>CM052315.1:4258628-4517063 GCA_028455605.1 Lasioglossum malachurum
ATCTCGTCGGTGGTACAGTTGATCACGACTGTATAGTTCAGTCACTTCAGTACCGAGATCCCTGTGCCAGGGAAACACTTCTTGATCCCCGTTGCACGTTCTGTGTGATTAATTGGCAATGCCAGAAGTTCGCTATTAGCCTCGGAGTACCATAATAAATGAAACGGAGGAGAGAACAATATATTCACACAATGATTAAGATTAGAAAATTCAACTGGTGTAACTTGCACCCATTAACATTTTACACTTCAGGTCAACTTGATTTATGTTTATTCACTTGTCCGACTTTTAAGAATGTGTTTCATGGAATTGATATTTGAAGGAGGAAGTGGATGAATTTTCATTCCAGGAGTTTCAAGAGGTTTTGTTTGGGACTGGTTTCATTAACCAAACAGTGAAATGGAAGATGAGATCCTTGAACCTCCGCTTTCTCATATGCTCCTAGTCCGATGAACGTTTCTGTTTCTTTCAGAGCCACTGAAGCGGCAAATCTTCCTTCCCCTGGAAACCAGGCGAATTATAGAAGCCATTGGCGGGTCCTTTGCTGCGTTCCTAATCCTCCTGGAATCGTCTTCAGCGGCTAACTCGAGAACCATTTCTCGAACATTTCATGCGAATCAATAAAATACAGTTCAACCACCATCACGTTTTAGATACTGTTTTTGTATTTTTTTTTAAATACAGATCAACCACCATCATATTTTAGATACTGTAAAATTTGTTCCTCTCCGTTCCTTTTCCAGAAATTGTAAGATACACTTTTCTAAAATCTGGAATCGTAAAAGACAACGGATTTTCTGCATTTATAACAAAACTGAATACGTGTAATTTAAAACAGCGAGAACATTAGAAAAATTTAAAAATTCTGTTCGATGGAAACCAATTTTTATTTCAGTCCAGTTTGTTCGAATCTAGGTACAACATTTTTATTTTGGATAACGATTCCCTGTTTAGTGATGATCTATGGTGGTCTTGTTTAGCTGTTATGTGGTGAAATCACAAATTTGTCATTCGCAAATTTTCAAGTCAGTATTTTATATTTAGTATCACTGTGATATTTAATGTTCCACTATTTCGTTGTGCTACGATTACCTCCTGTACTCGAAGAAAGAAAGCAGCTTGAAAGTTCGGTTCCTTGCAATGGATGGAGACAATGTTTATTTGGCGGGAAGGTCTGCGGTGTGAGGTTAGTTCCCCATTTATTCTTCAGTTACTCGAACTCTACTTTCTCCGACATAAATATATGTTTATTCACTGAAATAACTACTTTAATGCAAAATAGATATTTAATAGTTTAGTCGACACCTTTGTTCACACTTCAAACAGTAAATTGAAAGTTTTGAGGTTGTAAATACTACACGCGAGTAGTTAAAAGATAAAAATTCGAGGGCCAGGTGATTTTCGAGGAAAGACGAAAGAACGGACGCGAAGGGATGAGTCGACTGCGGCCGTTTCCATGTTACCCTGGTCAAAGATGTTTCGTATTACACGTGGCTGTAAGCCAGAGAACCACCCTGGATAACATCGAGCCGGCGGCAACAAGGGGAGCCTCTGTTTCGGGGAAATGCACGGGAACGGGCCCCCTCGTTCATAATTTTATGCTGTGCTCATGTAAAATTAGCATATTAATAAGAAAGACGGCGACAGCGGTTAGGATAGCAGGATGAACTCGCAGGAGGATCCTCTGCTCCTCCTACCACTTCGAAGGATCCTTCCCTTGCTCCTCGGCTTTGCTGCGACCCTAATCACCGAGTCTCCGCATTTAGAACTCAATGGAGCGAATCTAATTGCAGTTATTACGATAATGCTCGGCCTGAACCCCCTACACGATGTGTAAGTATAATGTGCAGGCAAAATTAATGACCATTGCACGAGACCGATCATTTTTCAAGATAGAACCACCCTGCGAAATGTGATCATATATTCTTTGAAAAATCTATCGGTTTACGTGAATGACTATGCGTCAATATTGGCCGTGAAGAATCATTCTTTGTATGCACGGCTAATTAGTTAATTTCTGAAATGTACAGTTAGAAAGCAGCTCGTGAAAGACATTGTGGCGTCATCTAGGGAGATCGCGGGGATAACATGGAACCACTAAACGTCGTCTGAAATATCTCCTAATGATACGAACGCAGATTCACCCTTTTGCAAATGAATTTCACTTTAAAATTAATCATCTATTTATTTAGACACACGATACGCTTCAATAAATACACGGTGAATTTTTGAAATGCAAAACCTGTAAACTGGGTTCTAAACCACGTTAACAAAGATTAAGTTGAGTTCTGGTCCGCTTGACGCAGCACTATCGTTCGAGCAAAAGTTGGAGGAATAACAAAAGCGAAAATAATTTATCACGAGGCACTAGAATGCGAAACCACCCTTAACATTTATTTTCTCATACATGTTGCCCTTGAAGAAAAATCTTTTTCTAACTCTACAGAATAATTTTCTAGAACCTTTAAAAATGTGTTATTTATTATACAGCAAATTACGGTATCGTCTAATATAGAAAATTTCTCTGGTTTTGAAAAATCTAGAAAGCATTATATTTTCGAAAGTTATACAAGACTGGTAACGTCGTGTATTCTCAATATAAAATCCAGCGTTCAGATCTGCGATGTTCCGTAATTAGAATAGACACTTAATTTTCCGATTTAATATATGATAATAGACATTTTTTCACGCTGAAGGAACACAATCGGAGACAAAGAAAAATCCCTTCGTGCAAAAGGAAACCAGCCTCGAACTTGATTTCGGCGTTGAACTCTAGACTCACCATAGTCTCCTGTTCGCAGGGATATCACTTTTCATTTTTTTCATATCTCGACGTCGATTTTCGGCGTTTCTGGGTCACGTATCTGTTCCGAACACTTCTCCACCTTCTGCTCTTCCAATAAACCATGAACTCCCCGAAAGCAAACCTACGAACAACCCCCTCAACCAATAGGGCTAACATCATCTTCATCAAATT
The DNA here is from genome assembly GCA_028455605.1 of Lasioglossum malachurum. Lineage (NCBI taxonomy): Eukaryota > Metazoa > Arthropoda > Insecta > Hymenoptera > Halictidae > Lasioglossum > Lasioglossum malachurum. The sequence goes on from CM052315.1 coordinate 4,261,606, forward strand.
CATCCCCTTTTATTTTATTCAAAGAAATGTCCAAGGAAAAATATCGCTGGTGTGTCTTCGGAAGATTTCAGTCTAAAATGATCATTACCATTGACATCGACAGTGGATCATTTTTTAATGTGATCGTAATAATTTGGATTCTTTTTATATTCAATTTGCTATGTATCTAGACTGTGTAATAAACGATTCGGGAAGGTTGTTTGCAATAAAACCTGGCAGTCGTTCTTGAAATGTTTAAGAATATTTGATCGTGTTTTTGTTTGTTGTTTCTATCTGACCGGGTAAATTTTCTACCTTCTTACGTACACTGTTGGGGTCGGAAAATACGAATAGGGGTAGGATGCTTCAATTCAATTTGTAAACTGTCAAAATTTTCGACGACTGATGAGTAAAAGGGCTGTAAGAATTCAACCGAGAGCGTTAGGGTGTTGATAATATGAAGATGGGTTCAGTTATAGCGTTTACTTGAAAGGAATAAGTAGACGCAAAGATCGAATGCGCCACAGATTGGCCACCCCTGGGGTAAACGAACGATCCTTTGCGGAATGCTGCGTTCCTGGTACCGAACGTATCGTGATTTACTCTTGGCACTGGCTTTTCTCCCTTTCTTTTCCTCGTCCGTGTGCTTCCTACACGAAACAGACTCGGGGTGCACGGTACACGAGACAATAGCTCGCGAGCATGCGACCCTGGTTCCAGATGTATCGAGAACGATTCGACCTTCTCCATTTTGATGTCTGTAAACTTACCAATATGTCTTCTCTCTAGCACGTTGTAACACGCCTACTCTCCAACACCGAGAAATTATTCACTCGGAGAATTCGCCATTCACTCGACGAGAAACCTCTCTACGAACAAGCCCCCTCTTCAACAATTTCTAAACAATCTGCATGCAAACATCAGGATTACACCTCGATGCTGTAACATCGAATTCCCAATTATATAAAAATCAGTTCGATGAAATAATCGGTGGTCTTCGCGTGACTAATGAATAATACGTAACGAATCGAAAGGGGGTATGTGTATAATAAATTACATAAACAGACAGATCGCAGGAATAGATTTGTAAGGTGGAAAATTACAGGATCGTTTTTTGCGGTGGGATGTTGTTAAATAACGCGGCACCCAGCTGGATTTTCTAACGGGAAAGTGAAAAATATTTAATGGAACGTGACAGTGAAAGCCTCGAGAGGGGTACAGCGTGAACAGAAGCGCATTTGGTGCCATATTACATGCGCAGTGTAAACAACTCCGTTACATCGGTGGAGCAGGAGAATAAGGCAAGCGAGGAGGTGAACATGGCGGGAAACGTGACCAACCAGAGGCACATATTGGCGCGAAGCAGTGCATCATTCTTATTCATCGATTGCAAAACCTCCCACGTGCAATTGTTTTGCCAAAAAACATTATTTGCAAATCCCCGCACTTCGCAACTGAACTCTATCACTCAAAACACGTTATTTTCATTTTCGAAAAATATTCATCGTATTTTTGGAGCTATAAGAAAATTGTTCGCTGATTATCTATTGTCAAAATTGAGTCAGAGTTTCGCTCCAATATAAAATAAATTTCTTCTAATTTCTCGAAGGTTTCGCTGTAGGAAAAATAAAATAGGAACGTGGGCGGTTAAATGTTTTTCTTTCTTCTAAATGAATTATTTAGTGAGCTCGTGTGTCGTGATTTATAATTTGTCACGCAAATTTTTTATGTGTTTAGAATAATAATAATTATTAAATCTTGCGTGCGGTGATTGTTTAATCATTTTCGATGATACGGCGCTGGAGGCGGTTAGGGTATTTCGTGGAGACGGCCAGATAGAGGAATTCATATCTCTCATATATCGTAAGATAGGAAAGTAGAACGTTCAGGAGCATCGAGTTATGGCGAAGCATACATATTTTTCATGGAGTGCAGCATCTCACCATGGCAACACCCTAGCCGCCATTATGATCTACACCGTGTAATTCGAAGATAAAGTCACGTAAAGCGAATCACAATACGAGAAGAATGAGACAGAAACGAATGACCAAATAACAATTAAAAATATCAATCATTCAAATCTGTCCAGAATTAATTACAATCGATCATATCAATCGTGATCAAACTTAGTACCGTCAAATATAAAATAGTCATTTTTGTTTTTCTATCTACAGTGTTCTGTTTCTCGTATTTACCTTGAAGGATACACATCGAGGAATCTAATATTCACCTCGCAACTGCGGATGAAATCCTGTTCAAAATGCGTAGGTACATCTTGTTGAGGGAGAGGCGTGAGCGACCATGTGAATCGCAGAACTGTACCCCCTAGTTTCGGATGCAGACATAAATCATTTTCCACACTCATAATTGTAATATCCTGGATACTTATTGTTAGGTTTCAGCCTGTTTTGGTAGGTCCGGAAATTTTTCCAAGCGACCCTTGATTTATTAAAGATGTCCTTTATACAGGGAAGCCCTACAGCCCACCAACTGGCCGCAAGAATTAATTTTCTACACTTTTAACCGGGACAACGTCATTGAGTACCTACTGTACCACTAGCTTTGACCAAATTTTGCTAGGTCCTGCGACATTTCCCCAGGGACCTTAATTTTTCCTCGGATCCTGGGTTAGATTCTTCAATACTAGATAGCATCCTTGGGTACAGGAGCTAGAGGTTCCGCTGTGGACCACGATGAAAGCCATGCGAAGGCTATAGCAATCGCTGCGCCAGCAGACGTCCAAGACCACGGTTGATCCCTAGCAAAAACCCGTTCCTCCCACTGTCGGAAGACGTTGGTGGGACGAGGTTGTTCGGTTGGTGGTCTGCCCTTTCGGGAACCGGTGGGCAGACGCAGAGGAGCGCGGGAAGCCGCAGGGAAGAGATTCCCAAGGCCAAACGAGCTCCATCCACCTGCTGCGTTCCTGCTGAAAATGCGTGGGCGCGGTTTCCCCGAGGGCTGGCCGAGGCCAACGAAGGTCGCACCCTTTTTCGGCTGGCGTGTGTCTAGCCCTTTCGTCCAACCTCTCGCCCGACCATCTGTCCCCTACCAAAACCCGGGGCTGGAGCAACGCTCGACCGTTGTCCCCCCGAACTCTCCCCGTCTTCCTCCGTTGCAAGATCCTTTGGAAACGACCCGTTTCCCCGAAGGGATTTCCGGCGCACGCGCCGATCAACAGAGCCCGGCGCACCAAGCAAAGCGAGGCAAGGGGGGAGTCTATTAGCGGAGGCTTCATTCGGATCAGTCCTGTCTCGGCTGACGCTTCTGGCAACCGTGGCAGGGACTCCTACCACCTCTACGACCGTTGCCATGGTGCTACCAACGCCTCCGTGTGTGCGCGCCTGCCTGATACACCCACGCACATTGCACCAGCAAACTATCGGATCCCGGAAAAATTCGGGAGACAGGGTGTCAAGAGGACACCGGGAAACTGTTCGTCTGACCCCTTGTCCCACATTCGGCGTCGCATATCAATTCCTTTTTTTTTCATTGTTATCGTTCTTGGATGTCGTACAGTTTTTCCAGGGGTCCTTCAATATTTCTCCAGGGACCTAGGACGTTTCCTATGGAGCCTAGAATGTTTTCCAGGGAGTTAGGATGTTTTCTATGGAGTCTACAATTTTTGCCAGGAAGCTAGGATATTTTCTGTGGAGCTTACAATTTTTTGAAGGCCCCGCGATTCTCTCCGGAGAGCTGGAATGTGTCTCCTTCTGCGTCTCCGTGATTTTTTCCGAGTCACAGCAATTTTTTTCGAGGTGCAGTAGACATTGTACGGAACACCTAGGACACGGTCTATGCGCGGATTCCACGGCCAAGTTCACGGCGTCCACGTTCCCATCGGCCCGTTACGTTCCTTGGACTTCCTGTGTTCCTGTTCAAAGAGCGGGGGCGGCTCCCGCGGAGGGCAGGCCGTCAAACATGCGGGGCGGAACCATGACATAAAGAGGCGGTGCGGAATCGCAAGCTCGCGTTGACGAACATCCTGATCTAAATTGAACTGATCCTGGCCCCGGATCAGGCAGGCTCTCCCGCCGTCTCTCTTCGACCAGCTAGCTTCGCGGACGGGTCGAGCCTGTTCACGGGACGAGAGCCTCGTTCTGCCAGAAGGTTGTTCTAAGGCGGAAACGCCCAGACGTTAGGTGTATCTGCGTGGCGTTGCTGATGTACGCCCAGGAGACGGGTAGGTGCTCTTCTTAATCTCCGATCACCTCCACCAAGTGTCCAGAAGCGTGTCTGTCGCTTGATTAACGTCACAGTTCGGCGGACCCGTTGACGAAATTGATGGATTTGCTCTGTCAAGCATTTACGCGACTTGGATACTTTGAGGGTCGATGAGAATAACAGGGAACGAAGTTTGTCAGAAGAAGACGTACGAAGATAGGGATCACAAATAATTAAGTAGATTATTGTAGCATTTCAGTGAAGGGTGACGCCTGATCTATGACTTGAGTCCCTTAAGGGTCGATATGGATGACAGAGAATGATTCATTATTTACTAGCAAGGTGTCCCAATTATCATAACAGCAGTGTTGTGTTTTATTCTGTGTATATATTATTATACTATTTTGATGTGCTTCGAGGATACATATAAAATCCATACACACTGTAATAATGATATAATTGTGATAATGCTGAAACTTGATATTTGATAATCATTTACGATGGTGGAAAGTCTAATTACGATTGCGTTATTCGTGTTAGAGTGACTCGAGGGTAGTAAACGATACACACATTGTAACTATGAAATGATTGACGTGACACTGATACTTGATAATTGATAATCATTTGTGGATACTTTAATGGGGTGAGATTAGACTATCTATTCTGGAGTGGTCCGAGGGTAGTAAAAGACCCACACACTCTGTAACGATGATATCATTTAGGTGTGAACTTGATGTTTGATAATCATTTGTGGTGGCGGATATTCTGATGGGGTAAGGTCGTCCCTCGTTCCCCACAACACGGCGATCCATTCACCCTCCGAACCGCCTCCTGGTGGAGAATGAAACCGGTTTGTGCCACCCCTAGGGTTGTCGCACCCCAATTCGGTAGTCCGTCGATCTCCTCACCTCTGATTCTCCCCTGATCACCTTGTTTACCGTTGTATTATCCAGAATTGTCGTTTGGCTCATTTGTTATTCTGTCGTTCGACGATTAGTCTAATTCCCCCCTGGCTTTCCATTCGACGACACGCGAATACATTCCCCGTGGCTCAGAATTTATGTTACCCTAACACTTTTGTGTGTCATCCAATAATCACCTCGAGGCTCATGGCGTCCTGATACCGGTAGGTTACCAATAGCGAAGCAATCTGCTTCCAGATAAATCCTGGGGGTTCTCTACATACAGCGTGTCACAAACTGGAGTGAAGCTGTGTGTATTGTTTAGTATACACGAGGAATAGAGAAAGCGACGGAACAATTCCGTCAGGTATAAGATGGACTCGGTAGAGGATTACGAGGGGTAGATATGAATATTAATTACACCGTGGGTGACAGTGTACAGGCGGCCATCATCCGGCAGGAGGTGTGCCCTCGTAGGCCGAATAAAAGGGACTAAAAACCCTTCGGTGAATCCCAGCCTCCCTTCGATCACGGCTGGCGTATTCACCAGGAGCAATACCTAGGGATTTTTATAAATACAGCTTGTGAGAAACGTTGTAGGAGCAGTATAAAAATTGTGGATTCCGCGGTGAACGTTTCAGGGCCGAGGAATAATTCTCAGACCGAGAACAAATATTGCAGGACCTGGAAAAAAAGGAAACCATCGAAATAAATCGTGAAGTTCTCGAATATACATTACTGGATCCGTAAAAAAAATTGTGCGACGCTCCAGGAGAATTGATAGTGTGTGCAAACACTGCGTGTACGACTTCTGAAAACTGCTACAGGAAGGCATCGGTCCCGTAACAGCTGAGCAGCGTCTTCGATCGGAGCGTTGCGAACCCCGTCGCGTTCCTCGGCAGGATGTTATCCTGTGAAAAAAGCGTGGGTGGAATCCCGACGAGGCGAACCCTTTCTCGCCAACTCCGTTCTCGGCGCATTCCTGGCTCGGCCTTGGGTCGATAGCGTGGAGCGACCAGCGGGAGGAGAGGCAGGTTGAGGGAGAGGGAGGAAGAGAGAGTCTCGGCGCATAAATTTTCCTGGCGTTCCGTTTTCCTCCCGAGTCCGGCTTTCTTCATCCCGAAGGGCTGCCACCGCGAAACGACAGTTTCCGAAGAACGGGACGACGGAACAGAGTAACATGAGTCCCTAAGGACTCTCGGTGTCCGCGATCCCAACGCCGGTATACCTTCTCTGCTCGGATGCTCGCCTGCTGCGAATATGTGAATATATTTTATTCAACCCTTTCCCTCGGGCACGGGATTAAATTATTTCTGTCGCGGGGTTGCGGACGGTCCCTATCCCATTGTGTCGAGCCGGTAGCCGACGCCTCTTGGCAGCCTAGCTGCCCGCAACTCGACCAACAGCGAAGCGTACAACGTTCACCGTGGAGAACAGTATTCTCCACCACTGTTCCAGGCTTTCGAAAATACGGCAGTCGGCGGTGCGGTGGTTGTGCGGGGATCGCGCAGGAATTTGGTGCGACCACCAGCTGGCTCCTGCTAGCCTGTGATCAGGGGATCAAACCAATAGACTGCCGATAGCCCCTTCGGTTATTGGAACGATCGGAACCCGTCCGCTACCTCCTCCAGAAGCCGTTTGAGTCCTTAGCGAGACTTATTGTTAGCCGCGCGCTCCTCCAGCTCTTTTAGGCGGATCCTCGCCTGTTCCTCGGTCGAGTTATGACGCTATCGATCTGACGCGTTAATGGACAGTTTTGACACGCTGCGATTACCCTCAAGACCAGCTAGCTCCGTTCTCTTGGCACTAGCTCCTACAACTTCTACCAGAAAGGACCCCGTTTAACCGCTTAATCACCCGCAATTTGCATCGCTAATTTTTCCCCAAGCCCTACCCCGTCTTCCTCTGAGCTAATTGGTTAAAAGAGTTTTTGGAATTTTCTCGGAAGCCCCGAAAAATATTCGACGTCGTTCTGTTTCGCCCCGGGATTTTCGAGTCAACGACCGACGAATATTAGGACACCTCTCGCCGCGTTATGCTAGCCCTCTCACGATGTGTGACTCGAAGCACTTGAACGACTAACCCTTTCCTTCGGGGCCGAGCCTCGCGCACGTTCTCATATGTGTAAGCAACCACCGAACTGGTTCGGCTCCCGCGAACAAGTCGCAGGTATCGTTCGACGACTTCTTACCACGGTTTCTTTCGCGGCTCGTAAAAGTCTTGACTGCGTCGGCGTCTATCAGGAGCGACGCATCGGGGACACGCACGTTTTTCTCGACCGGGAACGATAGGAAAGTTCGGTTTTCCCGGCGGACTCATGCTGCTCTGGTAACACCGGAAGGCGCCGATTGATTGGAAACCCCACACGGGATTCCACCTGATCGTTCGACGACCACAACCTGCCTATGACGTCCTGGTGTCAAAAAAAGTTTTCGAGCTTTTTTTTTCCATCCCGGAGCCACGTTCCCCGGAGAGATAGATGATCGTGTTCGGTGGGATGAGCCTGGACAGGCAGGGAATAACTGGTGGATTGAAGCGTGCGAACAATGTCATTCGTTTTATTGTTTGTTGGAAGATTGTTAGGGGTAGTTAACGCTTAGAGGTGGGAGGTTATCGTTGGCTCGAAGGGGTGAATTGTCGAGCTATTTTTAAGTGTATAAACTTGTTACGCAGTTCAGAGGAGGCTTGAAACGCTGTGGCAGTTACTCGATCAAACTGCATAATCAGTTATAACGATTTCTCGCGAACAAAGAGAAGTCGAGGAAATTCCTAGGGAGACATAGGTTGCTAGGTGGTCACGCTGTTTCCCCTTTGTGTCGTGGGAGGGACGAGGACGGATTCAGACCTGTCTCCGTTCGGTTCAGTCGTAAACGAAGTCAGACAGACAATGTATACTAGCCACAGAAGTTGAAGAGTTTTATTGGGTGGGAAATTGTACAGGGTGAATAAAAAGTAATGGTTATCCGTCCTAGGGGTGAATCTACACTTCTGGATCGGTGGACATTTGTAAGAAAAACTTGCCGCAAAATTAGTTGTAACAAGAAAATTGTTGGTAAAGTTGATTTTTACACCAACACCTTCCACTCAACCAGAAGAGAAAAAGTTTGAAAGAAGCCACATGTCGCAAACAAATAGTTTAAGATTGTGTGGAGTTATACGTATACATGGACAAAAGCCTACTACTACAGTTTTGTTGTGAAAATTAATTTTACAGAGAATTTAATATTATTTAAGAACAACACTAAATTATTATGAAAATTAATTTTACAGAGAATTGACACAAAAATTCTGCAAAAATTAATTTCAACGTATTTTCCATAAAGCTATGTAGAATGTAGCAATATTAAAAGTGACACCCGCTGCCAAACATGTCGCTCCGAATTTCTGGTAGTGTTCGTTCGAGGAGAGGGGACCGTCAGCAGGGTGGCAGCGTAGGAGGTGGCGAAAGTCAGCCAGAATTAGCAGAGCGGTCGGTAGTCATAAAGGGTGAGCAAATGCCGATTGACCTCCTCGTTGGTCTGTCCGCCGGGTAGAGTTTCTATGAATGTTCCGTCGCCGCCCACAACCCTTTCTCGTTTCTCGGCGTCCGTCTCCTACGAATTCCCGGCGAATGCGTGGAACAATCGTGGTCAAGGGATACACGCGGTCGGTGTCCGTGTTCGATGATGATCGCCGTCGGACAGGAATTTCCGCGCGCGCACGTAACACCGACGAAGATAGACAGAGGGGCGAACGGACGAGGAGAGGAACGACGACCTCGAAGCTCGAGATTCTCCGACGTTATAACTTCCTGGTCGCTGTCACCGCATTCCTTTTATGCAGAGTCACTCGAGCGGAACGAAGGAATTAGATTTCGTTCGATACAGCCTCTCGGCGGCGTTTGCGCCCCCTGCATCGGCCGGTTAGGCGTCCGCTCGCGCCGCACAAACAAAACTAAAAGGAAACGCACAATAATAAAATTCAGAAGAATTGGACAATTACATCAGGTCCTCCCGGTCCTTCCAGGTCCTTCCACGAGGTTATGCAATCGATAGTAATGGCTTGAAAAAATGTTAGGTCCGAGGAAAAATAATAGGGCTGATTAGAATCACCACGGAGTCCGACGGTGCTCGAAGGGCACTCAAAAAAATTGTGGGGTTTATAAAAAAGATTGTAGGGTTGACGAAGGGTACTACAAGATCAGAGAAAAGGTACCAGGACCTACAAAAAAAAATTGTAGGGGCTCTACAAAATTTGTAGGGTTGACGAATGGTACCGCAAGGTCAGGGGAGAGGTAACAAGGACTATAAAAAACTTGAGGGATCTACAAAAACGCTGTAATGCCGACGAAACATTATTCGATCCAGGGAAATCTCGGCCAACAGGTGTCGTAGGTCCTCGAGGAGGTTCAACGTCGTTCGGCGATGGCTGCCCCAGCGACACCGATGTGATCGATCGTGACAAGCGATCCCGTGTATGCTGCCCTGTTACGGCACCCCAAGATTCTTTTGTTCTCTGCCAATTGCAGCGAATCCGGCCCCCTTTGTCCATGACTGTGTCCATCCGACGACGTAGCTGCAGCCTCATATTATCCTGTAACGTAGAGGAGGCGCTCCATTGTCCTCAGCTTTCTTGGTCTGCCTCAAGTCAGCAATCCCGAACGATATCGACGGGACGTTTCTCCTCGATCCTGTCTACCTACCGTCTCGCGTTGTCTCCACGCTTGGGTGTCTCTTATCGTGGAGGCTAAACCAGGCATTCGCGCCTGGGTTTGAAACAGGGGCCACGTGCCCCACGAATCGTCTTACATACGTACATAGTCCACTTCTCAGACGGTTCTTTCTAAATGCTAACTCCACCGCGATCATTCACTCCTTGCACTGGGTTTCTGCAAATTACTCTTCGCCTCTGACGTCCTGATACTTAACGGCCGCCTCCTGTCATCGGTAATTGATTTGCTAGGCCTATACAGACAGTATAGGTCAGGGGTGGCCAACCTTCTATACCATGCGTCAATTTTTTCGCATACCCGTTTAGATGGGCTGTGCGACCAAAGCACTTTTTCTACCTCCTTGCGCTCGTTGTTGGGGTGGAACATGGGGATAGGAGTAGGATCTGCTTCGATTAGGGGAGGTAGTAACCAGATTAATTAATTTACACCAGTTCAAAGCACCCACGTTTGCTGGAGCACCGATCTATAATACTGTAAACCCTCTATAGGCGCAACAATTTCTATACGATAGATGTGCGACCAAGAATATACCCCCCAACTTAGTACAGGGTAAACGACGGTGCTAAGCGGGAAATTGTTGTATTGTACTAATGCTATTCCATATACCTCAGAATAATATACACCGAGTATCATAAAACCCTAATTTAAACACCCCAATACCTTAATTTCTTCGTAGCGCGATAGACCGCCCAAGAGGGAACCTGCGCGTGGTCTCTATTTACACGCGCTGTCCTCTACGTTCGGCTCGGCCTTTGGAGATAAAAAATGGCTACCCTATACGATACCAAACCCCCCCCCCCCCGAGGCTGTCGCGTCTATGGAGGATTTACTGTGGTGAGAAATGATCCCTTGGACGAGAGGGTTAATTGTAAACTGTCAAATCCTACAATTTGTAAACTATCAAAGCGCCACAGGTTGGCCACCCCTTGTATAGACCCTACGGACCCTATAGTCCGCTGTAGGGTACGTTGAGCAAAGGTACCTACTCTCTGAGAATGCTGAAGAATTGTTCTCTCCTTCCTTCCTGAAAGCGTCGCTACCGTCGCCAGTCACAGCGGAGTGGTCTGGAATCTATAAAAATTTGGTGACAGTGTTTCCAGCAATTGATTTGTAGACCCCGAGGATAATGGATCCCATGAATCAGCAGTTTTAGAGATTGTACGGGTCTCGCAAGATCCGCAGTCGCTCTCATTGTGTTGTGTTTTATAGGTACGCGGAATCTGGTGCAGAAAAATGGCGGCAGACTCTCGTCGAGCGGAATTAAAAGGCGGCGGACGAGTCGGCCTACTGCGCAACCATGCTGCCCTGTTACCGTTGACATCTGCGCGATTTATCTTTCTTCAGCCAGGACAAATTGAATTTGCTCGGCGCACGGAGGGGCCTGTCTGCCCTGCCTGCCATCCTCTGGTCTGTCTAGCGGGAGAGGGCGACCATGGCCACGCCATGGTCTCCTGATGGTGCGTGTGCTCGCACTATAAAAACAAAATCGCTTGGGCAAGTTGAACAGGGTACTTTACTGTGCGTGCACACGCAGAGGACAGGTGCCGAGACACTCTGTGTAAGACTCCGTGTTCGACACGGTACGTCCACATGGACTTTCCAGGTCCGCCCCTCTTCGGCGACGAGGGGAACGCACGCGTGCGTAATGGCGCGACTATGGGGAACGGTGAAAGCGACACACCGCTGCGCTTAAAATGCAGTTCTAGCTCGGGGAATATTGGAAAATGAAATTCCCCTGCCGGGGACACTCGGAACAATTTCTTTCTGGTACTGGAGCCAATAAATAAATCTAACGAATGCAAGCAGCACAAAGATATCAAATTATGCAGAGTATCAGACACGGCTGCAGTGTTTAGGATTGTATTTGACCAAGCCTGGAACAAGGGAGATTTTGTTGAGAGTTACAGATTAGACCATCGCGAAGACCACCGGACAGGTTTCGAACAACGCTGGCGTATTGATTCGCAGCGCCGTCGATGTCCATGGTTGCCGGTCGTCTCCAGGAGACCAGAAGGTCGTCGTGATATTCTAGACATGTCTCCGACTCATGCTACCCTGGTATAGCTCGTGTCTACTCGTCTCTTTCCGCACGACAAGCGAGCATAATTTACGAGGTCTCTGAACCTCCCGCGGCTGCCGCCCTGGTATTCGGGAATGAGGAACTAAAGCGAGGAATGCGACTGTAAAATGGAAGGAACGATCGGCGAAGCGGGCATGCTCGCGTGGACGAACACTATGGTACTCGCTCGGCGCGGAGTTTTTCGGATACTGTCCAGTCGACCGCTTGTTCGTTCATTTTTAATGATGCTGGTTCAACAATGGATCAAGATTCGGTTCGGACGGATTGTATACGAAGAATGTGTGGCTAGTTTGGAATTTTAAAAACATTTTGGGGTTGACAAAAAATGTTGTGGGGCCAGAGGGAAGGTAATACTACCTGCAAAAAAATTGTAGGGTCGACAAAAAATATTATGGGGCCTCGGGAGATGCAATAGTACCTAGAAAAAAATCATAGGTCTCTCCAAAAAATTGTAGGGTCAACAAAAGAAAAAGCTAATGCCTGGGAAAGCGAAATGTAACGTGCGTACAGTTATTTTTCATGCTAGTGTTATTTGAGTTTGAAGTCTCGCGACTTTTCGGTTTGAGTAGACGACTGTTCCAGTTTTTGGAGATCCGTGGAGAGGTTGTTCTGTTGCAGGCATGCACCCAAGCAGAACAACAAGGCCCTTTCAAGCCCATGGTTTCCTAATACTGTTGACATCCAGGCGATTTGTCTTGTTTCCCCACCAGGCAAACGCATTTTATGGCATGTTTTATGTGTCCTCGGCCAATGGGGAGCCCGCCCGTTTCCTCTTGAATGTCCCCATCCCGGGGAACCACCACCGCGTTCCTCGAACTTCGTCGCTGCCATGGTATCCTGATGCCACAATATTCCAAACTCTCGGAAAAAAAGTGCGCGGTAATTTCTCGATTTTTACCGCGCATACAGACGAGAGCCCTCGTCGTGTTCATGATCATAATGCACGCATAGAAAGCACGTACGCATCATTTATTCCACGAGTGTGTTATTCGATCGATCCATCAGTCGGAGAGGCAGACGGGAAAATGGCCTCCATTGTCTGCAGGACTGATTTAAATAGAAAAGATTAATATTCTCTCTGTGAAATTTGATAATTTATCTAATTTATTTTGAATTATTCCAAGCACCGGTAATTATTTCCTGAATTACCGAGATGGTGTATCTTGTTATTCAAGCAATCACCCGACGAGGAAGCGAGGATTATTAATGTTGAAAATAATATCCCGCTAATGGTATTGATTATCCGCGCGGTATGTTAATGCGTGCGATCACCCACATTGTCAAGCGCGCGGTTATGAGCCACGTGCTCATGGTTTCCTGGTCGCATCTTCCGGAAGTCGACGGAAAAAAATTTCTGGGTGGTATGGGTCGAGGGTACATTGACATTTGCTGTGGCTGAATCCTCCCTTCGCGCAGCCTGCTAATTATCCCCTCCATTGAAGCACGACTTTCCTCTTTTCTTCCTTCCGGTGTATAATCGGCGCCATTGAAAATTCTCCGGTCACCCCACGCTGTCAATCTACCTCGTCAGATTATGATTATGCCATTATAATTAACAATATTTATTTACAAAACACGTCTACTTAACTACACTTCCTTAAACGTGGTCTACATACATATACTCCGAGAGATATTCTCACAATTTTATTTCTAATATTTAAAATAATTTTAAATATAAATCTAATGAACATAATATACAATATTTATGTAAAATTAAGTATGGCTCTAAAATATTGATTATATTGCTGACAGTTGCATTTTTGTTAATTAGAGAGTACGCGAAGCGAAAGTGTTTTGTTTTCTATAAAATGGGAGCGTAATTGTTGAGGAATCGATAAGGTTGGTTTCGAGTGCTTGATAGTGACTTAAAGACACCTCCAAGGACAAGCCTGGTGTTGTAAACACGACACGCTGAGCTGAGCACAAACTTTGTCAACAGGATCCCATGAAACCGAGGGGCAGACCCGCCGAAAATTGAATGGAACGTCCTTGAGGAACAAGAGAACCCTTTTATGGAAGAACGAGGATTGTTGGTCCCTAAAGGGCATACGCCTACGCACTTTTACTAGGAAACCATGAGGAATCGGCTGGTTGTATCTTGTGGCAGCCCTTTGAGAATCCTCCCAAAGGATTTCGTACACAGCATTCCCTTCTGTACATTAAAACTTGCAAGAACAATCATCCCAACAATCTCAGCCCTATCTTCGCTTCTAGCCGCTCTGTCATCGACCTGCGACCATTTTACCACATACAACCCCAAACATTCTATTTATTTATAATTTTTTTGAGTCATTTCGTTTTCTCAAGGGAGAAAATGAAAGCCAATTTTTTACTATTTAGAATAATTTTTATAACATTTTGTTCTATGATTTTCTGCGATTTCTTAGGCAATTTAAAAATCCTATGATCGTGGACAGAGTTGGGCGAAAAAATTTCGAAAGAAGTGGGTTTCTCCCAAGTGGATTGTAAACCTACCTTATTCGAAATTTTTATTCACATAAAACTTTTGCCAACTCTGTCCACGAAATGACTGAAAAAAATTGTAAATAATTTTTATCTATTGCCTATAGCATTTTGTAAATCTGCTCGTGGAAGCCTGTATCGACGTTGTTGTTGGTTTGAATGGTTTGTAGGAGAATTTGCAAAAATAACAGGAGCGACGAATTTTCGTTTGTGTCAGGTGTCACTGTCACCGGTGTCTCCTGGGCGTGTCTTCGTACCAGAAAAAACCAATCGCATTGGCATGCTCTCCTAGTCTGTGTCACCAGCATACTTCCCCTTTAGTATTGCCTAACAATTCCAATTAAGGGAACGGAACGCGTGCGGTGTAACCGTGGCGTTTCCTTTACCCTCTGGAGACATTTCACAAAGGGCCGAGTTCACAGGATGTTAGAAGAGCGTCGTAAGTATATTAGGGACAGGCACGTGTGGTCAGTGCATGCTGGTCCCTACCGGTAGGGCCATGGAGCAATGGCCGTTGCCAAAATATGGCGCTCTGCTGGGCCACAACGCGTTCTTAATTTCACAAAACTACAAATAAATCTTCAGAACAAAAATGCGTACCACACACACTTGTAATTCAATATAATTAAAAATATAATTAAACTCAAATAATATTATTTAACCTCTGTAATATATAGTGCTATTTTTAAATTATATAGATTTTTTAAATAATATTGTCTCCTCAAATAATATTATTTAACGTCTATACTAGTGCTATTTTAAAATTATATAGATTTTTTAATAAAATTAACTTCCATCCCCCATAAATTATTCTCTAATTTTAACCAAATTTTTTTTACCTCAGAAAAGCTTCCTCATTTTTTTATTATTTAGTGTTTTTAATGCAAAAACAAGTTATTATTATTAATTCAAAAGATAATTTTTACCTGAGTAAACATCCCTTAATTTTTAGTTTCAACAAATATATATGAAATTTATATTGAATATATCGAGTGTGGTACCACCCTTTGATAAGCAAGTCTATGAACAATTTTATGCTGCGACTTACTTAATTCCATTCTCTGTGGAATTAAAATTAGTAGGAACACACTGTTACTGGAAATGGCTCCAGCAATTTTTTATTTATATTTTTATGTCTATTTTACCTGGACATGCTGGGATTCTTGATGTTCTCGGGTTTCCAAGTTTTTGGGCAGTTTATTTAATATTTTTAATAAAGTTTGCAATCACTGAAAATCAACAACCGGAAGTTCCTCAAGCCAGAGACGGAACACCTGCATAGTGGCTTCATCGTTTTCATGTTTCCCTGCTGAAAAATCGTGTTCACTTTGAACTACTCTTCTTTTTTCTTCCGTTGCTGTCCCCATGCAGACAACACACACGACGTCACACTCGCTGTACAGATAATTACCGAACGGCATTAATTACAATTAAAAAAAAAAAAAATGTATGACCCGACGCATCAGGAAAACAGATTGCCGAGCAATTATCTCATTTTTAAAGCAATCGTTAATGGACTGTGGAACTTCGTGTGACTGTGTGAAATATTTATCAGACAAGTGAATGCAAAGTTCAGTCGAATTGAATGCATTTTTTAGTTACTTCGACGTTTGAAAAAGCAATTAGAATGCGAAGTGAGATTATGTTTGGTTAAGAATCGGTGTGGCGAATAGAGTGAATTTCGTGAATATTTCTGGTTTAATAATTAGGTGTGACCAGCGACACCTGCGAAATGCGGTTCGCGACATCAGACGGACACGTGTCGGTACCAGGAGCAGGATTGCAGAAGCTGAAGGAAGAAGGACGACTGCGTGGAGGGAGGCACAGCTTCTGAAGGCCAAGATCCATAATTAATTAATCATTAATTAAGCCTCCAAAAAATGTGCAACCTGTAATTTGACTAGGTCCTTCCGAAAGTCATTTCGTTTTCTGAAGGGAAAGTGAAAGGCAATTTTTTAGAATACATTTTATGAGACAATTTTACGAATTTTCAATTTCTGTTAATTCTAGTGGAATGAAACTTTGTGGTATGATTTTTCAGTCAAACAGAAATATACATATCGTTGAGATAATAAATGTATGCTGTTGTATCGTTAATTTATATTTTTGTAGCTTCGTTTCGTAATAGAATTCCGAACGACGTCTTTTACTGAACGAAAGAAGTCCGAAGTACGAATATACTTAGTGCAAACGCTCGCTATTACAGATTAGGGGCAAAGTAGAAACTTCGGAATAAAAGTCGTAGGTCAAGGCGATATCTGAAACTCGGTTATCGAGTACGTGTGAAAAATGATAAGAATTGTAATGGAGGGAACTGATAAGGAGCCTGAAAACTCGTGTGAAATATTTCAACGATATGTAACTCGTTAAATAGCCTCATATTTTCAAGAATATTTCCAAACAGAAACCCTTCCGAACGATCTAATCCACGAAATAAAATAAAGATACAATCCAGCACAAAAAAATTTAGGATAATCACAATAACCAATCATTTTTAACGTTACGATTACAAATCAACTCGATCAAAGAATGTAACCACTGTAAAGTGAAATGAATAAATTCGATTGGTACGTACGGGTGATAAAAGAAATCCAGAAAGCATAGAAGTGCAGAACAATACAAGTTAATGTTGGCATTTCGTGAAAGTGGTGTCACAGAGCTTCGTTATCGACGACGAAGAAAATTTAGTAAGTGGACGGTCGAAAGTTATTCGAGGAGAAGGAAGGTGTTCCTTGCGGGATGGTCCCGCCATTTTGAATCCGCAGGGACACCCGCAGGATACCGTGGGCACGAATACGCGCGTAAGTGAATGGGGATTCGATAGGGCAATGTAACAGGGTAGCAGGGGTTAGAAGGAGTGTCTCAAGGGTCCTGAAGGCCCCTTCGGCATCGAACGAAGCGGGATCAGCTTGGCCGCCATCTTCCCGCGAGCCTAACACACGCGAACACCTCCCCATCATCGGCTTCGTCTCAACTCGACATACTGTTTGTGTAAAAACAATTGTTAATTCGACGAACCGTCGCGTGTCGAATCCATCGCGTTTCTTGAAGCTCATACAAAAATCAATTCTACACAGACATCCAATTTCTCCAATCCGAGATTGCCAATCATCCTCCAAAATTATTTATTACCAGTAAAATATTTTTAAACAATTTTTCTGCAAGTTCAAGTTGAGCTGCTCAGAGTCGTTGGCTACAGGAAAGTCTATTATCTATATCACTACCATTAAATGAATCTTTGAATATTTAAAAAAATGACGAATAAGTAATATGGACGGAATAATTAACAAAATTAATATTGACAACTCAATTGACACCGATATTGTCTTGATAAGATAAGAATAGGAAGATTCCGGTGTCCACGAAACCGTCCACAAAAAGTATACCCCTAGCACGGGGTGGTGTGACGGTCACGTGACGTTTTGACACCACGTGACAGGGGGTGTCATTCATACTTTTCACGGTAATCACGATGCAACACTCGTACGGTTCAAGCAGCAAGGAGCCAGGATGTACGAGGAGCTGTTCGAACACGTTTAGGGTGATTTTGCAACATCCCCTGAGCAAACACGAGACACATCTTAGGGGTGTTCGCAATCAGGAATGTATGTTGACGAAGGAGGCGAATTTTCCACGGGGTTGAAATGGCGATGGGGGATGCTGGGGGTACGCTGTTCCTCGGCTTGCGAGGGTAACTGTGCTGGAACGAACCCCCATTGTGCCTTCTATTGATCCAGGACACTCGAGCCACACGCATGCCGATCGATAGACCCTCTGGTGTTCTCTCACGCACACTCGCTATGCCTGGCACACCTCTGGGGACTCGTGCTTCTACCCTGATCGTTGCTACCCCTTCTCGCAATTTTTAACACCGAACCTACCGAGCCTCGAAAGCAGCTGGTACATTTTCCCTTGTAAAAATAACAAGATTGATTTTATTTAGACTTTATGCGGTTCCTATTGTAATATCAACCATTTCGTATGGAATCACTTTTATAAGTTCAATAATTGCGAAATGAAAAATCTGGAGTCGGTCATATTTGTCTGGTGGTTGTAGGTTTACTGTTAAAAATGTGAAAACGCGCCACCCAAAACTTGAAACGACTTTGATACGATCGAGGTCGTTCAACTGTGTCCTGGACGACGTATTGGAAGTTCAAGGTCGTCGGAACCCCCCTAAAATAATGATTGGAGGCATTGAAATTGATTATGCCGAATAAAAGGCAGCATTAAAAAATTTTCTAAAATAAAATACTTCTACCCAATTCGACCACTGGAGATTGCAAAGTGCTTGAAACCTCTTTGACCTCGCGGAGCACACACGCACACGCGCGCACACACCGGCGACTCGGCAGTCGATTAAACGACCCCGCAGAGTCGGCTCGCCTTTGATCGGTCTTAATTAGCCGCAAATTAGGGCGGCGAGTGGTACGGCCGCGTACGTTCCGGATCGTTTGTGAAAAAGGGGGCCGGACGGGATTCCGTGAACCAGTCGAGGGTCAGGCTTGTGGAAAAAGGGCCTTTTCAGAACGCGAAGAGCATTCGGTCCATCCGGTTCCTCGAGGAGGCGCTCTTTATTCAGGACTGGTCCGGCTTCCCGTGACTTTGTCGCCGCAAACTGGCGAGAACAACGAGAATCGTGGAATCGAAGTGGGGCTAGACGCCTGATAAAGCTGTCCAGACGGGAGCAGCAGTGCTCTTCGGTGATTAGTATGCGGTGGTTAACCGATCGGTGAACCCGCGATCAGTAGTCCGTGACTTTGAACCCTCAAACTCTTGCTGCAAGTATTATTCCATCGACAAATCTGGACTGAGCCTTCTCTTAAAAATAGTTGCGAGTCGGTTTCAACGGGGCCTTGAAGTGTTTGTTTGGATCTGTTGCTGCTGAAAGTGTTGTTCACGCAAGGTTGCGCTCAGCAGGAAGACAGGGGGTTCCCAGAAAGCAGACGTTGCGAAACAACCCCCTCCACAGGGTCCCCAAGTTCGCAAACAACAGAAGAACAATATAGTTGCAATAGTGACCGCGGTGTCTGTGTGGTTATCAGGATAATATCACTTTCGAGATATTGCTATTGGTTAAATTGTGTATTATTCTCTCAGCCTTTCGAATTTATTTTCGTGACTTTTTCCTGGTGAATACGTAAATCCGATACTACGAAGCTCAATGAATGCGTAAATTGTCGCATGCGGTGTTTTTCCTGACAATCACAGATTTAACCAGAGGATCGCTGGATGATTCAGAGGCTGAGACTGCTGACCTCGTGAGCAGGTCCGTTTAACAAGATCAAGGTCGCGGGTACATTGAAAAAGACGATACACGTTTAAAAAAAAAAGAAGGATTACGTTCGTAGACCGAGAACTTATTCCGTGTTTCGACTTTTGACCGCCGGACAGCGATACCGACGACGACGCGTCTGAGGCTCCCGTTTATTTTGCAACAACCCGGCTATCGGCGTCTACGTCAATCGATTTTTTCCTAACATTTTTGTCGACTCCCGCATACCAGGGATCGAGAGTCAAATAACAAATACCGAGAAGCATGGTCCGTTGCGGGGGAAGCTACGAGCAGGCTCATTCTAGTTCCGAAGAGATCATGAAGAAGAAGAAAGCGTCCTCGAAAATCGTCACGTTAGCTGAGAAGCTCAAGTGAAACCTGATGACTGCTCGGAGCTGCCAGGTCTAGGTTAAGTGACTGACTGACTGTTGCTTAAGGGTGTGTGCTCTTCGAGAGGTTCAAGTTTTAAGGGTGCAATCATTACTGGTCAAAATGTTCGTCAACCACACTATGATGATGGTCGCGTTCACTGCGAACATGATAGCTACTTTGCCGAAGAACTCCAGCTTGCAGACTGATACTGGCGGTTTCAAGAAACAGAATGTGGTTACCACCACCTTGTCACCTGAGGAGGAGGAGAATAGGTTCGGAGAATTGGAGGACAGTGAGTGATTTTCAGACTACTGTCGACAGTTTTTTAGATATTTTTATTGAATTGTTTCTCGTTAAATTTTCCTATGTTTTTATATTCCATTATTTTTACGAAGCTGTGTTTCTATTCCATTATTATTCATTAAATTTTTCTATATTTTTCTATTCTATTATTTTTGTAATATCTAGTAAAAATATAATACTTAAATCTTCAAATTCGCTTAAAATTTTGCACCACTTTTTTCTAAAATAACATATTGGCGAGGTAACGAATCGATTTTAATTTTCATAGCCCTCCATACAACTGTTTTGTATTTTAAGAGAGACGTTGTACAGTCTCCAGTAAATAAAATCTGATACTGGCACATCGAGGACAGATACCAACTTACAGTGACCCAAATTATTATTCGGTCGCTTTAAAAAAGACGATAATACTGTTCTATATGACTTGAACTTTTTTGGGAAGCTATAGCAATTAGTTTACTACAGGATGTGAAAATAAATTGTTTCAAAAATTAACACAGACCTACAAAACGTACTTTCTAAATTTTTCAATATGGGCCCACAAAAAAAAGTTGTAAAATGCAACCTTTAGTATTTTTTTTTTACAATTCCGATCAATTGCAATTTTCGAAAAACTTCCTTTTCACAAAAAAGTTAAAATCGTATAGTACAATATTAAAAAAGTTATCGTCCTTTTTAGAGCGTCCGAATGTTAATTCGAGTCACTGTATACATATTAATTGAGAATTCTGAGGTTTTGTAGACGACTATACCGTGATAAGAATGAAGTAATGTTGTTTTTACGGAGGCAGTGTTTTGATTTTTCTGCGAGGAAAACAGTGTTGATTTACGAGAAAATCGAAGAACCCCGATGCTGTGACGTACAACAATCTATCTCGACGGGACACCACGGTGTATCATTATTTACAGTAGATCAGCGATTCAACAACGCGCAACGAATTGCCATGTTCGCCCAGGGGTTATCTGTTGCGTTAGTGTTATCTCCGGAGACTGCATTCTATCAGTTCCTCGAACACCGCGTGCAGTGTTTAGTCTTCGTGTTGGGATTATGATTTACGGTTGTTGCACGCACGTGACTGTCAATTCGGTACACGTTCTACCTTCATCCTACACGAGAGAGAGAGAGAGAGAGAGAGAGAGAGAGAGAGAGAGATACCAATGCACTCATCCCCCTAATAAATTACATCAATGAACATAATTGGTCTGGGTTAACGTTGAACAGAATCGAAAAAACTTACAAAGAGAAAAATACAAGAATCTGAGTAGCACTGCATTTTTTAACCCATTACCTAATTTCCTAAAAAACAAAAGGAGAAAATTGATATAAATTGTATGCCTATATGTTCTCTAATAGTTGAACATTAACAAAATCAAAATAGAATTTTCTTACGGTTTGAAGGAAATTATTAGCACACATTTTTATCAGAATCAGTTCAGAATCGTCATCACCAGTTTTCGGGACCATTGAAACTGTTACGATTTTTTAGTGTTGATTTGAAACCGTGTTGGGATTAATTGGTATTTCGTGCAGATTGGTACATGTGGAGATGCTTCGAGCCTTATGGTTGTTTCTACATCGGTTCACCATGGTCTGGCGAGAACCGACCGGTGTCCACATTCCCAGCCAGACCGGACAGCATCAACCCTCGTTACCTGTTCTACACTCGAGACAATCCGGGACAGTTGCACGAGCTGAAGATCGACAAACACGAGACGATACGGCAAGCAGCCATCAGGAGGAACGAGAACTTCTACTTCATCATTCATGGGTTCCTGGATAACGGCGATAAATCATGGGTCCTGGTAGTTAATTTATTGATTGGCCCCTGGACTTTTCACTCTGAACTCGAAGGCAAACCCTTATACCGCCCCAAAAATAAAATTAAATTCGAAATGTAGTCTACTTTATATTCTATTAATTTTTTAATATTTACTTCTTACACCAAATGTTGGCAATGGCTATCACAACAACATCAACAAAATTAAATTCACGATGTAGTGTCCCCTTTATGTTACATTAATTTTATTATTTACTTCTTACAAAATTTTCAAAATGGGTATCGCAACAAAATCAATGAAACGCGTCTACGAGGAGGGGATGAACAATACAGAAAAATGTTTAGTGTCCACATCTGCGAATATTTACTTCATATGCATTCGTTATTTGTTTACAGAGGACAATGAAGGAGCTGCACTTGAGGGAGGACTGCAACGTGGTGATTGTCAATTGGATTGCTGGGGCAGGACCTCCCTATACACAGGCTGTTGCCAATACGAGACTGGTTGGGGCGATGACAGCCCGATTATCATCCCAGTTGGTGAAAATTGGGGGAGTGGATCCAGCGAGGATACACTGCATTGGGCACAGCCTTGGTGCACACACTTGTGGATACGTTGGGTACACAATGAAGCACAATTACAATGTTGTTCTCGGTAGAATCACTGGTGAGTTGAAAACAATCATCTTTCTGTGTAAGACGATTTTTAATGAAACTTAGCCACATATTTTTATTCTGTGATTGCTGAAAATTTTTCAAGAAACCTCTCTACATCATTTTTTAAATGAAACCTTGCCCTCAATCACAATAATAATAATTTTACTATTACCACCTTCGACTGGGGATTGCAAATGGAATTTATAAAAATTGTACAGGGCGTTCAAAAACAGAGACGGGGGACATAAAAATTTTCGAAGTTTGTTTCGCGACAAACGATGCCCCAGATGAAAAATCTTGGCTCTCGGAGGACGATCCTAATTGGGTCCAGTTCGACCACATACTTTGAAACGGCCTGTACCAAGCGATAGATAGTAGAATTGAAGACAAATTCCATTGAACCTTGAAACCGCGAGCCTCGCCGAATAAAAGTAGTCCCGGCAGCAGCCAGAATCGTCCGGAAACGTACGAAGATAGCCGATCGAATCAGAAAAGATCAGGGGAACAGTTGAAGGAGGAGAAGCACCGCCGAAAAACAGCGAGCGCCATTTTACTCGGGGACGTGTAAGACGATGTGCTTATCAAACAAGCTCCGAAGTCCTTCTGAAAATCCACAGGACAACGAAAAATATAAATGATTAACACCCCCTTCCACTGTACACACAACTTCGACCCCCGAAATAAAAACAATCTTTCAAGAAACCAGCTGTAATCCAAAAATAATTAAACTACAAATACAAATTAGCATTTTTGAGGTGTTAATTACGGACAGCAATCAAATAGAAGTACAGCATACAATTTCCCGGATAGAAATACGATTGTTGCATTCAGAACGAAAAATTTTTATTTTCTTGGTGACTGGATCAATGGTGGTTGGTAAATTGCAAAGACCCTAACGATGAGAACCCTTTCCCATTTCTGATCAATTCCCATCGATGCTCCTGTGCTCGGGCCGATCGGATTGGCCGAGTCGGTGTTACGTAAGCTATCGATCCCATCGGGAATTACCAGGATACTAGAAGGCCGCGAAAGCTAGTCCCTGTAACGGAAAAATGGTGGTGGCGAGGCAGGGTGAGCGATCAGGATGATTAGAGACCTCCTATGGGCTTGCCTGGTCGTCGACTCGATGTACCAGACTGCAGAATGGTCGATCCCTGGCTGCTGGGTGGGACATTTATCGACGGAGGAGAAAAGGAGCCCTCTGACGACGCCCTTAAACCCGCCCGAAGACAAGATCCAGTAAACAACTGGAATAAGCGAACACGAAGAGCCAAGAAGTGGCAACAGGGCCCATGCCGGCGCCATGATAGGTCCTGGCGCGGATAGCCATCAACCCTAAACATTCACCAGCTGCTCTTCTGATCGCGACGCACCACCCGCGATTAGGCTACGCCCCTAAATTCGGCTCCAGGAATTTTTCTCCGCAAGTCCCACAGCTGCAAAGTTCAAACTTATCTTGTAGCTCCTGCAGATATTTTTCATTACTAATTATTTTAGGCATATTACGAATTTTTAGAGACATTTCTGAATAAATATATTTACTCGAGAGCAAGTGAACATTGAACGATGTCTGAATAAGAGCATCAAATTCACTTATTCGAGAGCAAGTTGCAGTGTGAAAATTGAACGATGTCTGAATAAAAGCATTTCACCTTTCTGCTAGACGGCAAAAAATGATTTCTAAACTCGACGGGTGTTGCTCTGGCAGTATTGGAGAAGGTGCGAAAATTGCTTGGCGAAATGACTTAACATAATCGCAGGAGAATGTTAACCTGCTGGTCGAGTTGCATAACATAAGTCTGGAATGAGAAATGAAGCCGGGAATCGAATAAGTATATGTACTACGAATGATCAGCGAAGCCAAACCAAAGCTCGGTTACGCGATCTATCCTGGAGCTATTAAGTAGGCTAACGTTTCATTATTTCCTGATGCACCAGGAACAGAAGCTTTGATCCGATTCTATGTGTATACGCAGGAAAACTGTAAAAACTCCTGTCACGCGCGCGGTAACGATCGCTTTCCTCTCGCCGGCTTTTAATTTATTGTTTTGCCAGACCGAAAAATCGTTTCCGGTTTTGCGCAATCTCGATGCAATTGCGGCGCTTCGTGCACGTTGCGCACAGGGACATGTGGTAATTGTTACGTGACGATTGTGCGGTATGAGTAACTCGATCAGGAGAGCCGGGATTCAACTGGTTTCAATGGGCAACGAACATCTGGGCAACCGCAACTATTCCACCTCGTGTGTCGGTCATAAAAATAAACGCGACTTTCTTCAGAAAGTTTTATCAAAAGATAAGACCAACTTCACGGAATTCTCTTAGAAGTTAATACCTGTCGTTCCGAATTGCAAACAATTTTTATATTGCGTACGGATCCGCAGTCGAATGGTGGCTAAAATGATTTCAAATCAAATTATTTGGACCTTGATTTTCTCGTATACCAACTTGGGCAAATGCCCGGGGTCCCTAGCAAAAGGGGGCCCGAAGACAAACCAAGATCCAAGTTTTACGTTTTTCTCATAAAGTTATTTAGTTGGGGTTAGGGGCCCCGAAATTCTAATTTGCCCACGGCCCTAACTAATTTCGATGGAGAGAAAAGACTGAAACATTGTCAGAAGGGGAAAAATGAACGAGCCGCGTTGCAGCAACAGGTTAAGCGAAGCATCTCACGTCTCGTTTCGTTTTCCTGTCAAAAGGCCTCGATCCGGCGGAGCCGCATTTCAGCAACACGTCGACTATGGTGCGGCTCGACCCGACCGACGCCACATTCGTCACGGCCATCCATACCGATTGCAATCCGTTTATCAGCGGCGGCCTCGGGATCACCCAACCCGTCGCGCATATCGATTTCTATCCGAACGGCGGCCGCAATCAGCCAGGCTGCAACGAGGGTGTTCTCAATTCCATCAGCTTGGAACGTGGGAGCTTCATTCGAGGTGAGACTGCTTTCCCATCCTCTAATTTCTAGGTCCCATAGTGATGGGTCCAATTGGATCAAGTCCAAAACTGATAGATCCAAAGTAAATCCAAATCAGTTAGGTCTGACTAGATTTGGTCCAATGGTAGTTCCCATTGGGCCAAGACTCAATTGGTGATCGAGATTGGATCTCCAGACATGAACTCGGCTTCTCCTTTCAGGAATAAAGCGATTCCTCGGCTGCAACCACATCCGCAGCTACGAGTACTTCATAGAAAGCATCAACACAGCCTGTCCATTCCTGGCAGTCCCTTGCACCTCCTGGGAGAGGTTCCAAGAAGGTGGCTGCTTCGATTGCGTCAACCAATACTGTCCTAGGTTCGGATTGGACGCTCAACCAGGAAACTATCATGCCTCCGTTTACCTAATGACAGGGACCGACAAGCCGTTTTGCAGTTAGTATCAGGTGCACCGGTGAGTAATACACTATCTTCTCGCAAATTGAATATTCCTTAACAGTCGTCCCCAACATTCTACGCGATCACGACGAGAGAACACGATCCTCTTAAACTCTATTGCTACCGTATCGAGAAGATAGTGGATTGCTACAGCTGATTATGTGGGGGCTTTCATTACACCTGATTGATCACGAAGCGTCTAGGAAGCACTATCACTTCCCTGAGTGATTACGAAAAAATCCCGAATGAAGATACCGACATCACTATGTGATCTCCAATCTTATCCTTCTACGGAATCCTCATTCTGAGCTGATCCAGAATTTTTGTGACAGTCGAGTGTAACGAAGCAGCCAGGTTATCGAGAAGATAGTACACTGCTACAGCTGATTATGTGGGGGCTTTCATTACACCTGATTGATCACGAAGCGTCTAGGAAGAACTACCGCTTCTCTGGGTGATTACAAAAGAATCCAGAATGAAGATACCGACGTCACGGTATCTCAGAATCCTCATTCCGAACTGGTCCAGACTTTTTGTGACAATCGAGCGTAACGAAGCAGCCATGTTAATCCACAGATAAGTTTGATAATTCTCTGGAACGTTTGTAGGGGGCCACTATAAGGTGACCATCAACATATCCAAGACGAACGAGAGTCTGGACCACGGCGGAGAGGTCGGCACGTTCGTGTTCCGCGTGATCGGCGAAAACGGCAAGATCACGGAGAAGATGGAGCTGAGTCCGTACTCGAAGTATTACGAGCCAGCTACCGCTCACACGGTGGTGTTGCCAGGTGAGGTGGTCGGCAAGCCAAAAGCCGTCGAGATCTCCTGGAAGTACCAGACCTCGATGTTCAACCCGCTCACGTGGAGGCTACTGCACACCCCGCGAGTCTACATCGACTCGCTGACCGTAGACAGCCTAGAGTCCTCTCACAGGTAACAAAATTCTACGCCGAAAAATTACGGCGCAGTCCTTCCGGGTCGATAAAGCAGTCGGGCCCCGCGTTGAGGACCGTTAGGACAAGGTGAATTGAACGCCACTTCCGGGCCATGTACAAACAATAATGGTACTTGTGATGTACCAGCGGGTCGCCATAATTTAATCCGTACGTGTTCGGCTTCTCGACGACGCTCGACACGGAGCCGAATTCCTGCACCGATGAGATGCAAACTCGCCTAACTGATGTGGCTCTGAGCTTAACGACGCGGTGTTGTTTCAGCGTGACGGTGTGCCCAGGCGTGAACAATACTCTGATGGCGAACGAGCCGAGGATCTTGACGACGCAGAACTGCAGGAAGGATGACACCAACGGCGTCGGCTCGGAGGCTGCGAAGCTCGGCTCGGAGTGCTCGAATTTCATTCGCACCTGCTCGAAGTAGAGGCTGGTGACCTTGAATATGACACTGGTCGGTGGGCTGTGGATGCTTGTGTGAGATAAAATTTAGTTTCTTTAAGAATAGAATTTATTTACGGTTATGTCAGTTTTTTAAGTTGATCGCTCTACTCGTATCGATTGCTTTTTGCATCAAATCCACAATTCACTGATCAGAGATGTACCCAGGGTTCCGAACCGGATCCCCGATCAGGTATTAAACGAAAGAGACAGGCACCGCTGAGGGCAATGAAGACCAACTAGGATCAACGATAGTCGTTGGAAGTATAGCGTAGGGCGTAGGGTATAAGTTAAGAAATTACAGTCTGACGGACACATCCCTCACTGCTCTCATTGTACATCGCTTGCCTAACGAGTCGTACGTGAATCTGTAATACTCAGGTTTGTGCCAACAAGAATACCGAAGGTGGGAGTGACTTTGAGCAGGCGATTCATTTTGCTGTAAGAAAATACTGTTACAATTTCCTCGTTGTTATTATTTTTATACGATCTGTCTGTAGGAAAATATACCGTGCTTTTTCTATTATGCGATCCCTGTGTGGAAATGATTTATCCCGAATTATGATAGGTTTAAGTGGACTGGATCCAATTGGGGTGGGGCTAGATCCTCTCAGGCTACGCTCTATCATTCTAGATCCTATTAGACTGCGCTCCATCATTGTAGGTCCTATTAGGCTGCGCTCCATTGAGCCTAGGTCCCAGCCAAGCCTCCCCAGACGATGAAAATTAAGCTAACAGTGACGCACCTTAACGAATCCCCCACCAGTTCACAGATTTCACTTCTGACTCGCCCACAAAGTAAAAACGGCATAGAGAACGGAACGGCGGATCTGCTCCGTATACAATAGACGGCTGGCTGTCTATGCTTCATCGTGGAGGCTCGCTGTCTTCTCCCGGTGGATCCTACACGAGCATAAATTACGGGACTGTCGATCCTTGTGCAGTGATTTACCGGCGACGTATGAAAGCGGCCGCCAAGGTGAAAGAAGCACGCGTGCATAATGACAGTGAAAGGGAAGGTGGCTTCGCTATCGGTCGTCGCGCGAGCGAAACCAACGTGCGCGACGGAGACAGACTGCGGAAAATGCTGATTCCGATACAGGCGCGCGGGAGAGGTCGCGTTTTTCCGGGCCGCGGAAATTGCCACTGTTGGCCCGTTCAACTTCTTGGCGTAATTGCCGACCGAAATGTCGTACCTTACTGCTCGCTTTCGATGTATAATAACTGAATCGCCGGCGAACGGATTCCGTCCGGATCCCCCTGGTCGATGCCTTCGGAATGAAAGTGAACATTTCCACGTTCTGACGTAGCGCCACGTGGGAACGGGAGACGCGGACGCATAATGGGAACCTGTGACGGTAAATACTGTCGCATTTTTGCTTCCTGCCGGACTGAAAGCCGACGGCTCTGTAATTAACAATGCCGGAATGGTTTAATCCTTCGGGAACAGTGACGGCTCAAGTCAAGCGGAGGCCCCAAACGGTAAAAATTTTGGGGCCCTCAAACTAAAGTTCGAAATAGAAGTTGTAACAACACTCTCATAAACTTGTTAACAAAAAAGCGGGACCCCGCACGTCCCACCAATGTTCGGGACGTAGCCTGGATGGATACGTTCAAAAACGAACACTTGCGAATTT
This sequence comes from Lasioglossum malachurum, assembly GCA_028455605.1. Lineage (NCBI taxonomy): Eukaryota > Metazoa > Arthropoda > Insecta > Hymenoptera > Halictidae > Lasioglossum > Lasioglossum malachurum. Next base: position 4,290,696 of record CM052315.1, read on the forward strand.
ATTGTAGCTGATCGCGTGGACCGATATTCTTGAAATTTTGCGACGATCTTACCATGGTATTACAGTGACTACCAGAATTTTTTTAACCAAAAATAGTTACACACATGCGAGATATAAAAGAATATAAAATACGGCTCTTGCGAAATACTTTATCTATCCATTACTTACGCTCAATCTTGAACGTTGCCTCCAAATTTTCGAAACTCATTAATATTGACAACGGTAACACATGTGCATAGAAATAGGTCGAGGCGCGGACCATGTCGCAACCCAAGGCCACGCAGTGTTTGCTTTAGAAATTAAGACGAGTCTTTTTATTTTGTGGACTATCGTCGCGAAAGCGAACCCGGCCTAGCCTCGAAATGTGGGCGGAAAACGCTGTTGCGATGACATAACCGACCCGCGATTGCCGAGATAATATTTCGGTCTTATTACGCGAACAAGCTGGGAGAAAGTGGCCATTCTACCCGATTTTATACAATTCAATTATTCGTACTGCATAATTCCAGCTTTACGATGATGGTTCGTGCTGCGCGGCTATGATTCGGTTCCTCCGGGCCGGGCGATACCACGGCGAAAGAAAAACGGACTGCGGTCGTAAAACCGGAGCCGCGAAACAAAGTTCTACAGTTCGGGCAACTTCGAAAGAATTTCCTGATTGTGTTCGAGAAGGAAAAACCTCGGCTATTGGGAAAATCAGTTGCGAAAACGCCGCCATGTTGATCGGCGTTTCTTTGCTCTATTTGCGAAAGAAACTGCAGAAGTGTTCTTCGAAAGTTGGTCCCTTCGCAAGAGAATGCTGCAAGAAAAATTGCTGGCTCCACTAAAAATATGAATACTATAATTCAAGACAATATTGACGTTGCTAAACTGGTTTCGTCTAAAAAATTAAGTGAGACGTGAACAAATTTACTCGGAACATTCTTTCTGATCTGCAGAATGTTTCGGGTTGCGTAAAATTGTTCGAGTACTTTCTACAGTCACAGTGTTACAGGTTTTGCGCTCCAGATTCACCCCGTTGCTTCAATCGACTTCAAAATTCATCAACTTTAAAATTCTGAATAGCAGCCAGAGTGGGGGACTGGCGAATCAGGCTCGCCGATTCCGACGACCTTCAGGTACGTATTCAAGGTTGCCATTCTTCCAAGTTTTCTTACATTGGTAAATCGGAACTTTATCCGCTTGAAATAAATCCCATGGATAATGAATCCTGAATGACAGGAATCGAGGGAATGTTCAGCGTGGTTAATATTTCGGCGTTAACGGGCTCGGCGACCGAGCGTACCAATGAAGAAAGTCCGCGGGCAATTATAGAAAGGTTGTCGCAACGAGCGTCCGAAGTGCAATTTGCTGTTGCTATCGGTTATGAGACGGTCACTAATGGATGACAAGCGAATGTTAGGACGCCGGGAGAACACCCCGGCCACATTCCATCCGAGTGAAAACACACACACATACACACACACGCACACCGCTTACGAAATCGGTCCCCGTAAGGGTCAAAGAAAAGCCGACCTGGACAGAACCGTTCGCATTGTGCCAGGACAGGTAGCGAAGAGAGTCCAGTCTCCGGGGGAGGGGGAGCAACAACACACCTGGTGGTGGGCGAAACATTTCGGACCAAGCGGAATGCACGTCGTGGCAGCGTTCAGTCGAGCCTCGGCCTCTCACCGTGACACGTCTTGTCCTCTTTCCGCCAGAGCACATACACACACGGCTCGCGGTTACCCGTTTTGTCGCGCTCGAAGAGTTTCTTCGCGGAAACTGTCGTGCGGGGATCAGTGATCGAGCCAACGTGTGATGTGAGTCGATCTCGAGGAACCCCCCGTCTCCTGTGATTTCTGGGGACCACGTGGACACACGAACCTCTGACACTGTGTTTTGCGGACATGAGGGACCGCACTAGGGCGACGTGACGCCGTGACATGAAAGAGAGACTGCGAAAATGTGAGTTCCGCCGTGTCACATCCATCATGCGATTACAAAATAATAATCAAATGGCTAGCGACAACGGAAAACCTCCGCGATCATATTTTACGCGTGTTTCCCACGAGCGGTATTCTCGATTTTTTCACAGCGAAACGGGCCGGTGGAAAAATTTCATTTTTTTACCACGGCTGCGGGATAGCGTGGACCACTTGTGCGAAAAATTCGAGCTCGATCGGTTTCTTTGTTCTAAACCTACGCTCCATAAGTCACCGGACAATTCAAATTTCGATGCAGACGATTTTTGTTGTTGAAGAAATGAAAATAGTACAATCTGACCAAAATATGTATATCCTATATTCTCTAAATTTTTATTATTTTATTGAAGACAAGTAAGTGTCCAGCGATTTTTTTTATGGACGGGACGGACTTTTCTTCGTGACAATCAGGACCTATGTCGTGAAATAAAAATGGTACTTGCTAATCTTTTCTAATGCAGAGAACGTGTACATCAAATCTGGCCAAAATACATAATATATTTTCTTTTTAATTATTATTGAAGACAAGTAGGACGGGAGTTTCTAGTCACACTTGTAGAACGTTTATTACCAGAATTCGTCTTTCACAATCCCACCTGGATAATTAATTTAAAACAGCTATCCTGTCAGAGTGTTTTAACAACGAATATTTGCAGCTCGATCGTGGCTGTGTTTGTTGAAAAATTGCACCGCTGCTTCGGCGCGCATTTTTCACGGTATCAGAGATCAAATCAACATTCGCCAGTACACGGTGAAATGAGTAAGCAAACATTCCCCGCACGGCGATTGTGTACTTAATCTTCGGTAAACGAGGATGGATATTAGGAAAGCACTGATTACAGTGTTGCTAGCAGCTGCACAGAGCGTTGGGACACCTGGTCTAGTCAGCGTCTAGACAGGCAAGCATTCAGGAACGCCAGGAATTCATGGTTGATAGGGGTCACAGTTAAGGAGTAGGGAAAGGTCTAGGACTAGGCTAGACGTTCAGAAGCAATCAGCAGTGGAACAGGTCTTCCAGTCAATTGCAAGGGAAATTACATAAACAAGGATTCGCACTAATGCACATAGTGTAAAAAATTATTACAACTACTGGACCAGGGACTGTCATTAACTAAATTGCTGAGGATTCGAAGATTCGATAATCCCGAACGACGTCATTCGATATGTTTGCTAAGGTCCCGGGCTACGTCAACGTTAATTAATACAATTGATTCGATTGTTGTTATGGAATGGAGATCAGAATGTATGATTGAAATGAAAAGATTCAGGAAAATTTCCTAGCTTACGTAATGCATCTGACACTGCCAGTGTCAGGGACAGTGTTCACTGTGATTGCTATAGCAATCTGACTGACTATGACAGTCACTTTCAGCACCAGGTTACAGTAATGCAAGTGCATTCAACTGATTGCCGAGACGGCTTCCAAGGAAATGCATTAATTTCGAACTTCTAACGCTGTAATCCTTTTCGCTCCTTCAGTCCAGCTTCTTGGTTAGTTGTTGGCCCATTGTTGGTCAGGATTGCCGAAGTTATTCAACGATCGTTTCTTATCTTCGCCCTCGAATTTTGTCCACCATCCTGTGATTTTACACCAGGTTCGCATTTCGAGTTGCATAACTGTCAAACAAAAGGCATTGTTTCCATTTCCCGAAGGCAACGATAACATCAGCGACGCCGTGTAACATAATTTGACGACTCCGCGGTCCCTCGACAATGATCGCTGGATCGATGAAAGCCGCGATCGCGATAAATCGAGTAACACTGCGAAACCGGAAATTAGCGAGGCTTTCGAGTTAATTCCGGTCATAACTCTGACGATTTTTCTACGGACCGAATCCATGTTGTGCCGATAACAAAAATGGGCGAAAGCGACCTATCAGGTTGCCATTAAAATTTCCAGCTAGTGAGAAGATCGTAATTGAGATTCGAGACACGTGGCCGCGCTCGGCAAAGGTCCGCTAATGGCATAATGCTGTCAAAGTTTTCGGCAGGTTGGCCAACAGGAACAGGAAACTCGCTTTCGAACAAATAGATTAAATGCTAATTCGCGTTTTGCTTTCTCTGCGACGGTAGGCTTGTGTCTAACGCAATTAAATATTAATTAGGCGAGCAACCACAAAGACTCTGGATCAATCCGTGCTATCAAGCGTTTGTGGATGTTTGTACGATCTTGCTTGTAGATTGATCATGTTTTACCTTTAAACATGACATTAGTGGACCCGTATCAATTTATTCAAATTCACAGCAGATTATTTGGACGTGGTTGAGCACGTTTGAGTATATGTTTGAGAGAGTGTTTTACCATAAACGCATTCCATCGAGAATTTTCTTGACAGCGCCATTAACGCAGTCGCGAGACCATGAACGACCTCGAACTTGCGAAATCCAGTGAAGGATCGCGGCACGCGGTGTAGCGATCGATCGATCGGATCCGACGATTTCTGCCGGTCGTACGATGAGTCTGCCACCGTCTGGAACTGTGCTGTGTGCACGCCTACGTAGATAGAGGCTTGTCCCCGGAGAAAGTCCGTGCACTTGCCTCGAACTATGCCTACAGTCGCTTTTTCCTTGCCACGGGAACGTCTCGCAAAGTGTTGCATTGCAAAACCCGAGCCGATCCTCGCAAACTCCAACCCTTTCCCCGCACTATGACTTTCCCAAAACCCCCCCCAAATATTTCCGAATAGACAAGGATTAGTTCACTGGATGCTGTGAAAAGAAATTTTTCGAAAATTTCAACTGCTCGAAGTCGCAGTTGCATTTCAACTAATATTCTGAGTTGTAAACTGTTCGGAATTCTCCAAAAACCCCTGAAATATTTTCGAATAGACAAGGATTAGTTCACCGGATGCTGTGAAAAGAAATTTTTCAAAAATTTCAACTGCTCGAAGCCGAGCAAAATCTTTTAAATTTTCGGGAATCTCCAAACATTGAGTGGACACAAATTTCAATGTACTTTCGAGCAGAGATTTTTCGATCCCAGGCTCTGCAGAATTCGCTCGCAGAAAAGGAAGCCGGATTAATTAAGTGCGCTCGTACTTTCCGCGCGAATGTTGCAAACCCGTTCTCGATCCGGGTTCCTTTCATTCGATTATCGGCTGGATTATAGTCCGATCCACGGACAAGAGCAAGGATAAAAAAGCACGGCCGAGAGCTCATTAACAAATCATTACATTCCAGATTTATTACCGATAACGTTGGATGAGCAAAGTTTACCGGCAAGATTAGAATGGAATGCGGTTCTGCCGTCGCTCGAAACTTTCAAAATCATGCTTGTTTCCCGCCGTTTCCTTTCGAATCGAGAGGGAACTGATTTCGAGGCGATCCGATACTGCGAAAATTCGAAAAACATTAATTATTTCCGTGGTAGAAAATTCTACACGGAACCGGCAACCGTGCTTTCTAAAAATTATGTTGCAAATCTACATTTTTAATACGTATGTACGGAGATATCAAGGAAAAATTCACAATGTGTAAAAAATTGGTTTTTCGTTGAACAGTCTTGTGGGAGATGAAAAGTTAGTTCGAGCAAACCAGCGGGCGGTCGTAATTGAATAAAGATTCACGATCACGATTTACACAGATAAATTTATTCGCGCATAATTCTGCGCACCGTTGCAAGACGCGGTAACTTTCCTCGCAGATGTTCCCGAGCCTGTTCGCAGCAGGAACAAATTTGCAAATTCTCTTCTCTTCCGTGCTCTCGGGAGGTGCTAAATCGCAATTTTCTACTTCGCGGACGACGCGTCGCAAACGCTGGCGACGATTTCTAACGATCGTGACAAATGATCGCGAACCGCGTCTTCAATTTTACTCCAATCGTACCGCGCGTTTCAGCGCTTCTTGCACGGTCATCCGAACGGTCAAGTAGCGATGGGTACTGGCAGCTCGCGAGCACGAACAAATTTGTGGTTAATTTTTAATCTCGTAGCCCATTGTAGTTATTGCTTGAGATTAACGTAAAAGAAAACAAACCAACCGACAGAAAAGAAAACAGACATATACAGTAGAACCTCGATTATTCGGGCCTCTGTTGTTCGAATTCTTTATCGTCTGAATGCTTTCCACAAAGAATTAGTTTCCGTTAAACCAACCCAAACGCTACACGATTTACTGCACACTTCAATAAGCATTGAGTTCGGCACTGAAATTATGTAGGGTAAAGTGCCGAAATATGAACCACTTTTTAGAATGCTCTTTTTCCACCAAAAAATTGCACTGCACATAGTTGAGTAAACATGGTAAACTATTGTTTGAGGATTTTCTCACCAGAGTGCGACTTCTCCTTTACAAGATATAACGTAGTGCCATAATAGGGGACTATACCATATTTGGGCACTTTACCTTAATTGTTGCATTATCCGAACAATCATGTTCCACTAATTAGTACAGATAATCAAAGTTCTACTGTACTTACATTTAAAGAGAGCGAGCTCGGGTGACGAGCAAACATAAACGCTTGTGAGGTATAGCGCGAAATACAAATTACTAATAGTTTAGAAAAAAATTATGAAATTTTTAATCGTTTGGAGCCATGTTCAAGTAATCTTATACGAGTTACGATATGTTGAAAGTGGTCCAGCAGTATAATGTTAAAATATGAAATATGCTGGCCAGCAAGATGTTTCTGGTCTTGAACTGTCGGACCCAGAAGACACGGATAGCCATCGCTAGCGAGCGGGAGACCTTCGCGTGCGAAATATCTCGGATGCAGGAAGTTCACCGCGCTTCGGCCGTGTCCGCACGCTCCGGTAAATATCACGCGAGCGCTCCTCCGCGAGAGATTATTCGATCCCGGTAGATTACCGCGAAACACGGCAGCAGCCGTTCGAGCAAAACGAATCCCGTTTTGCTGAGAGTTCCGTCATGCGTCGCTGGTCGTTTGCGAAACGAATTTGGCACGTCTGGAACGAGTCTGTTCTTCGTGAAAATTCGTTTCAAGTGTTCGTAGCGCACAGTGTTTGCATAGCGTTGTGCAAACATTTTCTTCTAAAACTCTTTTAGAAAATCGTCGTCCCATTCGGTTCGTTAGAAAAATGTTTTATTGGAAAGTTGTATGGTTTACGCAATTCCAACGTTTATAAGTAATTAGCAGTGGTTTGTACGCTGAATTTGTACCAGTCGGAGCACCGCTAGCGTGGAGGAGACAAAACTGTCCACTTTCCGCGACTTTCCTTCACTTCCGCGAGGAAACACCGTTTCCACTTTAATCGCGCAAAAGTGCAGGCTGCGTGACTGAGTGACACGGATGATTGCTCGAAAACCGTGAAAACGTTATGCCAGCGGCGGATCCACTTCTCACGTGCCGCCGAGAACCAGCGGTACAATCACGATCACGTTACGACGATCTACGGCTTCCGGGAAACGCGACTGATGCCGCGGAATCTGCCTAATTACTGTTTTCCTCTACCCGCAATTTCTTCACTTCTCATGTCGATCGAATTAAATTTTTTGAAACGTGTGTTAGATATACATTCACCAACATATTCCTGACATTTTCCCGATTAAAACGAGTCCAAACACGGCACAATTCGGATCATATTTACCTGAGTAATACACGATTGAGTACAACCTCGAGTATGCGAACTATCGATTAGGTTTTACAAAATCGTGGATTGCGGGAGCAACTGTGCTCCGAATGGTGTCGTGTTTGGACTCATTTTAATCGGGAAAACAGCAGAAAGGGATTGGTAACAGTTTCATGTAAAAATCAGCGACTGTTTGAGCCATCGCATTTCTCAGACGCGTTGGGCAACAGCGGGAGCAATTCAACTAAAAATTGGCGAATAATTTCGCCCGGTGGCGGAGCTCGTTGCGCCTTTAATATTCGGCCGAATACGGCCGAGCTTCCTCGTAGCATGAATTACTGGGACGTGAGAGAAATGCCGAGTTCGTGAGCAAGGACAAAGGAAAGGTACGTGTAATACATAGTCGTGGTCGGAGCCAGAGATCAGCTCATCGCTGGAAACGGACAAAAATGTCGGGTAATAGCGGCGTCGCGTCGCGTGCTCGTGTGGACGAGTCATTACATAGAAACTCCGTCTGTAACAGCCACTTTCGCATCAGCTGGGCTACCATGTATCCGCGTCTGTAATTTTTCTCCGGGCTCCGGGCGACGATTAGACACAGCGGGTGAGCAGCTTGTCCGTTTCTGTGCCGTAGATTTGCGCAAACCCACCGGCACGAAGCTCGATTAACCGTAGAAATTATTTGACAAGACGTGAGAAAGACACGGAGACTCGAGAACGTTCTTAGAAGACGACACTTCAGTGTAGCAGGCTAATTTTAGCGGAATTTCCGTGGAAATAGAATTACGTAGCTCTGTAGAAAACAAAAAATCAATTCCTTCGTCTACAATGATTCTTAGCTGCGGGGTGAGAACAACCCTGAAAATTGGGGTGGGAAATCTGTCTTGAGATATCTCGGGAAGCAAAAGGCATAGGATAGTAAACTGTCTTTTAAATTGCGGGTTTTTCGACGGGGAATTTAATCATCGAAGTTTCTTTAACAAATATTCACCAAGAGAACGTTTTATTGGGCTTCGAACGGGGTAAAGTTAAAATATTTGCTCTTCGGTTTTCTCCACATAAACTAGCACAGCGATTGTAAATCGTTTTTTAGTCTAGCGGATTGTTTACGAGGGCCCGAAGGTGTTGGTTCCAGCAAAAAGTCTTGCTGTTGTTCGTTTCTCGGCTAATTGGATTGCTAAACGCCAGAAAAATCCGCGGGAGCAAGAAAAGCCGAGTGAAAGACGCCAGGCTGGTTTATTAGAAGGCGTCTTCCGTCTTTGACATTTTCCTCGCGATAATAACTCGGCGTCGAGTATGGCGTGCTCCGCCAGCTCGGCTCGTGAGCATGGATTTTTCTCTCTTTCCCCGTCTATCTTTCTTGCTCTCGCCCCCACTCTCTCCCACTCTCTTTCTCGAACCGTTTGATTACTTTCTAGTTCAAGGGATCATCGAGATATCTCGCGAGGGTCGATCTCCGCTGCCTCGGAAAAAATCGCCCGTCGAACACGTTCCGTCCGTCGCTCGCGATTTATTGCTGAACGTTGGAAACTTCTTCGCTCTTCTCTTTTTCAAATATTCAAAAAACTCCGACTGGATCTTGTACAGGAGTATCTTGTACATAACTTCGTAAAGAATAGTCGCACGCCAATGAATCTGGACTCATTTTAAAGCTTGAAGATTCTACTTTCGTCTGAAATTCGTTCGCGCGACGCAGCAGATGGAAAACTGAAGGTACGTTTCCAGAGAAAAAAATGTGCAATGCTCGCACAGCCGTTCGTGCGCGCAGCATGTGTCCCTGATCCAGTTACGATCGCGAATGGTTCGAATCTCCCGCGCCAACTGAAACGTTAAGTTATTCGAGCTCGAGCGATTATTTATAGATCGAAGAAACTCGCTAATCGCAATTAATGGCGCACTCAAAGCGCAGGCCTTGCGCTTTCACTCGCGCGTTACGCGCGCTTTACATTGCACAGCAGGAGGACCCAGGCTGAGAGACACTTCTTCGGCGACGCGATCGGGAGATTCGCGATCAAAGAAATGTTCGCGAAATGTCCACGTGACCGGGCAGCTTGTGCAACGTCCTGCCAAACGACTCGAATTATGTAAAGAACTCGTAGCGATAGAGACACTTGTTTGAGCATGATGTTCCCGACGGGACTAGAAAGTGGGACAAATGTGCGTCGCCGTGGACATACTGGAATTTTTATTAATGATCACTTTGGGATTTAAAACAGCCCGGATACAGAATTTCATTGGTTTGCGTCGTGCTGAGTAATATCCTTGCGAGATCCTCGAGAGATCCTAGTTGGGATCGGGCGGCACTTGAAACAAAAATTAACGTCTCGTTAGATATCACTAATCTGTAATGAGTAGACTGTGGATCTTCATGCAAAATAATAAAATGTCTACGTTGTTTGCAGGACACAGGGCCAGATAAAAAATTTGTTCATCATTTAATTATCTTATTAAACTGAGACTGCACTGGTGTCCTTAAATCTTTTTAATGTGACCACTGTTTTCAATTGCGCGTAGCCATTGTTATCATAAATGCTTAAAATCCCCAGTCCAGTGACGAGTACGGTAATCGTGTTGCAATTATATTAATAAAAAATCACGATTTTATTTGGCTACCGTATAGTTTATAGAGTTAACAGTTAGGCAAGTCATTGGCTGATTTAAATGAATCGGTTAGAGCTGACTCGACCTAATGTCTAGCAACGCAACAGTCTCTGAAATCGGTACTTTTACTTCTGATTTGATCTCCATAGCTGCGAACGCGTTACAGCTTCGCTATAATTACCACCAGGTGACCATGAACAATAACAGGTTCTCGTGGGTGTAAAATTTACACAATCGTCCCACGTATGCAGCACTCTCTCGGTCTCCAATCCGAGCCGAAGTTGGAGACAGTTTAGTTAAGTAAGATGGTAAGATCAGTTTATAAAAACATATTGACACTCCGCAGGCAAAGATAAAAAGGTAAGTACACAGAAGTTGATCTTCATCAATGATTTTGATCACCTTGAAGTACGTTGTCAAGGTCGTCATTCTGAGCAGCTTTAGTGGACACCCACTACAACGAATTCTCTCAGAAAACCTAATGATGGGGATTGGAATGGCGGAGTTCGCTCTAGAGCACCCAGCAGTTCGGGTTAATGTATTTCAAGGTCATGAAAACCATTGATGATATATTACCCTGAAAAGCTCGACATTGACATGAAAATGATTTCCGAGACACTGCGATTAAAAATCACGGAAGATAAAAGATAAGATGACAATTTTGATAAAGATGGTTACCTTCATCTGGGATATGCAGAACCTCTCGACACTTCTCACCAACCCTCTTCTGTCCGTCTGGACAACCACGAAGGGGAGGGCTAATCACAGAAGTTGGTACGAATGATAGCCGTCCCGACCCTTCGTTTAATGGCGTCGAAAACACTATCCGAAATATGAAAATAGTGATTGAAAATACCACCCCTCGCGGAAAATAAAAGGTAAGATAAGATGACAATTTTCATGAAGATGGTTACCTTCATCTGGGATATGCAGAACCTCTCGGCACTTTCCAGAAGCCCTCTTCAGTCCATCTTGACAACCACGGACAGGAGGGACAATCAAGGAATATATAACAGATTTCGAATCTGACTTTCCGTTTAGTGGCGTCGAAACAACGATCCGAAATATGAAAAGAGTGGCTGTCAAACATACCAATCGTTTCATCTTCCCGCAGTAGCTTGTGAAACAGTTCACAAGAGCTTTACACAACAGGTCTGCACTTGTTATTGTGGTCCAGCCTCTCTCCAGCAGGACACTGTCGAATAGGAAAGGATATGATAGACGTAGGCGCGGTGGCGGGACGAATAATATCTCCGTCTTCGGGGTTCCGTCCAACAGTTGGTATCGAACAGACGGTCGCGATCAAAACCAGTGAAACTATCGCCAGGAAACAGATAGAACGACTCATCTTCGAGAAACAACACTGCAGGTTACAATGTCTCCAACTGAGAACACCTCCTCTCAAATCCTCCTTTTAAATAGTCGCGTTATGTCAAACTGTTTTATTTTTACTGTATTTTTTGGAAGCAAACCGGTTTGCGCAGCTCGGACGTGTGACTCATCAGAGGATACGCGAAGGTCTTTTGTCGATCGTTGTTGCGGAGATGTTCTTCAATTAAGGAGGATTGTTGATAATAATCCGGGAGTTTAATTCTTAAATCACTGCATATTAAGGATCGATAAAGGATCGAGAAGTTAATCGTATAATATTTCAGATACTGTTTAATGTTTTACATGTGGTTTTTCTTGAAGAAAATAGTATTTGAGATAAGATATACGATTTCGAAAAATCTGTGAACTACAAAATAGAATATTTGCATCGCATGAAATATTTTATTTTTGAAGTGTTAGTTGAAGAAGTAAAACACTATTTTACCCAGCTCTGATCAGGCTGACGTGCCGTGCGATGGTAAGAGGGACAAGCGAGGGTGAACAAGAAGAACGTTTATTGTCGAAGTACATTAACCGGTGAAATTTACGGTCCCATAAAATCGAATTCGCCCAGCTGCGTCATTTCCCCTTTCTGGCTTTCTTTCATCCGGAGATGTGCGCCCGGTAGGAACACGCAGCCGTGCGGTTTCGGCTGTTGATGTTACACGTTCACCGATCGCTGCATTACCACCGAGAGACGTAAAGCCATTACACAGGATGAAAAAACGTCCTACAAAGTCGAAAAACTTTCTTTCCTTATCTTGGATAACTGCTACCTACACAGTCGCTCCTGAGGAGACGTTTAGCGTCCGGCAATGCGGCGGAACACGCGAACCAATTCACCGGACTAATTGCTCACCAGTATTGTCACACTTCCAGTTAATTGCTTCTGAAAGCTGGGACCGAACGTTCTCGCAAATATTCTGTTCAAGATGAGCGTACGAGGCCGATGCTGCCCAATCAGAATGGTCCCACAAAATGTCCCACGTTAATGGTACTGCCGATGTGGTCTTATCACAATGAGACGACCGATGAGTCTACAACCGTAGCCCACCAATTGACCCACAAAAACATCCCACAGGAATTATCCCACAATATTACATTTATCGAGCTGCTCCCATAAAAAATGTTTGTCTAAAAATGGTCCACAAATTTGCCCACAAAAAGGCCCACAGAGATGATCCCACAATGTCAAACTTATCGAGCTGCTCCAAGAAGAATGATTGTTTAAAATGGTCTACAAATTAGCCCACAAAAAGGCCCATCAAAATAGCCCACAGAAATGATCCCGCAATGTGGAACTTACCGAGCTGTTCCCAGAAGAAATGATTGTCTAAAAGTGGTCCCACAAGATTGGACCCACAAATGCACGTACATATATGTCCACCTTAAAATATCACTAGAAAAAATATGCCCATGAAGTAACCATCGCACGGCTGGGAAATTTGTTGAATCCGCGTGGAAACTAGTAAAGTTTCTCTGTGAAACGTCTGTGAAATTGTCGAGTTGCGAATTGGTCCGACGATGGTCATTCTGGCCAACGAAATTGCACACCATCAGAGAGGACCATTATAGAGGCGCGTTCGCAATTTTTATTGCCATCGTGCAATAGGAGGAGACGCTTTACTGCTCCTCGTAAATAACTATCGAACAATTGCCACGGACGTTTCTCACGGCAGGAAAAGTTTTACTGCGAGCTCGCTGCTACCTCGAAAGTGGCACGCTTCCAACCAGAAGACGCGTTTTTTCGCGTCTCGCACGCACAACGACGGCGACCGCTGCCATTCATTCTCGCTTTTTGCGAATTTCCATCGGCCTCTAACGCGAATTAATTCGAACGAGCTGCCGTGACTAATTGCATAGGAAGTGTTTCTGGCTGGAACGTCGAGCACACGGCACCGGAAGTGCCGGCGGTTCTACGTTCTTCAACGTGTGCTCGCCTCCTGTCCCAATCTCTGTGGAACGGATGCACCTGCTATATCTTCGCTGAATTGTTAACAAATTTTTATCGAGAATCTAGAAATCTTTCTGCTTCGGTGCCTCAAAAATGTAGCGGTCGTCCGGAATTTCTATAGATGAAACCGAAAGAGGTATCGACTTGAAATTTTGTGGGATTATTTAACAATGTTCGAAAGGTGTTCTGTAATTTTTTCATAGAAATATCTCGATTTTTCCCAAAATTAGAAATTGAATTGTCTGTTTCAGTAGTTTAAAAATAAAGAGTGTTTTCTAGAATTTTTCTTAACGAAATCAAGAAAGCTATCGATTTGAAATTTTTTGGGTTTATTTACTAATGTTTACAGAGTACTTCATAATTGTTTCACAGGGATGTAACGATAAACAATATTGTCCGAAGTTATAAATAAAAATGTAAGACCTGCTGGGTATCCACTGAATCAGGTTTGAAAAATCAGGAAAATCGAAGTTAATTTTGCAAGCGTCGATAACATTTATGCAGGTATTTCTCGCAGTTTACACGCACTATTATCTCGAGCAATTACCATGCAAAGTGCAGCACTTTCTAATACAAATTTCTTTCGTGGCGTGGGCCCCCCGCGCACTGTTATCATTTATAATTGTTACGTTTACTGGAGATTATCTGGGAACATTGTATATATAAACCAGCAACGGTTGCCGATCATTCGATGATCTTTTGCATCGTTGAAGGTCACGCACACGTGACTGCGAGCGTTTACCGGATATCTTCTAGGAAATCGCGCGGGAAGATAGATCCCCGACGCTAACGAATTTAAATAATGTTAAAGCAGCGGAAAGTAATTGGAATTCTCGGGTGGTGTAATTTCTCGCGGCAGCTTCTGCATAAAGCGGAGTTTCTGGATAGTTTTGAAACCCAGTGAAAGTCCGGCGGCCACGCCGCTGTAGTGGATTCCGTGTTTTCGTTCTGTACAGGTAAACAAACGGCTGGTAATTAAGTGCGACTTATGCGTAAGCGTGCTCTTTTTCTGTAATCATAATGATCACGCCTTGTGTTTTCTATTTATATAATACGATGGGCCTCGCTATCGAGGATCACGAATTACACTCCCGTTCATAAGTCTTAGGACACCTCTGGTATTTAGTAAAACTCTGGTATTTCGTATAGATTATGAACCTTTAACTGTATTAACTGCATCATACAAATATAATAATTAGACTCCGGATTTTTATGCAAAATCAAAAATTGGTGCATCAATTGCAAGGCACACGAGCTGCATATCAATTTATACTTTTCATTAATAATTTGGCGGCTCTTTGCTTTACTTTGAACCTCTAGGTTCAAATTCAAGATATTAATACTTTGAAAATATTTTAATCTGTTCACTGTTTTAAGCTGCACCTACTAATTTTCGTTATAAATGCATAAAATCCGGAGTCTAATAACGATAACGATCGAAAACGCACGTCGAAAAACGTGGTAAAATAGGAGAAACCTATTTGGATCAACTTCAATGTAATAATTCGTGAAAAATTACGAAACAAGACAGGTACGGTGCTTTTGACCTACTTCGAAAACACATGTATGAATATTTTGGAACGAGGAGGAGCAAAAAAGAAACGTGGCGGATTCTTCGATGAAAAGAAAGTATAAATATTTTTTTACTTGGTAAGATTTTTGATATATGAGTTGCAGCATCCTTCCCCTCACATGTAAACCTTTAAATAAGGAAAAATTTGCTCGCGTCGTTCAACGATTATTCCATTTTTACAGAGTTCATTACAAATATTATCATTGTCCTACGACTTATCAGCGACAGTGTACCTCTGCGTGTACTGGGTCGTTTCAGACCCACGCTGTTCGTGTTCTCCAAGGCCAAAAAAATCCGAGGTCGACTCAAGGTCATGTTATACACAAAAACAGAATCAGGGACAAAATTCTAGGAAGAATAGCTCGCGAATGACCCGGATTAATAAAAATTCACTTTACCGTAATCTCTCGATTCCAAACGAACGCCGCAAACAATTTTCTCGGTGCTAATAACAATTAATAAAAAAATGATTAGCAAGCTAACATGTCGTCTTCTCCTACATACGTACGTGGGGACACTTAGGAAGCGTTTAGTCGAACATTTACCACCTGCGATCCAGGCCACGGACACCGTCAGCTCTTTATTTTGTTGCGCTTCGAAAACGAACGTGATCGCCTAGAGGAGAGGAGAAACCGAGGAGCCATCGAGCTCTCCCGATGACCTAATCCACTGTCCGCGTCCAGAGAAATGCTTTCGATCTGTATTTACGTGTAACGTAATCACTCAGAGACACGAACACTTATGCGTACACCTTTCTCCGTCCTTCATCTTCGCACCCGTGTCACACGCAAACGGTTACGCAATGCTACCACACCGAAAATTCGCGGGCCACGGAATAATTTCTCCTACGCGTCTCGAGCAGATGCTCGCATCAGTAATTTCGTGGACCGTCGCGGTTCTTGCGGCTTGCTTGAAAACGTGAACTCTTCAAATGTCCGTGGAATCTTTCAAAAATTTTTCTCTCGAGTAAATCCACCACGGATTTGAAGATCGGAGCTTCCTCTTTACAACGAGTCCCTAAAATCTGACGTACGATTTTTCTTAGCTGTTTTGTGATCGGTAGACTGCTGATTTTCATGCAAAATAAAAATTGTCTGCGTAGATTGCAAGAAATGGAAACTAAATTGAATGTTGTTTCTTCAATTAATGATTTCGAAAGAGGAGCAATCGTATATTGACATCTTCAATTTTAAAAATTTCTGAACAATTTTGAATTTCATCTACTCAATTTTGCCTCGACAAAGTCGAGGCTGACTGTCCCAGACCCAACCAAGTTGAACCAAACAGGACTTCGACGATTAATGAACCTGCTTATATTCAGCTAATTATATATTCATGCGAGATGATAACTCGAAAACAGCTTTTTCCAATGTTTTTTTTCGATATAATGAGTAAAACAGTTTATGAAGAAGCACTGATCCAACGGGAGAAAAAGGATCCGATAGTCACCTTGACATTTACAGGAAGGCTCCGTGGCCTTCCGCAAGAACGCCGACATCTTCTGAAGGCTTGTGCAAGTTTAGCAGAAACCAGACACTGTTCTTCAACTAGGAGGCCGATCCCCTGGGTCTCGGCTCTGTAGCAATGCACGTACAATGATCGCTGATTAAGCGGACGTGAAATTCTTGAGAAAGTTCTTAAACGAGCCGAAGTTAGACTAGCCTATTCCCCACTCTCCACTTCCTGTCTCGCAGCGCACGCCGTCTGTCTCGCGAGCCTTCTCTTTTTCCTTCTCTCTGCGTCTGTCACACCGCGGTTGATTATTCTAATAAACGTATCGGAATGTGATTACTGTTATTAGTATGTCGTCTCGGTGCACATGAACTTGGGAGAGGTGACGAACACCGGTTTGTTATCCAGCTACCGGCCACGCCGTTCAACTATAAACACACCGCGTTTATGTGAATCACCGCACTGAATTTCCGATTCTCGGAAATTTTTTGGAAGAATTACAATCTGTCGTATTTTCGCGAAAAGATCCGCACTAATTTTAAAGCTTGAAGCCTCTGCTTTGGAAAGCCATGATTAATATTCTCCTAGAAAATTCTTATACGTAGTGTGGTAGTAGTGGTATAATCCATTTAATTTTCTAATAAACTGCCCCTCCCTATAATTTCTCCAATTAGCTGTCGGCTATAAAGCCAACCATAAAATTTCCTTCACAAAGGATCCTTAGCCCGAACAAATTAGCTGACACTCATCCTCGAGTGTCCAGGTATGAGTGTTTAGTAATTCTAGAGAATTAGTAGAGGCATCCTTCAAGTAGTACATCATAACAGCACAGACCACTGGGTTTGTGGCACGTATGAAGAAACTGAGCAGAGAAACTACCTGGTGCCTCGAACGATCTAGAAGACTTGAATGATCGAGAGTCTGGGGAGACGTGGAGTTAGGTAACTCGAGAATTACGATTTCACCCTGTCGTCCTCTGTTTGACTCGTCCTCCTGGAGCCTGCAGCTTCGTGAACCTCCTGGAATAGCCCCTTTATTTTTCGAAAATTCCTTTATAGACAAATTCGAATTTTAAATGATTTTCTGAACCATCCTGCACATGGAGGCCTTCAATCTAGGGGCTGGAACAAATTAGGCCACATCCACATCACATTATGTTGAGTAAGGTTGTATTGTGTTGTACTGAGTTTGTCTGGTCTGTATTGAGTTGTGTCGAGTAAGGTTGCATTATATTGTGAAGGGTTGCATTGTTGAGCCCAACCAAGTTGTATCGAGTTTGAAATGAATGTAGGGCTAGAAGTTATAGGATAGAAAAAAAATATATAACAGTTTAGGACCGCGTTGTATTGAGTTTGACTGAGCTGTGTTTAGTAAAGCTAAATTAAGTATATTAAGTTGTATCGAATAGGGTTGCATTATGTTGTGAAGGGATGCATTGTTGAGTCGAACCAAGTTGTATCGAGTTTGAAATGAATGTAGGGATAGAAGTTAGGGTAGAAAAAAAGATATATAATAATTTAGGACTGCGTTGTATTGAGTTTGACTGAGCTGTGTTCAGTAAATCTGAGTTATATTGAGTTGTATCGAGTTTGAAATGAATGTAGGGCTAGAAGTTATAGGATAGAAAAAAAATATATAACAGTTTAGGACTGCGTTGTATTGAGTTTGACTGAGCTGTGTTTAGTAAAGCTAAGTTAAGTATATTAAGTTGTATCGAATAGGGTTGCATTATGTTGTGAAGGGTTGCATTGTTGAGTCGAACCAAGTTGTATCGAGTTTGAAATGAATGTAGGGCTAGAAGTTAGGGTAGAAAAAAAATATATAACAGTTTAGGACTGCGTTGTATTAAGTTTGACTGAGCTGTGTTTAGTAAAGCTGAGTTATATTGAGTTTTATCGAGTAAAGTTGCGTTATACTGAGTCGGATGTGAAGAGTTGCGTTGTACAGAGTTTGATTGAGCAGTGTTTAGTAAAGCTGAGCTATGTTGAGTGGTGTCGAGTACGGTTGCATTACGTTCTGAAGGGTCTAATTGTCGAATTGCGTTGAGTCGAAGCGAGTTGCGTCGAGTTTAAAATCAATTTAGGGTTAGAAATATCCGAGGGCGGAATAACAAACAAATCGTCACGAAGCTCTCCACCCTGAGCGGCATCTACTTTCCCCTCGTCCCGTTTAGACGGCTTTCTTCCCGCGTCGACGCATTCCCTGTCGGTGGAAACAAGAAAGAGGAAAGCAGCCGGCAAAGGGAGAGGAAGCCAGTCGGAGGGGAAAAAAAACGACCCAGTCGATTTGGAGGAAGAGAGAGGCGTGTGCAGGAAGTGGTACAGCATTGCCGGAGGGAAGGACGTCGAATCTAGGCCACAATCGTGTCCCTCTCTTCGTGTCTCCGCGGATATGTAGGTATGCCAGTAGCTCTCAAACGACATCGGTGCTGCACGCCGGGAAAACTGTCCCGGAAAAGAAACCAGACAGCCCAGACAGCCTTTCAGACGACGCTCATGACAGATCTATCGTTTGCGCTAGAGTTTCTATTCCGCGCACTCTCCAATTCAAATCTCCCGCGCCGTTCCTCCTGGCCCCGTTTGTAAACACACGTTACAGTCCACGGGAAAATTGTTCGAGCGACTTGTTACGCTGAATTATTGGTCGAAGGATCGAACAGCTGTAGAGGAAGCGAATTTCACTTTTCTATGGAATGTTAATTCTCACCGTGACCTTAATTGATATGCAGGTAACTGGACCAATATCCGCCGATAAATGCCTTACGTGGCTTCGCACGGCATGTCCAGACATTTTTATAACGCCGGTAATTAGAGAGACTCGCCTACGAGGAGCCAACTGGCACAGCTTTCTAAGCATTAAAACCCCAATATGCCCGGAATTAATTAATCACTGTTATTATCGCCGGCTGTGTTTTCTGGCTTTCCTTCCAGTTCTAATATAATATCTTATTTTTTTTTCAAATAGCCAGCTCTCCGGTTCTCAGGATTAAAAACAATGAAGTCGAGCAGGGAAAACGCTGCCGTTCGAACTGTAAGTAGGACTGTCCGGGCTGTTTTCACCGAGATTTTCCACGCGCGATTTTTTCCCCAGCGAATTGGGTCGTCGCGCGAGTTCCTCGGAGGCTTTTGCTTTCTGCGACGTCTGGAAATGCCGCTTCGATCAGAGAGAGTTTTCGGGGGAAATTATCGAGCCGTGGGTGTGTTCAAGGAATGATAAGAACGAGTTGCTCGGCGAAATTCTCGCGAGACAACTATCTAATGTCGGATTGGAATCCCGGGAAATACGAACAAAAACTGTGTCTCGGCTGTGGTAAACTAGTGGTAAACTATTGCAGAAAACACGATGAATAAGTCAATCAGATAATGAAAATTTTATTCGCGGTTGCTCAAGAAAAGGAGGGGGATAATAATCTGATCGTCTCCCACGAAGAGGATTCATTACAATTTTAATTAAAAAAGAAACTTGAATGTAATGAACTTCCACTTGCGATGGCAGATAGCACAGTATGCCATTTGCAAAAATGAAGACAGGCTACGGTAATCATTTAGGCCAATGAGGGAATTAATCTAAGATCAGAAATCTCGCTGCATCCTTGCCAGGATCTTGCTCAAGCCTCCTGAACGCAGGCTGGTAAATTTACAAAATTCTTCCAGGCCGACTCCACTTAGTTCTACTACTGAATTCTAACTCGGAAAAGAAAAATATTTTCGCTTCCATTCGCAATAAACTTGACTGAATTCGGCGCCGTTCGAAGACGGATTTGCGAGTCGCTTGGACGAGAGCGACGCAGCAATGCTGGCGCCGTGGTTACACTCTCGCTTTCGAAATAATTATTTAATACCCGCAGCCACGGGTGAAATGCGAGCGGGAATGGGCACCGGGGCCTTTTCGGGCCCCTCGGCCCATCCTGCGGCCTCTTCCATCATCCAGTCTCTCTCTCTCCCCCTCCCCTTCTCGCTCTTTCTCTTTCTTTCTCCATCGGAGGATACGCTTTCCAGCGGTAATGAAAGCATTTTCGAAAAGCCGATCTCCAGGCGCCGCCGCTGAACAACAACCTGGGCCCGGTTGTTTTACGTAACGGGGTGTCCGTCCGGGCCAGGTAAACACACCGATCGGTGTGAGTTAGCGGGTTAACTGCGTTTTTAGGTGACACCGATCTAAAATTACGCAATACAACGCCGGGTCTGGCCTGTTACGTGGACGCATGCTTGTTTGGAAATTGATGGCGAAACTGGGAACGACATTATTCATAGTTATAACATCCCTTGATTATCTGAGAGTTGCTCCATATTGTGCTCCGTTCGTCGGAGTCGTATTGAGTTGCTCCAAGTTGTGTCCCATTTGATTAAAATGAATTAAGTTGCTCAAAGTTGTGTCCCATTTGAGATTAAAGTGAATTGAGTTCCTCCAAGTTGTGTCCCATTTGATTAAAATGAATTAAGTTGCTCCAAGTTGTGTTCCATTTGATTAAGGTGAAGTAAGTTGCTCCAAGTTGTGTCCCATTTGATTAAAATGAATTAAGTTGCTCCAAGTTGTGTCCCATTTGATTACAGTGAATTGAGTTCCTCCAAGTTGTGTCCCATTTGATTAAAATGAATCGAGTTTCTCCAAGTTGTGTCCCATCTGATTGAGTCGTATTAAGTTGCTCCCATTTGTGTGTCATATCGTCAACTGGTATTTCGAGTGGCCGCGTTAGGATTAACTGAAGAGAAGCCGAAGAAACTGATGATTGGAGCATAAGTAAACGGAATGAAACCGAATTGACCGGACCAGTTGCAACCAGCTCACAGGCTCTGTTAATATGATGTACCACCGAGTCCTCGGCGCAGCTGCTGATGAGAAATGCAGACGAACAGGGTGCCGTGCGACATTCCACGCGAACACCGACCTTATACGTCATCAGAATACAGGTTCCCCAAGTGACCGTTACCTTTTTCTACGCATTCCTCTGTATTCCGCATTTTTCAGACCGTAAACAGTACGGAATCCGCGCAATGATAGCGCCTTAATGTCTCGCGTCATGGGGTAGAAAGTATATCTCCACAACGATCATTCTCTCAAGACGAATTTCGATGTCTGAAATATTGAGCAACGTCTGTGGCATGTCTCGGGGGGAACAGAAAATATGATAATTATTAAATTATACACGATAGTGTTCGAAAAGTATCATCGATCTGGCTAATGGAATGAGGTAATAAAACGGGCATCTCGATGTGGCCATGAATATTCTAGGAATTAAGCGGACGAGTCAAGGTTTTCTTGTCCTCGAAGGCCATCCACCCTCCCCACCCAAATGAAATAGTAACCTTTTTTCGCGTCTTTCATTTAGTGCTGATCTCTGCCGTGTAGTGCGAATTAGTTCGCAAGAAAATCCACAGCTCGACGGTCGCACGGTTCTGCGAGAAGTTCGAAACTCATTTTTGTACAGTGAAAAACATCGGTGAAACAAACACTACTTAACAATTAACAAAGGTGCGATATTATCGAGCGTTTTGATCGAGTAGCCGTTGTTCTGTTCCGTTTGTGAAAGGAATTGCTCGAGGCCCCGTTCATTAAGACGGCCGTCGGTTACCCAATTTGTGAGAAAATGAGCATCTGGCATACGATCAATCTAGATCTGATTGTACATTGCATAAACCAGCTCGCTAATTATTTTCGGATGATAATAAGAGGTTCGTCGTTCATTCGGATTGCAGGATGAGGAGGAAGAAGCAAGGAGTCACGGAGGGCGAAGGAGCGTCGATTCTGCTACTCGTCGCATTGGCTCCTGTCATCTGCTCCGCCGGAATCCTGGACCCTTGGCAGTGGGCGCGTAGCGATCGAATCGAGGTCAACATACCATGGTTGCCATGTAATTATCACCAAATTTATTATTTTCCACTCAGAAACACTGTAGCGTAGTTAACTCCCTATAAAACCGATAGCAAATGCTGCTGTGGAATTAAGCCACGCCCCCAATCAGCTCCAAACGCGTAGTGGGGGGACCACGCCCCCAGGATGCAAGAATAGTGTAGCGGGGAGGCCACGCCTCTAATAATCTAGTATAGAATACAGAGTTATGCAGAATTACAATTGAACTACTCCAGGGATTATAATTACAAAGTAATTGAATTACATTGTAATCCAGTCATATTGTAATTTATAATTCAGATCTTCATTCAATTAAATTACAATGTAATTCGTAATTGCAATTGCAGTACAATTATAAAATACTTTGTAATTGCATTACAATGTAATTGAATTAGCACAACTCTGAGTGGGGAGAACACGCCTGTAAATTGTAATATAATGACGAGGCCACGCCCTAAACTGAAGCGTGGTGGGGAATGCCACGCCTACGGAAAGAGTAATAGCCTCGGAAATGAATGTTGGTCGAGAATTTCAATAAAATACCTTGTCGTCGCGGTTCGCGGTGGTAATTAATTAACATATTTTCACCCTGTTCACAATAATCCGGGTGTCCTGTGAACAGTCGAGAACGAGACACGATGCTACGACGAACTAGGCTGCTTGAACATAACCAGGAGCTGGTACCACCTCATCCACAGGCCTCTAAACGTCTTCCCTCTGCCGCGGGAGGTTATCAACACGAGGTTCATCCTGTACACGAAAGAAAATCCACTGGAAGTGAGTATAATTAGAAGTATCCGGAGGTAGTGGTTCGGTATTCTTGAACTAGAGGTCTGGATGGAAGATGGAGAACACAACTCAATGAATGACGAATTCTTTTTAACAAGAAGGATCGGATTGAATTTTGTCACGCTGTTCCAGGGCCAGGTGCTGATAGTCGCGAAAGATAAGTCCATCAAACGATCCTACTTCAATCCGAAACGAAAGACGAGATTCATCATTCATGGTTTTATAGACACGCCCCTTAGTAACTGGGTGAAGGTAAGCCTAACCAAGTATTACAAGTAAATCACTTAATTGTTTGACTGGAATAAAAAAAATCGCCACATAACTTAGAATGTGCTGCGGTCACGCCAAAAGGAGTGACCTTGAGAAGTGACACTAAGATCTGACGTTCGACCTTCGCGTTTTTCAATCCTCATTTTACAATTACAAGCATCGCCAATATTTCTTCACAGAACAAGCAGCTCGGGAGCAATGTAATGTCGTCGAGTTAGACGAATCCACTATGCGCAAGATTCGTTGATTTTATTGTTGTTTGTGTAAAAAGACCAATTGAACAGTCGGAACGGCCACTTGTTCTAACCTAAATGTTCATTAACCGTAGGAGATGAGGAACGAGTTACTCAAGCACGACGACTACAATGTCATCATTGTCGACTGGGCCGGAGGTAGTCTGCCACTCTACACCCAGGCCACGGCCAACACTAGACTCGTTGGCCTTGAAATAGCTCATCTGATCAAACACTTGCAGGTAATGCGAATTTTTTGCAACCGTTGATTCGCGTTAACCTAATTGAAACGCGAGAACCGCTGACAAGTCTCGAACCATTTTAGGATCGCTTTGAATCCCTTCAGCTGATTGTTAACTCGCAGTATTTAGAGAAACACATTGGGATATTGTTGTAGACGAACTATAGACTGGACCCTAACGACGTTCACCTAATCGGGCACAGTCTGGGCGCCCACACAGCCGGCTACGCAGGGGAGAAATTGAACGGGAACATAGGTCGTATCACGGGCTTAGACCCTGCGGAGCCATACTTCCAAGGAATGCCTAGTCACCTGAGACTGGATTATACTGACGCGAAGCTAGTCGACGTCATTCACACTGATGGTAAAAGCATCTTTTTCTTAGGTAAGGAAAACCTTCGAGGATACAGGACCGTGCAAAAGCCTACTCGCCACGAATAGACTGGGGCTTGCAATTCCGCAGGATCATTTTTTGGTCCCGCATTTCAGTGTGCCAATTTCCCTCAGAAAACTGTGATACATAGATGGGTAGTAATTCTCTGATGGCCGCTAGAGTTCGCTAGTGTCCCAGGTACGGCGGTATGTAGTGGGGAGACGAGCCAAAAATGGAATATAATGTGAATATATAGTCTGTATTGCTGCATACACACAATCTCATTGGCACACGTACGGTACCTACGACCCATGCGCCGTCTGGCGGCGGCCAGAGAATTACTACCCACCTATCACAAAACGTCAACGTTACAGAGATGCTAAGTCGTCACACCTGTATAATGCACTGTGATTGCAAAGGTGCGGAACGCGCCTAGTTTGTTTTCCAAAAGAATTTATTTTAATTTAAGGTTAAAGGAGATTATCTCATGAAGTAAAACTTGCTTCTTTATTAAATATCGATTAGACTAAAGAACTAAATCCTTAGAAATAAATCCCACATCTATCCGGCGGGATTGCAAACCCTAGCCCAGACCCTTTAGAAAGAGAGCATGGCCAATCTAACTTAGCACACGATAAGGACTTCCAGGATACGGAATGAGTCAGCCATGTGGCCACTTGGACTTTTACCCTAACAACGGCAAGGAGCAGCCAGGGTGCACAGATCTCAGCGAAACAACCCCATCCCTGCCCCTGACCTTGATCAGGGAGGGGTTGGAGGAGGCGTCGAGGGTGCTGGTGGCCTGCAATCATGTGCGTGCCATAAAACTGTTCATTGAGAGCATCAACTCCAGGTGCCAATACGTGGCCCACGAGTGCTCCAGCTACAACAGCTTCCTGAGGGGCGAGTGTTTCTCCTGCAAGAGCAACAACAGCCTCAGTTGCGGTGTTATGGGATATCATGCGGACAACAGTCCCGCGCTTGTTAGAAGGCAGGCCATGGGTCAAGATGTTCTGTCACTGCTGGGGTCGAAATTCTTTTTCACCACTGGCAAGGAGGACCCCTATTGCAGTAAGTATTCAGAGTATTTCTTATCGGATTTGAATCGTCGAAAATGGAATCTTTGGGAACTGATTGTACGGTGGAGTAATCTGTGTTATCACTCGACTGCGGATTTTATGCATTTATGACAAAAATCGGTGGATGTAATTTCAAACAGTAAAAACGTCCACATGTTATTCTAGATTTATTAAAATTGTTGAAAATAGAAAGAAAGTTTTTATTTTGCATAAATAACACTGCCCCATCTATGAACAACTAGTTGAAACCAGATGACGTCAGTTCATACATTTTTAAATGTTGATAGCAACAGATTTAGAAATAATTGGAACAGGATTTTATGCATTTACAACAGAAACGAGTAATTTAAAACAGTGAAAAAACACTAGAAGAATTTAAAATTAATTGTTGCAATTCGGGTAGAACATTTTTATTTTGCATAAAGATACGCTGTTATGTCACTCTGCACTGCTGTGCACTAGACTTGCATAGCTACCTGGGAAAGTATCGATCGCTAAGGCAGCGGTTACGAAATACATAATTGCCGCTTTCAGTACCTTTATTCAAACGAATTAAATGAGTCCGAGTATTTTAGGATTCGATGCAATTGTTACTGTAAATTATGGCAGGCGGCTGCTTTCTCTTCCTCATCGTAACAAGGAAAATTGCCGCGAGCCTGCCCTAGATATCGATTAGAAAACTAGCAACCGCAATTTCGCTCATCAATCAAGATTAGATTTTTCGTCACCCACACGTTCCTTGATTTATTCCATCGACAAATGTACATATTTACGAAACATTTTCGACTTTCTTTTTTTTTTGTAGGAAGACATTATCGACTTACTATCAACCTTGCACGACCACCGACCGCAGAGAGCTGGGTCCAAGGATTTATGAAAGTTACTCTTCACGCCGAAAATGGCATCATACGTGACGTCGACCTAACTCCCAGGTTGGACTCTGCAAATCTTACAGACTTTCCCTATTCTCTACGAAAATAGTCTCTAGCTTCGCGAAAACATATATTTTCGTCTACTTACAATATGCTAATTTAATTATAATCTGCGAGATTCGTTTCAAAATTCCAAGACACAATTCTGAATAATGCTCGCCGTACACGATATGTACTTTCGCGGAGATAAATAATACAGTCTTGCTTCATTCGCCGGACACTTGCAGCGGTTACATGAAACTGGAACACGGATCGACAGTGCGAATGGTGGTCGCGCATCCAGCGGGGGCGACCGGTGAAATTGGAAAAATCAGGCGAGTCGAACTTTCATGGACTTACGACATGGACGTGCTACAGCCGCGATCGCTATGCTTTTTCTGGTGCAACGATCGCCTCTATGTCAACAGCGTCACTGTCGACGTCATGGAGCTCCCGGGGAGAGGGTAAGTTCAATATTATTATCTTACGACCCAATAAGAGAGATGCTTCCACAAAAGCCCTAGAACTTTTCTGATCTTCTCTAAAGTCCCATGATTTTTTCCAAAACGCTCTATAATTTTTTGCAGACCCAGAACAATTTTATTTCCTGCCTTCTAAACTTTATTCAAAGCCCCACTGCTGTTTTCTAATTTTTAATACCTTTCTAAAAGCTCCGTGAATTTTGTGGAGCATCCAATCATTTTTCTGTAATCTTTACAATTTTCTCAGAAGCTCCATGATTTTTTCTAAGGACTCTATAATTTTCTGCAGACCTAGAACAATTTTATTTTCTGCCTTCTAAAATTTTTTCAAAAGCTCTGCTGCTGTTTTCTGGTGTTTAATATCACTCTAGAAGCTCCGTGAATTTTTTGGAGCATCCTACAATTGTTTGCGAGCCGTGCACTATTTTCTACAATTTTTTCGGACGCCTCGAACGCTTATTTCGACAGTCTACTTAACACAGTCGATTATTTAACAGGATTGTTTTGATCGTAGTACAGACAAATATAATTAGAAGTGTCACGCAAGCCCTGTAACAATCCATAAGAGAAAAAGTGTTAATTAATCGGTTACAAACATTCATTTGTTTTGTCTACAGTACGCTACGTCAGCCATTACAGTATGGAAAAATCGAAGTATTTTTCTCTTGCGGGTTACTTACGTCACTCGTACTGTTTTTACAATGTTAAGTGGTCGATGCCTTTGTTGAATTATGCGCAGGAAAAGGGAAACAGACTACACCAGCAAACTCTGTTCAGCGAGCAGGCAGGAATACGCGGAGATTGCTAGCGGATCCACAGCATCTTTCGTTGACAATTGCTGACAGTGTTAGCGTCCTGAAAAGTGCTCTCTGTTATTGTGATTGGCTCAAGAGACTTCGTGTTGTTCCTGTGGAAAACATGGTAATTCGGTTACAAAGATACATCGACTCCTTCAATTATGATAATTCGAAATTATTGAACGATCAGACTCTATTCGAGCGAGTTCGACCGATACATATAGAACTTATGCGAATGGTAATTATTTTGGAAACCAAGCGGTGTCTTTTTTTAATACTGAAAAGATATAATTACAATCGAACAGAGGTTTATTTTCAAAAAAAAAACAAGGAAAAGAAAGCTCTTACAGCGATCTCTAAACAAAATGGTAAATGGTAATACTTATCTTCAAACGCTGAAATGTCACGGGAGCATTTCATAGCAAAATTATGTTTATAAACTCTACATGTACATACATATACAGGGTGTCTCATTTAAGTTGAGATTGTAAAAAATCTCGAAGACATGTGATTTAAAAGAAACAAACTGACACATGTCCTTTAGTGTTTCGAGTGGCGAGTCAGATCGCACTAGTAGGTTTTTTAATGCGTGGGCGTTTTCAAGGTTATTCCAAGGTCATTTTGTCTTTTCTTTATCATAAACGCATATTTGTTATTTCGGAATCACATTCACAAAAAGTTGTACATCGATCTTAGAATGTAGATCCTGCAATAAAAAATATGGGTTTATGATAAACAAAGACAAAATGACCTTGAAATAACCTTGAAAACGCCCACTCATTCAAAAAATAGTAGTGCCATCTGACTCCCCACTCGAAACACTAAAGGACATTTGCCAGTGTTTTTTTTAAATCACGTCTTCGAGATTTTTTACAATCTCGACTTAAATGGGACACTCTGTATATCTACTTTCTCTAAAAAAACAAAAATTGCTCACTTCCACCGGAAAAACGCACCGCGATCTTCCGGTATCGTCAAAGCACGCTGGTAAACAATTGACACTGATCGAAGAGAAAAAACCTAATGGAATTGGCACACGTCTGCAGCAGTATTAAGTATACATATAATCAACGAACTTTGTACATCTTGTATATAAAATTCGAATAGGTGTAACTAGATAATGCTAGTGTAGTGTAGAAAGCAGATATGTTTTTTGCGAGTGGTTATGCTATTATTTCCAACAACAATTGCTATTACTAATTCTCTCTACGGTATTTACACATAAACAAAGAAACAGAAAAAAATAATAATAATAGAAGACAGTGCCGGTTCGTGGCACAACGGCGACCATCGTTTGTGATATTTTGTCTGTATAATTTAACTGTTATGTATATATATACATATATTTAATACATAATTTACTGGTAACTCTCGTTCGGTAGGAATCGTACAAACCAGAGAATAAGGGAGCAACTGTAAAACGATTAACTTGTGTAGCGTTGTTTAAGATCGTCTCGAATGTTAGAGATTATTTTTATAAACACCGTCCGATGTAAAATATAAATTTGTTATGCCATACAGAAAACATACGGGACGCCGAATTTAATGAGACACCCTGTATACAGGAGGAGTCGTCGCAAACAGGTGCACCTGAACGTCTCGGTAAAAATCGAAAATGGAATTCAAGGTCGTTCGAAGATCATCGAACGTTTTCTTTTCCATGTCCAGGGACTTGACTGGTTTGAAAAAATATTGGTGACCTTCAAGCGACCTTGAAATTAAAATTCAATAGAGCTAGGGAAGCTGTTCGATGGTTTCATGAAAATGGAGAACATTTGAATGTTCTGTTTCTGGCGAGTCACCCTGTACATGACTATGTTTCGTCAAGCGAGGTAAGTATATAGTTGAAGAAGGCTGCGTCGGAGGAAATAGAAACACAGTTGGGTACAGCTTGCTAATCTTTTGCAATGTTTACTCCTCGATAAACGGTTGTACACGCCAATGTTTCGTCGCTTATACAAAAAGATCATCGCGGAGTGCAGAGCTATACACGGTAACACATGATTCCTGTTTATCTTACACGAGATTCAACAATAATCGAGTAAAAAAGCCGTCCGCGTTACGGTCAACGCGGTAACAAGGGGGTTGGTAAAATATATAATATGATATATAGTGATATACATAATATAATAATAATCTCTATTCTGTATAACATATAATTTGCAATATAAATTAATAAATAGGGAACGAGGAGTCGTAAGGGGGTTGGGAGAGTCGGTGTGTTTGTACGTGTGTGAAGTTGTGTACGTGTATGAGTGATTAGCTTGGTAAGACTCGTAGCACTAAAATTACCATTTAAGAACATTGAAACGGTTTTTTGGTGGGAGGAGCTATGGGGGTATAGAGTGGGGATAGGCGATTGGTGGTTGGTGATAGAGTTTCCTTTTTTTTTCGTGACGAGATTTGTGGCGGCTTGGTGATTGAAGAAATTTGAAGAGACCAAACGAAGGTGTGAAAGATAATAGAGAATAGTGAAATAACTAACAATACTTATGAATATACAGCTGATTTCATTTGGCATAGTAGTCTAGAGCGTTCTTTTCTTCTAGCGCAATAGAATAAGGTCAGTGAAGATCATCGACCCAAGCGGTTTCTAATGACTCGATTAGAGTACGAACAAAAGCCATCTCTTTCCGTGCGTTCTCCAGGATCACGCGGGGATCCTGCGAGGTGCAGCGCAGTATGTTCGGCGCCATCACCATCGCCAGGTTGTTGGCGTCCATCTTGGTGCGGACCACCACTTCCGGTCTCGCGAAAATCTGCCCGAAAAAATTTTATATCACTCCAGGTTACAAAGAAAAAACCACCGACAGACCTAAAAATCCTGGCAATTATTCACAAAGAGGGGCCAAAAATTCCGGTGACCTCGAAATACATCCTCAATGTCAGCACTCAATCTCTAGGCCTTGGTTTACGCGCATCAGATAAGACTTACTTAACTTACTTCTTTAACAGAAGAATTTTTCAGTATATTGACCATCGCAACATACTCCAAGGTCACCCGAGTGCAAGGTCCTCTCTGTAAACGATTACGGGGACAATGTTCACCTGTAGAAACCGTATCAAATGACACAGAACTCGACGATTCAGGTCAGGCAATCGCTCCACCAACGCGGCAACGTTCGCTGCCGAGACATCAGCGTCATCGTGTCTCATCGACACGCACTCGGCATAGAACGAATCAGGTATCAACGGTTCGTACAGCTCGCGAACCCATAATTTTAATAGGGAGGCTGGTGCATGTGCATCCTGGGAAGCTGCGAGGATCGTGCCGTCCTCGAACCTGTCCAGGCAAGCCTTCAAAGCACTAACCTCGTCCGCATCAGCGGACACCCTGAAAATGCCCTCGGTCAGAATCCCGCCACGAGCCAAAACCTGCCGTGTCAGGGTGGTTTGTATCCATGGTAACTCTCGGTTAGGGTATCTATCTCTCTGCAGCGCCATCACCTCCGACAATGTCGCGCCGAACATCGACGCTCTGAAGATCTGAATCTGGAACGTCGTCAAGGTCAGCAAAGAAAAAAGAATTAAGTTGACGCCCAGAAAAATATTTTTCTGAGGACAATCCCTTGAAGAACATACCCTGGCCTGGTCGATGTCCTCGATAGTGGCTTTCCGGGGCTGTCGCTTCCCATGAGCGCCAATCCGCTGTAGACGTCGACAGGCAACGGTAGCATAATGGCTGACCTGCACGTGGATCGGCCACTTGGCTACCTCTGGGAACTGGAAGTTGGGGTCCCGGTGTCTGTTCATATATCCTTCAAGATAAGGCTCGAAGGTGGCGCTGGGTGGTACAAATGCCAGACAAACTGCCATAAGCTCCCAGCCCCTGCGCAGACTTTCTTTCCGCGGGTTCTCGGTGGTCTGTCTGCAGATCTGTACGTAGAGCTCGTCCCTCAACGGCGGCTTCGAGAACGCGGTATTTACAATGTCCATCGCTACACTGTCCAAGGTCATGCCTACGTTCGTCTTCCGATCACCCATGTACACTTGCACCAGCCTGAACAGGTTGCAGGCCTCCCGCTTCAGTAACTTTTCACCGTCCACCACCACGAGCATCGGCTGGGGTATGGGATCTTTCGACCAGCTGAGGATGTCCCGCACGCTGAATTTCTTCCGAAACAACAATCTCAAACCCTTCGGCCGGCCGCAGTTCAAGTTCAGATTGTCCTGCGCGTATTTTTCGATGTCGCCGCCACCGGCGCTGTCGTTCCTCCTCGCCTCCTCCGTGTCCAGATTATCCACAGTGGTCCCGATGGTCGGCAAGGTGCTTATGGTGCAGGTGGGAATCGTCACCTGGCGAGTGGTCGTCACGCTGTCCCTCGGGTCTGTTTGTGCTGTGGTGTTTGGCGGAGATGGAGGCCGCACCTGTGGCCTTGTCAGTGTGTCCGCTGTATTGTAGTAGGTTGCTAAGCCTGCCGTATCATAGTTGCCTAAATCTGTGGAAGGAAAGACAGTGGAAGCTGAATAAGTAGCCTTATCTTAGCTGAAAGAATGTCTCCCTTCAAAATCACTGACCTGCGTATTGATCCTCAAGGTACTCCTGACTGGAAGAATCGCCCTGATTGCTGGCAGCCTCGTCATCCGCGAACTGGTCGTCGGAATCGTCTTCAGCCCTCCCGCCAATATCCTCACCCCTTCCGCCCTCTTCGTCCAAGGAATCGTCACCTTCCTCTACTAACAAAGGATCTCCGAACTTATAACAACCTACGGTACGAAGAATGCGATTGGAGACATGTGATCGTGGATTAACGAGACAGGGTGTTCCAGAGGTAACGAGCATCTACCAACCTGAGAGTTTCGCTTGTTGAAGGATATAATGCTGAAGCGGCAACAAGTAATCTGCATCGGACAACGGGATTCTGTAGAATGAAGACGGAGGCGGACTGGGGTTACCGTTGCTCCTCTTCTTCTTACTGTCGTCCACTTCCGTAAGCCCCTCAGTCTCTTCGCCTACGGCGCTGTTGCTGCTACTGTTACTGCTATTGCTACTGCTAGTGTTGCTGCTGAGCCTCTGCCTGGGCTGCTCGTGGCTCTGGCTGATCAGGTAACGCTCGTGCATCGAGTCGTCGTCGCGGTCTCTCCTACGAGATTGCTGCTGGTGCATCTGCTGCATCTTCTGCTGTTGCTTCTGCTGCTGTACAAAGCTGTAACTTCGGGCCAGGGGCTGCTGCACACCTTGAAGAACAGTTACCATGAGAGGAACACCGAACCGGGTGGACTTTGGAAAAATAATGACTGCGCGAATTAATTCGTGGGCCCCTCTAGCTTTGAAGACGGTCAACTTTATTAATTTGTGAAGAGGGGTTGGAACTAAATTTACAACCGATTTATCTCAGGGGCCACCAATTAATTTGCGCACCCAGTAGACCTACAAGGCAGCTTACAATCCATGGAATTATTGCACGCCGTGTTTCTTCTGTACTCTTTCTCTCTGTCACGCTCCCGTTCCCGTTCTCTCTCGGAGACCTCGAGGCTTCTCTGCTTGGAGGCACCGCCAAGGCCACCGGTGGCCCTGACAAGGCTCTTCGTGGGCTCGTTCCTCTCCGCCAGCATGGCGCCGTACATATCCCTGACATTCGCCTCGGAAAGCGACACCGAGCACCCGTGGTGCCTTCTTCCTATACTACCAGTATTATCTTGCTTATTCATATTACGCGAATGCATGGAACTTGGATAAAAGGCTGAAGGGTTCGTCTTGTCCAAACTATTCACTCTCTCTCTATGGTGAATCTCTCTGTCCCTATCTCTATGATAACGATTACTACTTTCCACCAGGGAGCCATACTTCTCACCCTGCGATTTATAACTATGACTCAATTGAACTTCTGGCGGACGGTATGGAGGCATCTCCTGCCTAAATAGTCTAGACTCCATCAACGAGTCGCGATATGGTGAGGTGCTCGGTTCGGGACCATAAGAGCCTCTACTACTTTCTCTACCTGAAATTCGAACGACAAATCAACACCCTGAAGAGTCTGCATTCAGTCTAACACCTAAGTCTTAGCCCTCGCACGTTCCTTTTGCTTCGAATATTCTTAACACCCTGTCCATCTACAATTTTCGATTGTCAAGGATCGTGCGAGGGTGAACGGCCACGAAGAGCACGTATCTCGTGCACGGATCTCAGGAATTACAAAAACATGACTCACATTCTTACCATTTTTATTCTTTTCCAATTCTAAGTTCCCTGCCCTACCCTCGCGTTGCGAGTCGACGAACGTCTTCTTCTTAAACAGAGGGGTGCTAGTGGAAAGCGATAAACCTAATGGCGGTGGCTCGCCCAGTGGCACGGATTTCTGGTTCTTCACGCTCTCCAGAGTTCCACTTTTGTGGCCCCTGGCTTCCAGAGTACCGCTGTGCTGTCTCGGCGAAGATTGTGCTTGGTTGGGTGCGGTCTGTGGAGCAGGGCGATGATGCTGATGACGATGAGGGGAGTCCAACAGCCGGTAACCTGTCGATTCCAAAGACGTTCGACTGTGAGAGACCGAACTGTCGCTGGAACGACCGGAATCCTGCGAATGATTGTGCTGGCGGCGAGCCGTGGGCACTTCATGGTGCCTATGATGCTTGTTGTTGTGGTGGTGGTGATGGTGATGATGATGACGCCTCGTCGACGGCGATGGAGACGGCGGAGACGTCTGTAGGTCCACACCGACGCCGGATATCCGTGTTTTATTCGCGCTGCCGCTTTGCTGCAAAGTTAGCAGTTTCAAAATGAACTAAGCTGCAGGATTGCTATTTTGAACTTCAGAAACGTTAATATTTTGTTCAGAAATGTTTATAGCTAGAGGGACTTACCAACGAAGAAGACAAATTTGAACTCTCTTGGTGACTGAACCTCGTCGATCTGCTAACTGAAGGAGTTTGCGTCTGGGTGGATACAGATTCTTTCTTTCTTGGCTCGGTTGACTTCTGGTTATCAGCTCCGCTGCTGCTCGCTGGCTCTGTGTTCTGCTTCAACGTCTACCAACAAATTCGGTATAATTTTTCAACGAACGTTCAGTTTCGCAATAGCTCACAAAAAAGAGAACATGTTATTGAGATGGTGTTATTATTGAATTCGTTCAATATCGTGTAATACGGTTCCAGAGATTCTCAGGTTTATCTCACGGTACTTTTTTTCTCTCAGCTACTACAAACGTCTATTTATAGCTGAGAGGAGAGCAGACAGCTTGCACACTTACAAGGGAAGAACTCAAACTGTCCGGCTTCGATTTTAATGAGCTTTTGTACGATCGAAGCATATGAATCGTTAATGATGTGCATAAAAATATCAGTCGTAATTGCTCGATGGTTTTCGAGATATAAATAATTTAAGTCGCGTATCCCCCAACGTATTCCGAGAGGAGGACGTCACCCGGAAATCCTCGGATCAATTCCCGTACAATAAAATTTTTTCTGCAGCGATTTCAACGTGTTTAAAGCTATCCTTCATTTTAAATATCTTGTGAGAAATGTCTTATTAGAAATACTACCCGATTTTCTAGTAGACGGGATTCGCCTTCAATTGACCGTCCGACGGCTGTGCCCGGATCTGTTTCGACCCAGTTTTCGCGTATCGTATTCGTAAAAGTACCAATTACCGTGCCCCACCCGTTTATCGGACACAAAACAAGCTTTCCAGAAATTAATAAAAATAACATGTGTGAAATACCTAGTATTATTTTATTTTTAAAAATAAAATTAACATGTTATACCCGTCGTATATAAATCAAAAGTATTACAATAATTTGTGTTTAAGATATAGAAAACGTTAGCTACAGAACCTTATTCCCTGAGACAACATAATTTTTCATTTCAAATTATAGAAAATGCTAAGAAACTGTGACGCACTGTTTCTTTATATTGTTCGTTAAAAAATAATCTTACTTTTTATCTGATATTCCTACCCTCCATTGCTTTAGATCCCCTGCGAGCGACAGAGCTCGCCAGTTATCATTCCCTGTATTTACATGACCCACCTAGTTTTTTGGCAGTGTCATCGATCTTATCAATGCCACCATCCATTCGATATCTATTATCAGTGACGGTGAATCACCCACCTGGAGCTTTGCTAACGGTATGATGTCACAATCGCTCGGACGGTGCCAGACAGTTTTCTGTGAGGTTGCATTGTAGTAGTAAAACCGTGAAGTGTTCTGATCGAACAGTTCCCACCATTGATTGTTGTCTGTCTTTTTCCTGCAACCAGAGGACCGGCTGTCAAACAAAACCAGAGACCGCACACAGTATAAAAAAAAGATGTGGATCGTTACAAAGCATTTATAAATTCAGACCGCAACACTGTAGTAGAAATCACTGGCCAATTATAAATGCTTCCTATGTTATAATGGAGAACCTTATACGATTCAAACTTTCACCGGACTAATTAAATCGGAAAGACAGCTCGATCTTAGACTTGGCTTATCTTTCTGAGAAAGTTGTTAAATATTACTGTAGCAATACTTACACTGGTACACCAGGCGGAGGATCCCATACGCACTCTCCTGTGGTCAGATTGGCGTACATATGCTCCTGGGTACGGGGCTCTATGATTTCCACCCATTCCATTCTACTGTAATCAAACGCACGAATAGTCAATAAACTGGCAAATAGAGAAGAATCCCTCTCGGGGGAACGGATACACGACACCAAGAACTCGTCTAAGAAAACCCTGACATTTAGAAGCTGGTATAAACGCGGATAAACCCATCAAGGCGTGCGGGGTGAATACAATTAGTTTTACTCCGGTTCGCGCTATAATTAAAAACTCTAAAAATAATCCGGTGGAATAAAAAAATTGCGTGAATCCCATACAAAAATCGAACGGAATGACGGCCACCGTGTGGTAAAACACGCGTAAAAAAAAATCGGATCCACCATAAGTTATAAATAATTAATCGATATCAATTCGGCGAAATCCGCGGCGAAACGGAGAGCAGCACTGAGGGATACAAGTTTTATCGGCGATTACCTTCCCCCTAAGTCAAACGATCGGAATCGCCGTCGACACTGTCAACAAAATTCAATAAGAAAGAGAGAGAGAGAAGACACATACACAGAGATACAGGGTGTAACAATTCAAAAACCTCGCCTCTCGCCCGTGACAAAAGGGTGTTCACCCCCACCCGATAACCACAAATTAAAAGGAATGCTATGTTCTCGATATAAGAGCAACTTGTCTGATGTCATGCTATCCGTTTAATTGACTGAAATAGGCAGCAGAATTTCGTCGACGCATAGTTGTATACACGGAGAGCACGAGCGAAAAGAAAAAAAACTGAAAGTGACAAGAGCGAGAGCAATGAGCGAGAGTGTATATGTGTGCGCCATAGAAAGAGAGAGAGAGAGAGAGAGAGAGAGAGAACACAAGAGAAAGAGAGAGAAAGACGAAGAGTTAGAGATAGAGACAGAAAGGAGGACAGGAGCAAATAATCCCATAGAGTAAATTCCGAAAAGAAAAATCTTTTTTCCTCGAAGAACCCGGGATGAGGAGACCCACCCTGATGGCACCAATTCACGACCAAGGAGAAGGGCTTATCCTAAGCTCAAGGACTCGAACGAAACTGGGACGGGTCACTGGGAAAAAAAATTCACTATCGATCTGCGAAAGGCATAGGACCGTGTGTCTCTCGGATCGTCCATTCCCCTAGGAGAGCCGATCTGAAAACCAGGGCGAAAATAAATGCTTACTTACCCGTCCGATGCCATGATCAACGGAGGAACAACCCGACGACGAAGACGATGGTCTTTATTTATTTAATTAACGGAAAGAAAAGGGACAGCCGGTTTTCTCGTAGCGCTTCACGTCACCTCGGGAACACTTTGTGACACTTCACGGGCACGAGCACGGTGACACTTGGATGTCGCAACGTCCCATTTCCACGAGCACGAGCGACGCAGCCCCTTCATGGCAGCCCACCGGCGGCCATCTTTTTTTTCCCCGAAGCCGCTATAGCGAGACGGGAAAACCACGGACTTTAATTCCGGGGATGGTGTACGACGACACCGATATCTTATAGCTGATAGAACGTTCCTACTCTGCCGGGTGAGTATACGATTTAGGCGAACACTGTTTAGGATCGTGAATGGTCCAACAACGGCCCGGAGCGTCCATGGAGACGTCCTCCATGTCCAGAACGAATTTGTGCCAAACCTCATGAACTCACATTTTCCTTCCAACACCTGTTCCTCGTTTCATTAAATTTGTTATCTAGCCGACGACGACGCCAGTGATAACGAACGAGACACGCTCAGGTTAGGAATTCCGACGGCCATCTCTTTTTCCATTTCGCAGCATGTAATTTTAGACGGAATTCCGAGGGTCAGTCTCACCGCTCGTACTCTGAGAATCGTCTCTCTCTTTCAATGTTCGGTTAGACTGGAGAATTTGATTATTTCTCTTGAAATACCAAAGGCCATCTTTTTTAATACTGACCGGTTCGTTTTAGTTTTGTTTCCAACGTTTCTGAGGACCCGTTTCCGCGAGCAACAAACACTCCAACTGCGTTCGACAATTGTTGGAAACAAATTGAAGCGACATCTGTATTATTTACCGCATAGCTGGCGTAATTGTTTTGACGTTTCGCCTGTTATCGTCTAGGTCACGCTCACGATGACTGTGTATTGTGATTCCGCGATGATTTAGATCCTGCATTGCATGCTAGCATTACGTTCTTCTTGTTGTTGGAAGTATTGCGATTGCGCCTTTGTGGTTGTTTATTGTTCGAGACGCTCTCGAACATTCAGTTTGTCGTTTTTGTGATTTTTAAACAAGGTAGCTGGTTTGGAATATTAATCCTTAAATAATCACACGTTCATCACACCTGTTTTCAAATTTACAAGTGTTTTTCAGATATTTTTAAGCTTTCATGATTTACATAGATCCTGCTAACGTTACGTTCTTCTTGTTGGAAGTATTGCTCCTCTGAATTTGTTTATTATTCGGGATGCTCTCAAGCCTTCAGTTCGTCGTTTTTGTGATTTTCAAACAAGGTAGCTGCTTTGGAATATTTAACCTTAAATAATCACACCTTTATCATACCTGTTGTCAAATTTACAAGTGCTTGAACTATCAGTCAGATACTTAGTTTCAAGCTTTCATGATTTAGGTCCTGCTATCGTTACGTTCTTCTTGTTGTTGGAAGTATTGCACCTCTATGCGGTTGTTTATTGTTCGGGACCTTCTTGAGCATTCAGTTTGTCGTTTTTGTGATTTTTAAACAAGGTAGCTAGTTTGGAATATTTAACCTTAAATAATCACACCTTCATCATACCTGCTTTCAAATTTACAAGTGCTTGAACTTAAACTTTGTTACACTGTCTTATCATTTACTTATTTTTCTGTACAGAGTAACTCAACTGTACCCTGCATTTATAAAGGAACCTTGAGTCACAGACTGTTCTAAATGCTAAGTATGAACAGAGGGGAGACTGAGGCGGTGGAGTCGAGCATGGATTCAGAGCAGGATGTGCTGACAGTGCTGAAACTGTTGATAATAGGAGAATCCAATGTTGGGAAGTCAAGGTACGTGTTCTTATTTATTTCGAACTAGAGGAGGGATGTAAATAATTTCTGAAAAATCTTTCCCACCAGCATCATCCTCAGATTCACGGAGGGCGAGTTCTATGAGAACATGCAGAGTACTGTCGGCATGGACTACAAGACCAAACAGATCACAGTTGACGGCAACACTGTAAAACTTGCCATCTGGGTTAGTTGGTTATTACTCTGAATAATTTTTCTTTGACTAAGGAATGCATGAAATCCATAACTTAATTATCATGAACTGTTTCACTGCATCGTTTCATTGTGAACCAATTAATTTGTTCTTATGCGATTTGCATAGAAGACACAGAGTTAGGGACACCCTGTATATATTGAATATATTATATTAACATAGAAATAATTAACGTTCTAGGACACTGCTGGACAGGAGCGTTTTCGCACACTAACACCCAGCTACTACAGAGATGGTCAAGGTGCGATTTTAGTGTACGACGTCACGGACAAGGTGACATTCCTGAAGCTGGAGACGTGGTTGAACGAATTGACAACCTACTGCAACAAAACAGACATCGTGAAGATGGTGGTAGGCAACAAAGTAGACCTGCCGAACCGAGAAGTCAGCACTGAAGAGGGTCTACAGTTTGCGAGGAGACACCAAACGCTCTACATCGAGAGCAGTGCCAAAACAGCCGATGGAATCAGGTGCTCGTTCGAGGAACTTGTGCAGAAGGTACGATTCCTCGTTTTCAAATTGATAGACTCCCTCTTAACCAAGTTAATCTGTTTGCAGATAATACAAACCCCCGGTCTCTGGGATCGACGGGATCGATTGAACATGAACGGGATGTACTCCTCCACGATGGGAGGAGCAAGAAACAGAAGCTCGCACAGAGGGATACAGTTGGCGGATTCGCCGCAGCCGATCTATAACTACTCGAACTGTTACTGCAGTTTGCTTTAACTGACCGCAGTCTACCAATTCGACCGATGACGAATTACAGCAACAGCTACACCCTAAGAATATGGTCTAACCTCGATTTCGGAATTAGATGCCGACGTGTGAGAATTTAATGAACAAACTACGAGTAACGCAGCATGTTAATTGTTTTGTGTATGCCGCGGGAGGGAACGTTTTCTGTACGACGGGTGATAAAAAGAGTACTATGCAGTTCCGTCTAGAGTGGAACCGATGACGAGGTTCTAAAAACCAGAGAGCATATGATTCGATGGTAATCTGTTGATTGGTGGGAGGTACGGCTTAGGCGAGTGGGCGGTCAGTTGGCGTGGTGGGGATGGAATTAAAGGAAGCGGAACGCACGACTGGCTAAAACAAGTGGTGAGGCGTGGCCTTGAACAGATGGGCGGGACTCTTTGTGCTGTGGGATTTTGTACACTTTGTCCAACATTGCTGCCACTTGCGAATAAAAAATTAATCAGATTTAATTTTTAATTGCGCTGCAGATTTATATCTATCGGAAAAATTGGGAAATGATGATTTAGGGATTTGATTGGGTTGGATTTTTTCCTGAATGTAGAGCTAAGTCGTGTCTGCGCCCAGTGTTCTGAGAGGAATAAAATTGTTGGTATTTTTTTTATCAAACCTCGTATCTATCAAAGATATACATGAGTTTGCTTGTAACGTGTAACTCTTTGTTAAATAGTTAAATTTTATATAGCTATTTGTAATAATGAATTTGTATTCGTGTAAATATGTCTTGCATACATATATACGTAGGGTTAAATTGATAGATTAAATTGGCGAAACTTCAGCATCACCATATTTCAGACCTTCATCTAATGAGTTATCTATTTGTTGTCTCATGTACAAGTTACCATTTGCACAAACTATGAATGCAATGCATATCGTCGTAAGAGTGTTTAGGTGGCAACTTGCTTATAACTTTTGATTTTATCATATGCTTTCTTTTCCTGATGGTCGGGCGTATAATAAGTGTCCTATAGAGCTATTGTAATGTACTTGTAAATAAAGTACTTTCCTTATTTGTCGAATCCTTCGAACCTCTGACTTTTAAATGTTTTAACTATGCAAAATTCCCGCGAACGACGAAACGTGTTCCTCGCTTTATTTATCTCCAACGACGTACCGAAATGTTCTGCGGAATTTCTAGTCTACAGATTTTATAAAGTCGATACACTGTACGTTAATATACGTCACTGAAACAATTGCCTGCTGTTGCAAATTCATTTAATCGACCATCTGACATGGGCTTTATTTCTATCGAAGTTTTACCACCATCTGCGAGACATGAATCAACAGACGATTCATGTTGATGGAGAAAGTGGATGTGCAAAGGATGCAAGGTAGCCTGCAATTAAGTTACAATTAAAGATTGACTACGGTTTTACGAAAAATTCTTCAAATGATTTCAGGGGAATAGCCTCTACGTCATCACGTCCATCCGAAAAATTAAATAAAGCGAACATAATTTTAACGAACAGAGGGCTTCAAAGATACGGTACATGGAGTAAAGCAAAATTGTTGAAATTAATTACAAGTAAATTTAAACAATTCGCGGAAGCTCAATCGAGTAGGAAAACATGTCTCAATGAGACCACAAATGAAAGACGATTGTGGGTCACTATCCACAGTGGATTGTACAGTACAATTGTCTTGAAAATATTACTAAACAAAGGTGACGATCTACACTAATTTTATATGAACTGGTAATTAATCGGAAACTGATTTTAGGCATGTCCATACACACTATAATAAAAGCAATGAAGCTAGGCCTCGTTAGCCTGAGCTCCTGCGAGCTTTCATACTTTAAGTGTTTCAACATTTATCCATACATGCTGGAATTCGAAGACATGTGGACTTCCAAATATAATCCCGAGCTGATATCAAATTTGAGAGTTGTTGGAATAGCAGAACCAGACTGCTGGCACATTATTATATACGGAGTAGGATTTCAGAGTGCCCGTATACTTCATTATTTACTGCTAAGTGGCATCGACATTCCTGGGATTCTAAATTGGCAGTCGCCGGTCAATCGATCATCGGAAAAAATAATTTTGTTCTTGAAACATATTGGAATAGAACAGGAAGTAAT
The DNA here is from genome assembly GCA_028455605.1 of Lasioglossum malachurum. Lineage (NCBI taxonomy): Eukaryota > Metazoa > Arthropoda > Insecta > Hymenoptera > Halictidae > Lasioglossum > Lasioglossum malachurum. The sequence continues at coordinate 4,332,726 of CM052315.1, forward strand.
AGAACTAGCGGAGCAATATGGAATCGACGAGGAAATTGAGCAAATCTTGACCGATCTAGGACTGAAACAAATGGAAGAAAAATCTTCCCATGTAGGGTCAATGATTTCTCTTCAATTTATTCGCTGTGTATCCACTTGTTTATAATATTGAATGAAATACATAGGAAATAATATGCAAATGTAGCTTAACTGTTTTGGAATCAGATACCTGCAACTCGGGGATAACCCAAAGTATAAACAAAGTAAGCGAATCGGACAGCAATTCTACTGTCTACGATAAAGTAGAATATATGCAATATGATTGCCAATGTGGTCGTACTACAGAAAAAAATACAGTGGAAGAATTTACTGCTCAAAGGAATGATTATTTAAGGTGAGAGCGATCAATGCACGCTTCGTTATTTAATTTTTACTTGGAAACTTTATTGATATTGTAGAAAAAATGTTATGGTGCCAATAGCATGGGCATTGGCTAGAACATTGGAATACAAACCATCAGATTCTCTGTACTACATGACGTACGAATTGATGCGGTGGAAAAATATCAATCCTGAAGAGAAGGAGCGTATTCAAAATAAGATTGCACTAGCTAACGTGGAAATGGACCATAAACTTCATGTTAGCACGATCCTTTGATTTCTACTTCGCGAAAAGTCCTATTTGAAAATATCGATTAATGAAAAATCATATTTAAATAGATGCAACAGAACGTAGAAAAGGAGGAGTTGATTAAATCTAAAAACGAGGAAGCTCTGGCAAATATTCCTTGCCTGAGATGCAAGCAGCGTCAGGAATTACATGTTACTAAACAAGCTTGCTTGAAATGTATGAAAAAGCCACGAAGAAAATCCGGTGAATGCGAGTTTCCAGAGATTTGCAGTGCTTGCAAAATAGAATCGTCAAGCAAGCTTGAAGCTTGCCAATTTTGCGAGCTTTGCAGCTCCTGCAACGTTATTAACAATCCCTCAAACAAGTCGAAGGGCTATGGATCTTCTAATTGCTGCGGCTTCTGCAAACATGCTGACAGTCAGTTCAAGAAATGTACAGTACAAGTGTCACCTCAAATTTCTGAATCAAAAATATTTGAAGAGTGCCAATTTCCGCAATTCTGTAGTTTTTGCAAAGTTAACGACATAGAATCAAAGAATTTGGAAGCATGTGAATTTCCTGAAATTTGTAGTTACTGTAAAATTACCAAGCCGTAAAAAATGTTAGCATGCTTCCAAAGTTCCTGTAAAATTGCTGATAGTTCACCGAACAAATCCGAATACCAACTTTCTCAGTCGAAAATATTCGAAGAGTGCCAATTTCCGCAAGTCTGTAGTTCTTACAAAGTTAACGACACGGAATCAAAGAATTTGGAAGCACGTGAATTTCCTCAAGATAGTAGTTCCTGTAAAATTACTATAATAATGAAAGAGCGAGAAGTGAATAGAGAGTAAAATTCGTTTATTCGTAATTTGCCTTGTACACTCGTCTCCGGTATAGTAAAACGGTGTGTGTGGCTTGTATCCGCATAAGAACAATTGGTGAAACTGAAAAGGAATGGATGTTCGACATCACGAGACACGCTCGGCGTATGTAGTCGTGGCAGTGACGTGTTTTCAGTCGCGTCTTGTAAAAAAGTATGAACAACTTATGGTACCCGAACAATCATTCTCGTTCTCGTCAGGGCGCTCGACTGACACAGCTATCAAATAAAGCGACAATATAAAAATTTCGATTACATTCACTAGGGGGGAGGGAAATACACGAACAGTAAAATACGAACGCGTATACGTGAGTTTTCGACGGTGTACGATACGTGTGTGTGTGTTTGTGTGTGTACTGTGTGTATTGAACCACACTCGTTTATCAACAATGTATATCCTTTGCTAAGACTTTCTTTGTTGTTTGTGTAACTGCAAAGCAATCCTTAGTTCATAAGTATGACCAACAATGCTGGCGCTCGAGGAAGCATCGCGACAGAACAGAAAAATAAAAATGTTTACAACACATCTCGGTTTTGTAAATTAATCTCTGAAGACTCATTATAAAAAAGAGAAAGTATAAACCATTTAAACCGTTTCATCGCTGCTAGACTGTCGATCTAACGCATTTAAAAAATGATCACCGAAACGAACATTTCTCACAGGAACTGTTAATTTCTGTTCAAATTCCACCTCGATAAATAATCTATTTAAAAACGTATAAAACTCGTATAAACCCCCGCAGTCTAGCTACGATTCAACCTTGTTTTTATATACAAATAATAAAACTGATTTTTGCAGATTTAACACTTGCGGTCTGACACACGATTTAAAAAAAAATAATAAATAAATAAAACGTTGATTAGATCTTGGATTTTTAAAAAATAAAACAGAATCTCAATCAATAAAAATGCGAGAAAGAGAGAGCGGACCGCAAGGTGTTAAAGATTCAGGTACTACTGCAATGAATCAATGTCTGTCCGTTTGCTTATCGTTCGCTCGGTGTTTATAGAAACATCAAAACTATGAATCGCGAGGTCGAATAATACGGTTCCTGCTTCGGTTATCCAGCACTTTTCCTCATACGTGTCAACTATGTTCCATTTCTGATCGAAGATGCAGAGTATTTCAATAAAATAGCAACGTATCAAAATATATTCTTTTTCGCATCTATTTGTTTGGTCTATATCCTGAGCTACTAACAAAACGGGGTTCCCTATTACGGTAAACATTCCTTCGTACGTTAAGTAAAGGGTGGAAGTACATTATTATATATGTTTGTAATAAAGTAATTAGTTTAAGTCTGTATTCAATATGGACGTTTCTCGCAGTCTATTCGAAGAGGAATATATTGTATATATTCCTCTCTCTCTCTGTTTGTGTTTCTTTTTTTTATCGGAACAATGTGGCGATTTCCGGTCTTGTGAATCCGTTCGTGGTTAAAGAGTGGGTTTGCGATGAACACAGAAAGAATTTCTTAGCACGCTGATAGAGTAATCTTGCGGTTTTCTCGTACTCTTTTTTTTTCTTTTTCGTTCGTTTTTGTTTTACCTCTACTTTGCGAATCATTACCATCTAAACGGAATACACTTGAAGTTTGTTGATCTTGGCCTTTTCCTCCTCGGACCCGTCACGGCAGATCATAAGCGTATGAGAGACGCCGCAGGTAACAGCAGTAATGTATAAACCTTCTAATGCCGTCACCTCCATCGGTGTGGTCGACGACTTGCGCATTTCACCAAAACCCTAAACAAAATCCATTGGCAATTTTAGACGCAATTCACTTCCCCTAAACATTTAAGCAGCACAGTCGAAAACGTATTTTCCGCGTCAGAAAACTGTAAATAACCAACATCGGTTTATAAAAATTTAATTTATAATTAAATGTCTAGGCCAGGGAGTTCCAACTTGTTCCTCTCTGAGAACTGCAAGGTCCCCACCATTAGTCAAATGTCTTTCCACTACTACGTACAGCGGAGTTAGTGGAGCGGCACCAGAACAGGCACGAAATTCTACGGCAACGATGGAGTCTAAGAATGGGGGAAGTACCTAAGCGGGGAAGGAGCCGTGTGCAATTCACAAGCTACATTTTGGAACGTTGGAACTCCCTGATCTAGGCAAACACAATAAATTGGTAAGACAACAATTAGCATTGAGAAGGTGTTTACCAATTCTCCGAACGTCGGACTGGCGCCCCAGGCGATGACGGACTCGTCAGCGGCGACAACCACGCTGGTCTGCGAGCATCCAACGCAGCGGATCACCCATCCGGACAGGTCCTGGATCGGTTTTGGGTACATGTTCGCCTCTCCGGTGCGTTTGGTCTGTCCAAACATCAAGGCAGTTCCGTGAGCGTTGATAACGATGCTGTAACTGCTGCCACAATGGACAGCTCGAACACCTCGGCATGGTGGTTGCAATAGCTTGATCAGGCGAGGCACTAACTCGTCTCTCTGCTCGTTGTGGCCTAAACGACCTATGCCACCGAATCCCCATGAGAATGCACGGGTCTCGCTGTCGATCGCCACAGTGTGATAATGGCCGCAACTGAAATCCGTGATCTCGACACGGTCCAGTGGCGTCACGTGACCGTCTTTCGCTCTCTCGACGTAAAGAACGATTCTCTTAGGCACTTTCTCGAAATGGAATGCCATCTTTGTGTTCGTTATGAAGTATTTGCCGTCGGTGTTGTGGCCGAGGGCGCCGTACTCCGGGCTGCCGAACGAGTGTAGCCCACCCTTAATGTCTAGGATCATCGAAAACTCGGCGCCGCAGCCGACTTTCACTATGGGAGGGCCGGAGTACTTCACTTTGGTCGCGGACAGGATGCAAGCGTCGTGTTTTCCGACGCCGCATTGGCCTAACTTATTGTCTCCAGCCGCGAACACTATTCCACGGCTCGTTAGGATCAGCGTGTGGTTGCGGCCGCAGGACGCTGCTATCACCGTGTGACCTTTCAGCGCTGTCACCTCGGTTGGCTCGTCCTTGCGCTTCGTGTCGCCGACACCTAGCTGACCTGGAACAGACAGAGCATCCTTGAGATAGACAATGGATCCAGACGATCTTGTTTGAGCTTGTTTTTCAACAGGATAAAACAAGTTCCACCGTATTCTCTCCCTTAACAAATTTGGAGAGTCCATTAGGATATTTCTACTCTAGTTGTATCAATTTTCGCAACTGAGTCTCCGAGTTCAGTGATTGAAACAGTTACCTTTATCGTTTCTACCAAAGGCTAGGCATCTGTTATCCTCGGTGACGATAATACTGTGGGAGGCAGCAGGACCAGAGGCAACCAGTCTGATCCTTGCACCGTTCAGATTCTTGAAAGTATGTGGGGTCCATAAACTTCGGCCGACGTTAGCCTTGACCCCTTTCGGTGGGGCCTTGCGACCTGCCATGTCCCAATTCGTGAGACCACACATGAGCAATGTTCCTGGCTTTCCCCATCCTCCCTGCAAGAAACAAAACAACTATTAATATCAACAATTTCTCTGTGCGCAATCCAAGAGTACTTCCTACAAGAAACACCTGGAAAATTAATTCTGACGCCTCGCAGTTAACCAATTGTTGCTCGAATTTAAATAGAGGACTGGTACTGTCCAGAAGATGCTATTGTGTACAATGCAACCAGCAAGCAACTCACCAGACACTATATCCTTCTTGCATCTGGACCTAGAAGAATGTTGATTCCAAGAACACAATGCAATCTTCGGTAGCTTATAATACATGTACAAGAACAAATTTACTAGAGAAATATACTGAACAATAAATCAGTACCACCCAATAAGTAATTTTATTCCTCCCAAAGGACCACGTTAGTGTAGTATTTTAATCTGAAATTGGTCGCGAATTTTCACCTGGATAAACCTCGAGGACGAAACAAGAAAATAAAGATCAGTGAAAAATCAACAGTGACCTCGGAGATGAAAGAAAGGGAAAAGACAGTGTCGATTTTTTCGGGGTCTCTGCGGAGAGGTCAATGGGATTAACGGTGCAACCTCGTCGAGGTCGATTAAAAGATAATCGGTGTTGTACCCGGGATAAACAAGCGATAGAAGAAAGATGAAAGGGATCCTCACCTCAGGTGGCGGCAATTCCGGGAAACTGGAGACATCGGTAAGGTCATCCTCGGTAGCGTCCTCAACGTCAGCGTTCGAACCGGTCTCGGCGTCATCGACAACGGACTCATGCTCGCTGGAAATGTCCTCGTCGTCGTACTCGACCTTTTTCTGCTTGGCCCGGCCCTTCTTCGCCGCGGTGTTTTTCCGTTTGGTCGACATTGTTTCCGCGAACGACTAGGCTGCGTCTATTTGAAATGAATAATCGGATTTGAAAAAACTCTGGTACGCGGGAGACGCGGGCACAATGACATTTATCGATGTAATGGCGCTGAGGACCTGTACTCTGTTCGACAAATGGACAACAAAAACGCGGCCACCTGGCGCTCAAAAATCATAATAAAACCATGCTCCGGTGATAAGTACAAAGCAAACGCGAGTTTATGATTGTAAATCGCCGAGAGCGCGCCCCCCGTGTTCCTCGTGTTCGACTGCGCGGGAACGAGGGAATCGAGACGCGATTTTCCAAGATTGCGGGAAAGTTCAATCCGCTGCGCAATGGACTCTATTATCGCAATGATATCTCGAAAAATTCTCGTGACCTTGGCCTGAAAATATACGTCAAAGTCCGTCCGAAATGTCCTAGAATTATCCTGGAGATCCAGCGCCAGACAGTACGCTGAATTACTTTATTGGACGGAACAAGCGAATTTCACTAAACGCAGACTTTGTAGCACTAGATTAGGGGTTCTCAACGGGGTCCGGGTGGGCCCTTTGAGAGTCGATGGATCTCGTCGGTGCTAGGTCGGTGCCTGCAGAGTGCCTGTGCCCACGTGCCCACTTGCTTATGTCGCTGAATAACACAGGCGCTATTATCTCGTCGGTGTCCAACAGTGTCCAAGCTAAAGATGACGTAGGATTTTGTCCATGCTAAAGAGATGTAGGAGCTGATCCAGGCTAAGCAGTGATGCCATATGGGGTATGAAACGGTACCCAAATTCTCGGAAATCTCTCCTCCTTTTCCCCTTCTACTATTCACCTTTCCTATTTCACCGACACGTTGCGTATTGCCCCGTCGCGCTCTGGTCATCAGAGAGGGGATACATCATATATTGTTGCTTTCCCCCCATCTGGCAACACTGACAAGGCTAAGCACTCTCATTGACTCTCATTTCCTCTCTGGTCAAAGAGTAGGGTGGAGTACCTGGAGTAGGGCTACAACAAGAGGCGACACTCCGGGCGGCGCCTTTGTACTTTTGTAGTTGGTCGTTCGACTGCGGGAAATTTAAATCAACTGGATGAACTTATAATTTATAGTCTTAAAATTTATGCAAATATGTTAAACACAAAAGGTTTTTAATAATCTATACATTTTGGTTGGCTACATAACGGTTGTATGGATTGTACCTCTCTCTCTCTCGCTCTCTCCCTCTCTGAAAAGTCGTTTTCGTTCTAATTGTCTCTTTGATTATTGATATACAGAGAAAGTAAGGGGTCGCCGAAGAAAATCATTCTTTCAAAAGGGGTTGATCCAGGGAAAAGGTTGGGAATCCCTGCACTAGATTATTCCTGCCTGAAACTCGAGGAGCTCGCCTTCTACTGGAAAGTTCGCGAACCATCGAAAGCAACGTCATGCTTAATCGCGTTATCGTTGGTGATGTCGTGCAATGTCGTGAGTGTACCGTCAATTTCGCAAGACGTGTTTTAGTATATATTTGGCCTGAGTTTTGAACGGATTAGTCACTTGAATTGCTGTCAACCAGTCGTTTGTTCTACTTGTTTCACTGAAAATTAAGACGCATTTACCGCGAGAGACTGCGCGTCGAGAAGTTTTGGAAATCCGTGGAAATTATCCAACATGATGTACCTGTGATATGTGTGGCATGCACGAACTGTCAGGAGGAATTTTGAAAAATTCATTCTTCGTAATCGTGAGTATGTGTCGATTGGAAGAAAATTCCATGAAACGTCATCTCGGGTTTAATTGAATAAAATCGTGTCTTATCCGATTTTTCGTTTTCAGACCAATATCATAAATAATGGAGTTTCCAAACCTGGGCGAACATTGTTCGGAAAACAGCTGCAACCGTTTAGACTTTCTACCTTTAAAATGCGATGCATGCTCTGCGATCTTTTGTACCAAGCACATATCATACACCAATCACAGCTGCCCGAGCGCTTACAAGAAAGATGTTCAGGTCCCTGTGTGCCCGCTGTGCAACGAGCCGGTGCCGACCAAACGAGGAGACCCTCCCGACATCGCCGTAGGCCAACACATGGACAACGAGTGCCAGTCGAAGAAACCTAGGGCAAAAATCTTTTCTAATAAGTAAGCCGCCTAAACCAACTGCAAAGACAAATGTCCGTCTGAGAGTAAAACTATGGCAAATTACTGAGAGGAGTTTCCAAGAGTTTACTTTCACGTCAATCTCAAAGAGCAACAAATTTCTGAAGCACTCTCAAATAGATACACAAATTGAGAGTCCTCTCAGATGGACACTTACCGAAAGGTCTGGGATAGAAGGGATTAGGCGTTCTCATTTCTAAATAATGCAAAGGTGGGGCTTTTCAATAGTCAGAAGTGCTAGATAAAAGATCAATAAAAAAAAATTCTATTTTTACGTTTACGAGGCGTAATTGCAAATTATGTAACGAAATTACGAGACGTAAATGCAAATTGCGCGTCGTAAACGTAAAAATAGGACTTTTGAGGGCGCCATGGCCTAGATTGATCTTTTATCTAGCGCTTTTGACTCCTGAAAAACCCCATCTTTGTATTATGGAGATATGAGAAGGCGTGTCCCACATCCTTGCAATCCTAGAAACGAGTCCCCTCTTAACGGACGTGCCCCCATCGACAGCGCCTCATTGAACGTCCTATTTTAGATGTTCCTCCAAGGGCTGCAAAATCAAGGAGATAGTGCAAGTCCGGTGTTCCGACTGCGGTCAGAACTTCTGCCTGAAGCACAGACATCCAACAGACCATGCGTGCGTAGGTCAGGAGGAAGCCACCAGAAGAAGAAGACTGGACAAATTAGAAAATAACGTTAGTGTAAATAGGAGAAACGGGGAGATCATGAAGAACTATCAAGGTAGCATCAGCGAGGACGAGGCTCTTGCCAGAGCTCTGCAAGCTTCGATGCAGGACGAAGATGCTGCCAGACGACGAACAGTCGAGGTCGGGTCTTCTGGGAGCAGAGACAGATGTAGATTATCTTAAAACAAATCTTTCCATTCCACATGAATCTTTTCTTCGATCGCACAAACGTAGAAAACTCGTTACTTCGAATCTTTGCGCAAAAAGACTCGTGGTAAGGCGAGGTTGTTCTAGTTCATGCTATAGTTAAAAGAAATCAGAGTACCTTTAAGCTTTCCATTTTACAATTTTGAGGAGGGCGCACTCTGAATCTTCATTATCTATTTGTAACATTTTTTCATAGAGCATATTTAATGATGAATTGGAAGGTCGTTTCATTGAATATCAAGAAACGGGCAACGCGTTTTACTTCTCGCATAACTATACCTTGATAACAGTTCTCTCGTTCGAACTTATTGTCTTTGTAAGAGTCGTGAGCAATTTTAAATGTACAGAGATTTACGTAGATTACATTTTATCAGTCGGAGTATATTTATTTGTGGAAGCTTCAAAAGTTTCCCCCGGTCAACACTTACTGTGTACACGAAATTTAGTCAGTTTTGTATTTTTTATACTATCACGTACACGAACGACAGTGTTTCTTCGCTTCTATTGTTCTACAGATGATTTATTGTCAGTCTTCAGTGATATTCTATAATAAGCCTCGTATGTATATGTGAGTTACGACAAGACTGCGGATGTTTATGCATTTATGGCTTCTGAAAATTTTCAAAAAATGGCAGAAAATGTAACAGAATTTAAAAATTGAGAATTGCATAAACATCCGCAGTCTAGTTGCGACGATGATTGTCGACCGAAACGTACTTCAAACTTGTTCGTAAAACATTGCAAAAGGACTATCTTATCCCCCTAGCGAGTTTAACAAATAATTATATCTACGTCACCTGCCGAATCCCCATGGAGATTTCGAAAATTATCAAAAGGGCAACCTCGATAATGAGTGCCTTAGTAGATAGAGCTTAGTTTTTATTGAAAATGTACGATTCATTGTACGATACAATCGATTTCTAGACAATTTTACGAAATATTGTAGGATTTTGGGAAAGACGAGGGTGCCCAGCCACAAACCACGGTACCCTCCGACTTCTTAATCTTCAGACATAATGATCTGGGGGGTCCTAATCGCACTATTTAAACTATTTGTACTATTACCAGCTTTAAGTTATAACCGATGCATTTCACTTCCTCATTTTCCACCTTGAATCTTTCGAAATGTAACTCTAATCGCAATGACAATTTTAATTGTTAAAAGGAAAATAAAAATTTATATATTTATCGACCTCGGTTGTCATTATTTCCGTCTAAAAATATTTCTATCCCCATTAAATCAGCGGTTTCCAACCTTCTAAAATTTTGTAATAAAAAATCAATTTACCATTTGTTCGGAACCGGGCAACAAAGAAATGAACGCCTCGAGCACGTCTAGAAAAGTCTTATTTATTACATTGTTTATTGGTTGTCTTCGATACATGAATCATACCAATTACTTTTCTGAATCACTCGGTCCGCACACATCTCTTTCTCAGTCATACTCTTTTTTACCACATATCGTTTGTTTCATTTTTTTTTTTGTTTAATCCTTTAAACTGGAGCGAGCTTTTTTTCTTCTTAATACGCGTACACTGTACGGAAATTGAAGTAATATATAATATATATATATAATACAGCGTCGTTTAAATTACATCTCAATTATTCTTTTAATTGTATATAAAAACACTTGACAAACAAAAACGGAACAACTTAGAGTCTTTTGTGGAGCTGTGCCATGGGGGGACACGATGGGGCAAGATGACTCTATTCTTTTCTTTACATAATACATATATATCATATATGTATGTATATATAATTTATGTATATATATAATGTGGGGGAAGGGGAGGGTGTACGAATATTCTCGATTGCAGCGTACCATCTGGTAGCACAAACTCTTTGTGACAATTCATCATCCTTTCGCTGACTGATAAAAAGCACACTTCGTAGTACACGATACGAAGAATTCAAGACTAGGGTTGTTAAAAATGTTTCTTTCGTTTAGGCTGCAAAGACAAGGCCATGGTGTTAGACTAAAAAAAGAAATCCTTGCGGGGGTGGTGACGGGGGGCAGATTTGTTTTCACTGTTCACAAAGATTTGTTTCGCGAACACCGCGCAATGAGCCAGCGTCGTTTATTCCTCCCAAGTTTGGTTCGTAGTAAAGGTCTTTTTGTTTCTTTCTTTTTTTTTTTGTTATTGTGACGTTTACGTTTGGAAAATGTTGGTGCGTGTCGCAGCCACACAGCTCCTGGAATACAGTCTGTGTTCGTGTCGATCACGACAAATCTCTTTACAATTCGTCGTGCTCCTAGAACAAAAACAAATCCATTTAAGTCCCGATCGTAAAGATGAATTCACGAGGAGTTATTCAACAAATTTGTTTCTTTGCTAAACTTTCTTTTCTGGCTAAAAATTTCACATTCTAATGCTATTCGGCGTCACTTACTTCCACGTCTGGGACGTTATTGTCCTCCTCATCCGCATCCTCATCCTCGTCTTCGTCCTTGTTATCCTCGCTTTCCTTCACTTCTTGTCTCTGTTTCAGGTCCTCTGCGTCCTGAGCCTCCTTCATTTTCTTCTCGCCGTCCTGGAAGTTCAACAAACATAAAGCCTAACATCCCGTAATCATCTCACAGCGTCTAATTAGACTCTGATCGATCAGTAACGAGGAATTCCAGCTTTTTTATCGCTCATTTGAATCAGCAATGCTTTTCTCATCATTGATTCCGCCTTGTTACATTAAGCAGACCGCGGATATTTATGCAAAATACAAACTTTCTGTATCAACTACAAGAAACAGGACTCCAATAAAAATGTATTTCTTTTTTTAACTTTTCGTGTACTTGAATGACGGAGGCGTCATTAAAAATTGCTGTATCATTATCATATAGAATCATATAGATACATCAATAATTTAGAATGGAAATATTCTAGGTCGGATAAGTCGTTTGCTTTCGGAGTTCAAAGAGTTAATGTAAGAATACTGTTCAATTCTTTCGATACTTCGATAAATGTATAAAAATCCGCTGTCTCGTCGTCGTATAACTTTGATCAGACTTACAATGGTTGGCGCCCAGACTTCTTCGCCGAACTTGCGAGCGGCTTCAGGGTCGTCCGTGATCAGCACATTGTCGAAGATGGTTCCAGACCTCACTTGCCACAGGTCGAAGCCGAGTGCGCAGATCTCGTCCCTCTTGTACAGATCTGGATCCGGAGTGTACTCGGGGTTGTCCATTTCTGGGTGAATCCATGGTCCCTTGTAGTTAGGATTATCGATCTGCTTTGGTTTCCATGCGCCCTGCGAGCAAAACAAAAGCTCCATCAGTTCGAAGATCTCGCAACGCGCCATCACGAAAGATATAGCCGGATAAGGTGGGTAAAATTGATTTTCCTTCATATCATTCGATAGATCAAATTTTTTAGTTGCAAAATCGGTTTTAAACAATTTCTGTGTACACGTACTTTGTACTCAGGGTTGTTGATCATGGAAGCCTCCCATTCACCGTCCATCTCATCGTCCCAGTCCTCTGGCTTGGTAGCCTCGGGATCAGGGATGTGTTCTGGCTGATCCCAGTCATCAGGCTTCTGATCATCAGGGTCAGGGATGGTGGGCTTGTCGTCCCAGTCAGCGGGCTTGCTCTTCGACGGGTCCTTGATCTTCTTCGGTGGCAGGAAGTCCCAGTCTGCCTCCAGATCGCCAGACTCGACCTCCACGTTGTCGATGAGAACCTGAAGAAACGACCATCATCTAATCACGACGCTGCTAATCGGCGAACTTCATTATCTTTCGAGTAATACAGTATTTCCACCGCAGCATCGCATCGCGTTACTATTAGGGCTGTTACTTTCCTCCGGTGGTTGAAGATTTTGAAGCTTTGATTCAGAAACTTCGAAGGTGATGGGAATCAAAGTTTCGAATTAAAGCTCTTTTTATTTGTCAAAAATATAACATGAAACTCGTAAGTTACAACTTCAAACGATTCAAAGACTTCGAAGTTTCCTTAATTGCTACCCCAAGGAGCTAATTACCAACAAGGACACAAAATGGCTTCTACCGGAATCCCCATTTTGCCCAGAACAACACGATTGTACGAAGGAATTACTGTATATGTCGGTCTTTGCTTAACGAGCAGAAAATCAGATCGCAACTCGAAACTAAGCAAGATAATCTTCGCTTTTCGAGGTCTTTCAGCACGTATTCCCCACAAATGATCAATGAGAATATGTGACTCTAGGCTCGATAAATTAACAATTTCTATACCTGTGCAAGGCTTTCTCACCTTGTATGTGTTATTAGGATTGACGATCAGAGTGTACAGATGTGTGTAGACGTCATCCTTGCAACGGATATCCTTATTGATCAATAAGTTCTTGCCTTTGTAGCTGAAGATCACGTGAACCTTCTTTGTTCCGGGACCGCAAATATCAGGTCCTAAAACCAGGCGAGTAAGTTCAAGCAACTATGTTGTGGCGTTTGAGGTCGTTGGACTCCTGCCAAACGTGAGATCATGCATTTCTTTTGTACCAAAGTGGATGCACGATTTTAGGGAATGATTTTTTACGAATAATGTTCTTCACCCATATCGTACAACATCAATGCAGACTTATGATGAAGATTTCGAAGAATATTAATTAAAGAACAGCAGATATCAGGAGTCAGATAAAATTATAGTGTCTCTTAACAGGTGCCTGAACTATGTATGAGAACTATATTCAGGGCATATGCAAGACGTTTACTCTCCGAGGACCATTAGCACCAATGCACCATCGGATGCGACCAGTGACTCTAGGCTCGGTTATACTCGTTAATTGTTACCAATTCTCACCGAACATAACCTGGTAGGGACTCTCTCCATGCATGTCCTTCTGGTTCAACGAGCAGTCGAATACTTTGACGTAGCCACCACCGCAATCGATGTTCTGTTCATGTTTAACACTGAACTGAATTACGAGAGGCTTGTCCTTGTTGCTGAATGGTTCGAACTTTGTGCTGATGGCATAGAATCTGGCATCCTGGGATGTCTGGATACCTAATTAAAAAAAAAATGGGTAAGTTGAGCAATAAAGAATGTTTGGAGATACTGAGCTGTTAGATGTATTTTTACCTTTATCATTCTCTGGATCGTTCCAGAACTTTCCGTGACTCAAAACGAACTTCCCGAACTCCTTTCCTGGGTGCTCGGAGTACACCCAATTCTTCTCCCATGAATCTGAAAAAAGAATTCGTTGTTGTGAGTGTTTATAAATTTTTTTTCAATCTTTTCTTTTGTGGGATTCACATATGAAGCCTGAGTTGAAAAATATATTTTTGTAAATTCTCATTAAAATTTCCATCCAAAGGCATTTTTATAATTTCAGAAACTGTCCTAGAATTTTTAATTCAATTGTTTTAGGAGGTCGAGGGTTCAAAATTCCTTCGAAAGGGAATTTAATAATTCCGAAATTATAAAAGAAAAAATATAAGTTATTGAAACAATAGTTTTAATTAAGAACTGCTGGATCTCGGTGGTTCCTCAAACAGAGAATATGGGGGAACCAATTCAAAATAAAAATTTCGTACCCTCCCCAGTCATGAATGGGAATAAATAAAATCTAAAAATACATGTATTAGGAACAGAATCCAAACGCAGTCCGAAATTAACCAAAAAAATATAGTTCCAGTCACAAGTGCGCATAAATAAAATTTAAAAATAGTCGATCAAAATTAAAAATTGCTACACGATTCCTCGAGATAAGGAAGCAAAAATAGCCCTCAAATCAAGTTCCAAACGTACTCGAAAATATTCCGCTTCGTCTGGACCGGGGAAAACTGAAATACCGTGGCGCATTGAATGAAATACAAAAATCCGCCTTTAGATTAATATGAATCATCAATGGAGAAGAAAGAATTCGCTAAAGCGAGCTCAGAAAATAACATCTCGTCGAATTTCGAGCCACGAGGTGTTCGGTAAGCTTTGCCTGTACAACACGGATCAACCGATCGATCGCGCGTCATGTCGGCGTAAGGAACGCCAGTGCCACGAGACATTTTTCCGTGGCCACGTCCGAAACAGTTTCGAACCCGATGCCTCCTACAAACCCATTACAAACATCTTTGAACTCGGAAAAAAAAAACAAAACGAACCGATACACGATGCATAGTTCGGTTTTCGAATGAAGAAAACTTAAACTGAACATCGGTGGTAGGGCGTGTGGTTACCAAGGAGAAATATACAGCGTGTGGGTAGCGGCATAATACAGAAAGAGAGGGACCCCATGGGAAGTGGCGATTGAATGGGAAATATTTTACGGGAAAATCCAGAGAAAATTGTGCGTGGGTGTGGTTCGCGGAAACCGTGGGACTCGTTCGATTTTCTGAAGTCCGGTGTGTTAGGGTATGGGTAGATCGAATGGATGTATCTAGGGTTTCGAACAGGAGATTATGGGATTTTTATGGTTGTTTTACTCACCATCGAGAAACTTCTCCTCGAAGTAGACCTCCGCGGTAACGAAGGTGCACGCAAGCAGAAGCAGAAACGAGCAGAAGGACTGCATTTTGAGACGCCGGGACGACGAGAGTCCACACACGACGATGATCCTCTTTCCACGATGAACCAGCCGATAATGCCCGAGCCGTGGACGTGGTTGGCGAGTTAGCAGCCGTCGGGGTAGACAGATGGAGGGCCCTGATTGGTTCAAGAACAACGGCCAATCAACGCCGACCACGCTTGACCAACCAGGCGCCGCGCCGTGGCAGACGCAGACATGCCGCGACGCACATAACCTCACGTCACCGATTGTCCTTATTTTATCTGTTGTCGATAGGGAAGGAGATACCTGGCAGCCACGCGGTACGCCGTTACGATTGGCTCACGCGATTTCCCGCTACTTTCGAATGTTTCGTCGCGGTTTCCGACAACGTTCGATTTATATTGTTAGATTTTACTAGTTAAAATTTCGTTAGCAGATTCTTTCCTCACTTTAGGCGGCTAGGAATAAAAAAAACTGATCGATAGTAGTCTAGAATCTAGGTTTAGAAATCCCCAAACTTGATCCGAAAATAAGATAAATGACATTCTAAAAATTGTAAATCTAAACGTAGGAGTTATAATATTATAGGTTTTCTATAGTTTTGAGAGAGTAAAAGCAACGTCCTGGCTACAAGTGTTCCGAAAAAATATTAAATTCTTCCCAGCGCCGAATAAACACATCCACGAGTTACAATTTTCTTAATTATACGCAGTCGACATTGAAACCACTCATTTTTCCATTTCCTCTGGTTCCGTGGCCTGTCAGGTCGCGCACGTCCTTCCGCAGCCACTTGTGTAATCACACGCGGCGCACTAATCTCTCGATAAGAGCGTCAGTTAGTACACAACTCTAGAAAAAATGAAATATTACAGTTCTCGTTACATCAACAATATCACACCGGCAGTCAATCATTTTGCTTCCAAGATCGACTCGCTTCAGCCTTTCCGAAATTCTACTGACTTCTCATGATGTAGACATAGCAAACAAACAACTGGGCTCGTCAGACACGGTTCATCTACTAGAGCAAGCAGTCGAAGACGTTTTCTATTCAATAAATTGCGAGAATCTCTCGAAGAGTTGACTCTGGTGCAACAATGAGTCTGCATATTACTGAGACATGTTCAAAGGAGCCTAAACAGCGGATTGGCTTTCGATTCGCATTGTGTACGAACTGTTCCCGTGGCAACGGCTTCTCCAACAAGCCCGTTCCGGTCGGGGCTGAATGAAAATCCACAAGTGAATCCGGTGAAGCTGTCGATCCAGGTGTCGTAGCTGCTTCCGTGGTTGACAGAAAGGCAAGATGATGCGCTCGAGGACGGCTGCCGCGCTGATGCGGCTCAAGGAGATGGACAGGAAGTACAACATTAAGCGTAACGAGGCCACAAGGGCCCAGAGCAACGTCAGCACTGACACGTCCCTTGAAGTCACGCCTAGGGAGCCGCGTGCTGACTCTAGGAAATCGCCCGATGTACTTGCGGTCGCCAACACCCTCGACATCGGTGACACTGATGATGATCCGGGGTCCAAGGTACTTGGTTGCTCACTAAGGGTCCGAGCAACGCTGACAAAATTTTGAATGACCTTGAGATGTCTTTGGGGACATTGAAAAATTTTTTACCAATTTTTTTAATGATCTCAAGACGTCTTCAAGGACACTGAAAAATTTATCATCAATTTTTTGATGACCTTGAGACGTCTTCGAGGACACTGAAAAATTGATTACCAACTTTTTAATAATTTTGAGATGTTTCGAAGGTCTTCCGGGTCTTCCTGAAGCCCAAGGCCCCCAGCTCCGCTACGAACGACGTTTCAAGTGCCAAAAGTAGCCCTACGAAGAAATCCCCAACGGATGCCATGGAGGATCTAGTTCCAGAGGACGACCCACTACTGAACCTGAGAGGAGAGGCTCCCTCGATCATCAAGGAGTCCCTCAGAAGCCCGACGGACCTGATACCCTCTCTAAAAAGCATCAGCTCTGAATCCAAGAGCAAGAATCAACGCAAATCAGCAGGCTCCATGGATCAACCGAAGAGTAGTGACGAATCCTCGGTAGCAACGATCCTGTCCAAGCCATCAGAGATTTCTGAGATGATTTCAGAGGTCGTTAGATCGGCACAGGAGTCCTCGGCAGGGAAGAGCGATGGTAAAGTGGCTGATGCTGAAGAAAGGCTGACCGTGGCCAGTGTTAGGTCATTGAAAGAAGATGTTGAAGAGGATACAATTGAGGAGGCGATTAGGATAAGTGAAGAGAGGAGTGAAGTAGCTTCTGAACTGTCTCACACATCGAAGAAGAATTACGATGTCTCTGGTTCATTCAAAGAGGTGCAGAAGGTAGAGTACGAGAGCGACACTTTTGAGCAGGCCTCCTCTTCTGCGGGTTCTTCGAGTTTCGTGGGTGATGGCTCAAAGGAGGCGATTAGGGATGATTCGGTTAGGTCTGGAGTGAAGCAGATCATGATCACGGTCCACATGCAGTCTGCGAGCGCCAAGAAGACTGCGGTCGACGAAAGGTGCGTTGGAATTCTGGTTTGGGCCGTCAGATGGCGATGTCTGGGTCTGTTCTAGCTTGAACGTTGTAAACAATAATGAAAATTAGATTTTATTAGTCCTCGTAGGGTCTGAAGAGTTAGGGCCAGGAGATTGAAACTCATGCTTAATAAATGCTCCCTTTGCAGCCGTGAAGAAATCACATCGAAGGAGAAGAAGATAATAGAGCTGGTTCCTCCGAAAATAGTTCAGAGCACCAGCGAGTGCGAGATTGGCCTTGACGAGGAGCTATCGAATTACGTGAGGACTACAGAGAACGTGGAGGAGCTAATACCCATCAGCCTTCTCAAGATGTCAAAGCAAACAACTCCTAGGAAGCATCCTCGAAGAGGCAGGAAGCTGAAGAAAAACGAAAACACTGAGAAGAGTGAATCCCCCGAAGCGTCTGATCAGGAGAGGTCCACTAGACAGAGCGTGAAAAGCATCTCCTCAGCCACTATGTAAGACTTGAAGATAAACCTTCAATCTGGCAGTAATTAACTTAGCAATTATTTCAGAGCGGCAACCAACCGGGAAAAGCAGAAGGAAAACCTTGAAGAAGAATCCTCGAAGAACGAAGATGCTGCACACGAAGAACAAGAAGCTGAACATGCTGAAGACAGGGATACAGCCAGTACATCGAGCGAGAAATTATTGAGGGAGATACCGAAGACTTCAGACGTCACTTGGACTCTGAGGAACTTGAATAGAGACGCCATAGACGCCATTGCTAGGAGACACAGGCTCCCCAAGGACACCAAGAAGTGTGGGACCGTTGTGAAGCTACCTTCAACCAAGTGCGAGGCCCCTGACAGCAGGACAGGCTCACTGGACAATGTCAGTACACTTTTATACTAATTGTCCTGGAAT
Organism: Lasioglossum malachurum; assembly: GCA_028455605.1. NCBI lineage: Eukaryota > Metazoa > Arthropoda > Insecta > Hymenoptera > Halictidae > Lasioglossum > Lasioglossum malachurum. Next base: position 4,351,348 of record CM052315.1, read on the forward strand.
TAGGAGTTGAATAGAATTTTTCTCACAGCTCAGGGACTCCAATCTTGATCAGAAGAAGAGGAAAGGCACCTCGAAGAGGCCTAAAACCAGGAAGACGTCGAATCGCACGAAGCCGGAGGAAAAACAGTCACGGTTTGATTGCAGGCACGCGCGCAAATTGCGGAAGCAGGCTGCCGTCATCAGGCAGCAACAGGAACGCGAGGATATCAGGAATTATCTGCTGGAACTGGAGCACACCAGGCTGGAATACGGAATAGGGGATCCTGCTGGGACCTCTAAGCTTGGTGGCTTCAAGCCCCTCGAGTTTCCGAAGATCGCCGCCTTCGAGAAACCGGGTATCAATTTTTCAATTCTTCCAATTGCGGGGCTTTTTATAAAACCTGTTTATTACACGCGCGTGTTGCTCGGGTTGCAGTCAGCGAGGAGCTGTCTTCTGTTTGTAGCATGCCTTGTGTTGAATGTCTTCGCAACAGCCGTAGATTATAGGGTAAGGTGCCCAAATATGAACCACTTTTTGTTGATGTTAGAATGCGCTTTTTCGTTAAAAAAATTACCAGTTGTAGATGCATTTCGTCCCTAGAAGATTCTGGGGTGAAGTTTGTTCCAAAATTAATACAGCTTGAGAAAGGGGTTCTTAATACGGTACACCTAGAGTCCCTAATATGACACCTAGTGCCATATTCGGCACCCACACCAAGAATGTCAATAGCTATACCCATATTAAGGAACCCTTGGCAGTGCCATATTGGGAACTCCACGTGGACTGATAATACTAGCTACTGACAAAGAGAAAATGAATTTCAGCCCAAACCAACAGTTGGCAAACATTAATAGAAATACACTGAAACCACAAATATGTTCAAACATTTCAAAATCACTTACCTTCCTCGAAAAAGATACAATCGAAAATCTAACCACAAAAATGTTCAACACGTGGAGGCACAACTGGCGGAGGATCGATACTAAAATCTATAGAATGGTGTGATTGCACTATACACTGTTGAGTAAACATGGTAAACTATTGTTTGAGGATTTTCTCACTAGAGCGCGACTTCTCCGTTACAAGATATAAGGTAGTGTCATAATAGGCGACTGTACCATATTTGGGCACTTTACCCTAAACTATTACACAATTTCGTGTAAAGAAATATTTTAAAATTCTTTTATGGATCCTTGATGAACCTATAAATATTGATCTACGATATTTAACGGAAGTCCTCTTCTTGCAACTTTGCGTTGCAGATCCAACCGATGAGAATTTGCAGTCCATCGATGAAATGGCTGCTCTCCAAGAGAGGATATCTACGATAAGACAGTGGATGAAGGACCAGTACACGCTTTACCGAGACTATAGCAGTCTGGCCAAGACCGTGAACGCTAAATACGTGCCTGCTACTCTCGAGGATGCTAAGAGGGTACGCGTTATTGTTTGTAAACACTGTCCCAGTTGTCGCTGCAGCAAAAGTGGCACTATCAGCCGGTAGAAAGTGTGAACTCGCGCGTAGCAACGCGAAGACAATGACACCGCGGATAAGACAACAAACTGTTCTCCTTCGGAAAGACGAAGTTTTTCGTCGCTCGAAAGTTCCTAATGAGATTATCCTGTTTCGTTACAGGCGATTCGCCAGCTACAGAAGGCGACAATGAAGTCGAGGTGATCAGAGGCTCGTCGGCACGGCTCTCGAAAAATCAACATTGTTCCTGTATAATTAGGTGAACGGCGTTGCTCCCATTGTGTGCTTGTCGAACATGATCCTGCTCGAGCGTTCGACTTACTGTCTCTACACCTTTGTATCGTAACAATTTTGTGAATTATGAAAATCACAGAAGTTGTTCGCTGCGAACGATCTTCTGGCGTTTTAGAGTGTCTGTATTTCGTCCGTGAATAAAAACGATTTTATTAACCCTTAGCACTCGAATGGCGAGTCTGAGGCGCCACTAAAAGTTGTTGTACCATATTATTCAAAATATTGTTTGCGTTATTAAATATTAATAATTACTAAACATCTAGGTATTGTATGGCGTATTCATCAATTTCATATTCATCAAATTTAAATAATCATAGAGAATGGAAATATTATTATGGAAATATTCTTGGTTAGAAGAAATGTTTAATTTTCGAGTGAAAATATCTCCGAGTGCAAAGGGTTAAGATGCCCTGGAAGACTACAGAATAGGAAATGACACTTTTTCTTTGCGATGCAACAAATCCGAGTGAAAGTTTAGTAGATCAATATTTGAGGGCTAATTTCAAAGGGGAGACTTTCCTTTATCAGCTGACATTGAAACAAAAGTACTAAAAATTTTTTTCAACTCTGCACGAGCATTTTTATATTGTTAAAAATGAATAGCCACCTGGTTTCTTCGCAAAAATTTCGAAACGAGGCCTAGGAAAGGGTGCTATCGACCGTAAGACCCCTTAAGGTCACGCAGGTACGTCGCGTGGATTTAAAAAGTCAGAGTTGAGACCGATCCGTATTTATAGGGAATAAAATGTCTGTCGGCGTTGGCTGGCGAATCGATATTTAATATTATCCCCGAAAAAAGGGGCAGATAGAGAGACCGGTCCCCGTTGCAGCGTGTGCACGCGTGCGTGTTGCACGCGCGCACGTGCAGGAGACGCTCGAATGAGCGACGCCGATCGCCGGCGCGTTCTTTCATTGACGTGCTGTTGCTCGTCCTGTTCCCCAGTTCTCGGCGAACCTCTGCACGATCGCGTTCGAACCAACTGTGCTCTGTGAACCCTCGATTCGACGTCGTCTTGGTCGGTTACAAATTACCACACGTTTCCCTCGAAGTTCGTCAGTGCTTCACCAACGACGTCCATTCGAAAATTGTAAGGGGATTGGCCCGGTTCGGGTCGGACAACTCCGGTGAGTCTCGCAAAATTTATTCTTTTATTATTCATCCCCATCACATTGTTAGCAAGTATCATTTTTCTGGACCACGCAATCTTTTTTTCGTCAGTCTTACAATGTGTTCATAGGTTCTGCGATATTTTTTTGTCGGTTCTAAAATGTCTCTTCGTTAAACCTACAATTTTTTTGTTAGACTCTATACAATATTATAGAAAATATTTTTTTAGCTAACTCTAAAATTATTTGGAGCCCCTAAAAGATTTTTGTACACGTTCTGCAATGTCTTCGTAAGACCTACAATTTTTTTTCGAGGCTCTATAAATTTTTAGTGGCCTTGAAATATTTTTTTAGCTAACCCTAAAATCGTTTAGAGCTCCTAAAAATTTTTGTGCACGTTCTACAATGTCTTCGTAGGCCTTATAATTTTTCTTGTGGGGTATCACTCAGTTCGCGAAGGGAGCACAATTTTTTTAGTTAGTCTTTAGTTAGTGAATCTCCGCGTGAACAAGAATTAAGCACTAGCTTCTGCAATTAATAGACTGCGGATCTTGATGCATTTGTGGCTTCTAAAAAATGCTAGAATATAAAATCCCACAGAATTTGATGCGATTTCTAATTATTTTCAATTCTAAAATTTTATTTGTTCCCACTTCCTCGAAACTGGGATAAAATTAAAAATTGCACAAACATACGCAGTCTAATAATTAAAAATACGTCCGTGGAAATGAGAAAACGTGCTGGAGATTCCAGCAGACAGTCCCGACTCGAATGTCAGCCTCCAGGAACGGTCGCGTCTCCTATTTTACGTCGAGTCCAGTTAGTTTCAGGTGGAAATAGTGTGTCAGCTCCTGAGTTAGCACTGAAATAAATTTAGCGAGCTTCGGTAGTACAGTGCGGCTGAAGTTAGTATACATATAATCAGGAACTAGAGAAGAAAGATATTTTCCAGAGCTGGCAATAAAAATATTAGAAAGCTTTAAACAAAGGAGTTCAGAATTAAATAGGGATCAATGGAGAGAATCGAGTTCCACGCGGATCAGACAATAGTTAATTGTTAACCGAGAGTTGATATTCGAATAGATGACATCAGATAGTCGGGGCAGCCGGTTTACGATCCCTCGACGATTAAATATACATGCACCTTGTCACACCTGGAACGCAGAGAGCCGCATATACTGTGTCAAGGTTCATCGGATCAATTGAAATTGTGCAACCTTAGATCCGTCGCCGTCGACGCCAGCCAATTAATTAATCCATCGTAGTTCGAACGAGAGTTCAACAGCCGGCGATGGTTGTTTTCGTACGTGTCCGTCGGGAGAGGACCGTCATTTTTCAGATATCAATGCAATCCTACACCACAGTTTAAAGAGTACTGGCCGGACTAATTAGAAGATCGAGTGTCGCGCTGTGTGTCGTGAAAATGAGAGCATGCAATCCGATACCGAACGCTTAACAATCTCCGCTAAACAAATATTTACTTGGGAACCGGGGGCAGCGATGGACAAGTCGTTGCACCCTTCCATTCCCAAACAGACACTTAGATGTTGACAATCGCGATAAAAAATATACTGTTACATTCAGAAGAGTTCACAGAATCGATCTGGGTTGGAGTAATTCCTGAGAGAATAATTCCCGAAGTTGAAGAATATTCGAGAAAAATTCGTAGACCGTTCCCAAAAGGTTCTCCGAGCCGCTGTGGTTCGTCGAATGACCTTGAATCCGCAAGACGGTGTTCACTAAATAAAGTGTAAGCCGGGACAGATTCTCACGAATTTCTCTCGTCGATCGCATTTATTTGGAGGCAGGAAAAAAGAGCGCGAGAGTGCGGCGGTCTCCTTAGAAATTCGAACGGCGAAAGTAATCGAGACCACTCGCGGGAGAGACCTTATCCTTGGGAGGGGGAGTGGGGGATCGAGGTTGAGACGACTATGACGTCGGCGACGATCCGTCAGACCGAGGTCGTCGCTGGAAAATACTGTCCGAGTTCTCTAAACCAGGACGTTTCAACGTTCACAGAACAATTCAAAGGTCCTGCAGTGAGGTTCTATAAATTGTTTGCCCTTGCGAATTTCTTGAATGCCCTACAATTTTTGCTAGCCCTGGACATTGCTTTTCAGGATCGTAAACGTTTTTAACGAAGAGTAGACATTGTGCTGTCGCGTAAGACCGGGCTCTAACACGTCTCCCGCGACCCTAATCGCGACAGCCGATGACGCCGGCCGTGTGAAACGGCACAGTAGTCCCGGGGACCCACATGCGGGGGGTTAGCCGGGTTTCCTCGTAGAGGGCCGAGGCCAGACAAAGCGAGAAACTTCCCCGTTCATCGAGGAATCCACCGGGGACGGTAATTAATAAAGGGAATGAGAGATTGTGGGATGCCCGAGCCGCTAATCCCCGCGGTTTTCAGATTAATGAGACTCGGTCTATGGGTCTTTGTTTCACTCCGAGGATGCCACAGCCGTGGTTCTGCTCGGCCTGCGGTACGTTGAACCTGAAAGTGTTTGAAAGAAGATTAGAAATGAAGTTCGAACGATTATTCAGCTCTTCGCTCGCAGTTCCATTAAATTCCAGTTAAATGTTAAAAACCGACCTCGAAATTCAGGGAAGTTTGTCACCGATGACAATGGAATTAATTGATTGCGGTAGATGATAAGGGGGAATGACACATATCCAATTGCCACGGTGCCATGTGTGAACCAGCAGACACACAGATGACACCGTGTTCTCTAGCCAGCAGGATCAACCGAGCGTGAACTCTGACCTGGAAGAGCACGCACACTTTGCTGACTTCAGACCGACCCATTGTTCCGGGCTAATTTTCCTCCGGGAAGCATAAAATCAGAGGACCAGACCGTTTAACTGACTGTGCAGGCCTTTATCTTCGCGTCGCTCGGTCTGGAAAACCTGGTTCCTGGCTAGATAAATATCGACCTCTGAAAACATTTGGGCGATTACTTCAGCATTAAAAATTCCCCAGGCATAGCAATGGTTCAGTTAATAAATCCCTCTAACTTTCCCATGGGTCCTAAAGGACCACAATCGAGTACTATTTTAACCCTGGACTTAACCCTGCATTCAAAAATCTAGTTTAGACAATATAAAAACAATTCACTCGATCTAGGCAGCCGCTTTTTTTTTAGTTTAAGGGGGTAGACTCCTTTTTCCTGGATTGCAAGGGTGCGGGATTCGCCTTCTCATTCCTCGATAATACAAACACGGGCTTTTTCAGTAGTCAAAAACGCTAGATAAAAGATCGATCTAGGACGCTATCTCCCTCAAGAGTGTCTCACTAAAAAAACCACAAGTCCAGGATTTATGTCCTTTCCTCCCTCAACTTCTGGCTCGCTGGAGGGCCAGACGGGGTCCCGCTTTTCGCATTTCTCCCGTTTGATTTATTATGGGAGCTGGTTCCAGGAAGCTTCAAGCCCAGAAATAAATTTTATATCGACCAATCATTGACGGTTCACTTTTCATCACCTGACAAGCGTAGTGTCCACGTGCGCATCCTTCTCAAAGAACCACTTTATCTCCGGACGTGTACCTGACTAGCCAAAGAGTCAACGACTCAACGATCCTTAAGTAACGCGTGCTGCTACCGGTCAGACCTTTACCTACGTAGGTCACGGTTAATTCAAGGATCAGGCTCATATCCAGCACGTTTATCACACGCCAGCTTTAGCCGGCTACGATCGATGGTCCCGTTATCATGGTCCCGGTGACATTAAGCGTATCCGACTGTTTACTGACCAGCCGCCGCGTCCACTTGCCATTAAGAACTTCCGATCGATCGCCTGTGAACTTCAGTCCACGACCCTCCTCCGACGGCTATATTTACCATGGGCTGATTACTATCGCTGGCTGGAGCCACGTTCTGGATCATCGGGAATAGTGAATGAGTGACCCGGGACGTGGGCGCATTCCAGAACTGGGGAAGATAGTATTTTAAAGTATGTGTGTACAACACTTTGAAAATAAAATATTTTATTTGATGCAGTAATTTTTGAAAATAAGATAATTTATTTGCGGCAGTAATTCTTTTGAAAACAGTATTTTATTTGAATTGTAATTGTTCGTATTAGATTTTTCGTGGTGCCCAGGCATTGGATAACTGCACAAAAATCCCCAATGTCGTTCAACACGACTTACAGTTGTTATTAGGGTATCTTTTTATATTTATTGAAAGTTTTATACGATCGCAGAGAGTATGTACCAGGTCGAGTATAATGAGCGAGCGAGGCGACGACATTAATTAGTCGAAGACATCCAGAGGAGAAATCGTCGGGAGTTCCGTGCAACCGGAGTCATTGCAGCACCGCGGAATCAATTCCTCGCTTGTTGAGCAATCGATGATTTACAACGTGGAAGAACAATCGCTCGATCAATTGTAAGAAATCATAGGAGGAAAAAAATAAGACGAAGAAAATGTGTTTTTCCGTTTTTACGAAGTCTGTTCAAGGTGGCATCCTTCGGACGACCACCTTCACTTTTTCTTCCGGAAGACACCGCGCGGTGTTCTTCCAACGAATTCTCGACATAGCGCTGTCATCCTCCGTAGCGAACGGATTGATTGAATTATTCATTTCACATTTTATTCCGAATAAAAATGGCACTTCCTGAAGTTAAGTCGCACGTGTAACTCAAGATAATTTGATATTTATTTCAACTGATTTATATTAAACTAAGGCACATTATGTTAAAAATGTAAAGTTTAAAATTTGGCTTAAATCGTTTGAATTAGCAAGTCTTTGTACCTTCTCGGGTTTTACCAGTGGTTCAGGAGTTATGCTTGCTGAAAATTGTGCATTTTTCAGTGTTTCTGCTCCATATTAGCATTAACGCGTGACCATGCTGCCATATAGCATGTCTGCTCGGTGAGCGGTGCGCGAACGTCATAACAAACCAGTATGGCGGCGCCCTTACCTGTCAAAAACACTGAAAATGCACAACTTTAAGCAAGCATAACTCCTGAACCATTTATCCTACAGAATCGAAACTTCGACCTGCAACCGCCCCGGGTACAAATCTACGAGATCACATACCGAATACATCATAATGTATAGGAGAAAGGCACAAATTGGGAGTCCGGTAAAGTAAAGAGCAGCCAAAAATTTTCTACACGAACTAGGACAAACTTGGGTGAAATAGAAATACAGTATTTTTAAATTTTTCTAAGCTTCTTACCGTTCTAAGAGGACAAATAAAAATAACAGGCTGGCTAGAGAAGTCTCCAAACACAAAGATTCGATAAAGTACAGAAAATTGAAAAAGCAAAGTGCAACCGTTCCCCCGGTTTTTCATATGCAGAAACGGTGTTTAAAGTCGGAAGGAGTGCACTGGCCGTCTCCAGTGGGGCAATTACGGGTACCGGGCGGTGATTACATAAAAATTAATAATGGAAAAAGTAATTCGGCCCCCCTAACGGGCTTATAAATGGATCAGCGAGTCGAGAACAACGGCGAGAAGCGTGCAATTACGGCGCGAAGTGAGAATGTATGTACACAGAGCCGGAGATAGCCGGCTATCCAGGAGGCAGCCAGTGGAACAAAGAGAAACTACCGGACACATAGGATATCTTGGGCAACAGAGGATTTCGTAATTCACCGTCGTGCTGCAAACTGTATCACGTGAGAGGAGGTTTGATCAGGGCCGCCTTATGCAATAATGTTGTTAGGTACCGGTGTGCCCAGGGCCTGGTGGTACAGCGATGCGTCCCTGGATGTATTGTATTTTCGATTCCAGTTGAATGGACTTTCCAAATGTGCCCCGGGTGGGCTGGAAGGTCATACGAAACCATCGGATGACTGCCCACGATGCCAGAGGGAGTTTCATGTAAATTCTTGAAAACTGGAAAACCCCTCTGGGAATTTATATTAAACAATCTGTCGGACTGATATTTTTGAAATTGAGAGGCCATTTTACGATACTACTGAATTAATTATTCTGGTCATAGAAATTCACAAATAACGTTGCTGAAAACATTAGAAGAATTTAAGAAGACTATTACATTACTTTCGACATATTAGATATTTTTTAAGGAAGAAAATAAGTTTCTATCTCACTCCAGTTTATTGCAATTGAAGTAGAATATTTTTATTTTGCGTAAAAGATCCGCAGTCTACATAGAAAGAGTTGAGGTGAAACAATGTCTTTTCTAGACGCTTGGTACAAGTTCGGAGATTTACGCCCGAAATTTTGTGGTGGGGATATTTAATTTCGTTGAGAGAATGAGGAGCGTAGAGAATGGATGGCCTACACACGCAAGGGTTAAACGATTTCCCTATGGCTCCGAGGAAGAGCTACAGCCGTCGAGACGCCGCGCCGAGCCGGCCACGAAAATAGTTCTGCGGCTGGAGGAAACATAAAGGAAGCTTTGGACGGAAGAAAGAGCGGCATGAAACCGAGACGGATAAAACAAGCAGAAAATCGAATCGTTTTGTATGGAGACCGACTCTCTCGCCCGTTCTCCTCCTTTTGCACTTCGGAGCTTCTAAAAATACACCGTCTGGGGGAAATTGTAGCCTTGAGGCCTCGGAAAGGAACCAAGGAACCAATATTTTCCCTGCATCCTAGACAGCGGATCTTTATGCAGAATAAAAATGTTCTACCTTGTATTCCAACAAACCGGAGTGAAATATTAGGTTGCAAAGAAAGTTCTTGCGGCTTTTATTATAAAATCAAAATAACAATTTCGTTCTTAACCTCTTGGCCCCAGCAATATCGTGTTAGACTAGTGATGAAGATTCTGAACAGAGGCCAATAAACGTGTGTGTTATTAATCTCTTTTAAAGCGAGATGAAATTCTAATTTTTTAAAATAAAGTTTCTCTTTTTAGGAAACTACGAACTACAATAAAAGTGGTTAACCTCTTGGCCTACTATTTATTTTACGGTTTCAGTGATTAGAAATTTCTTCAAAAAAAGGAGAAAATTTATATCTATTGTATGCCTACATGTCCTTCAATAACTATACATTAACAAAACCAAAATGGAATTTCATCTTGGCTTAAAGGAGATTAATAACACACATATTTTTTAGTCTGTCTTCAACACAAGTGTGACACGATATTGTAGGGCAAGGGGCTAATAGATTTAACAGGTTGAAAATAATGTTTTTACTATTTCAAATTGCACCTATTCATTCTCGTCGTATATTAAATGCATAAAATCCGCTGTCCATGAATCAGCTATCCAGGAAACTTTCCGCAGAACATGCGAGTCCTTCCAACAATCCTCGCAGGACTGAGCGCAAGACCGAGTGAAAAATTGGGGTCACAAGATAGCAGCAGGCGCATCAACAAAGCTGCGCTTATTATCCTTTGTGGGAGAACGATGTGGGCAGCAGTTAAGGTGAAGTCACACGGCGCCGAGGTTCCACGAAGCAAGGTAATCCAGTTGGAGAGGCTGACACTGGGCGAAGGATCAGCGAATGACTCTGATGATCAGGCAAGATGAGGACCCGAGAACACAATGACTCGGGTCAGTTCTCGATCCAGGGATAAAATATCGTTGTTATTCAACCAACAAACCAGGAGAAATAATAAAAGAGAATGGTTGTCCGCGGCAGAGCGTGTGTCTCTTCAGCAGAAAAACTGTGTCGGCAGTTTTTACACCGTAGCATTGAACTGATGATCGTCAGCAGATGTTTTCGCGAGCAGTTTTTGTTGGCGTCTGATACTTGATGCTAGGCCGTTCACCCTCGCGGCGCATTAATTCCGGGTGATGATATTATGTGCACCCTGCCGCCCCTCGAAAACAGGCTGACTCATCACCGATGACTTTCTGACAGTTTCTCGCCTGCCACGATGATCGTGAGTCAGAGGTCGCTGTCAAACGTGCCCTCGGGAGAACTGCGACCAGCTCTCAGACTCCTTTTAACTGGGAAAAGCCGATCCTAGCTGCGTGCAAGCTTGCAGAAATATTTTATAGCTCTCGGAGTCCTTTCGAATCACTGCTGGAATCCCAAAAATTTCTGTCTTCGACCGGTGGGGTGAAACGTATTTCGATTTAAAAATTTTAATCTTATTTATTAGGTTGGAAAGAAAGATCTTGCGGTTTTTATTATAAAATAAAAATAACAAAAACCTTAAGAACTTTCTTTCCGACCTAATGGAAAAAAAAATCTAATTTGAATTTTAAATAGATATATAAACGTGCATGGGTTCGAACCCATGCGCCGAAAACATTAATGAAAAGTTTATTCAGTAAGATACGATCGGCAAAAAGGAATTTTTACATAGATACATAGAACTTACTTTCAATTTTTCCTACTTTTTGTTTTTCTTCCAAAGGAGTAAAATTCGGATTGATATTTTCATCGGAGGATCGACTTCTTATTGTTTGGAACGGGGTTGGGATAATTGGGGATGCGCAGGGTGGTCGAATTAATAATTCTGGTTCTCGTGAGATATTCGAAGTCTTGGTTTTCTGTTCTGTGAAAAGCCTGGAAGAAAGTTTCCTCCAGCGCTGCAGGGCTCCCAATAATAGCAACTTCCTCGCCAAAGTGCGAAGAAAGGTTTCACCCACAAGCTTTAAATCCAATCATAAATCGCCCTGCAGCTTTTCGTGCCTCCCCCCTGTCTGTTGTTCATGGGGGAAAGGGTTGGTGGGGCGAAAGGGACACCAGCCCTCGTGAACGACCGGGAACAGGAAGGTATAAATAGATCAGGAGAGGAAGAACTTCGGATAGGGAATAAAGAACGGCGGCGGGGGGAAGGAAATGGAAGCTGCAAACGTAAATACATTGAGACAAGGGATCGAACAGGGAAGAAGGAAGAACTGGCTGTTAAGTCGACATCGTCCACTAAATAATTTTTCTGCAGTTTCTACATATTTTTTAAATTAATTCCAAAAAAATTTTTTCATGGCTTCTGGACATTTTGTGTAAGCTCCAAAATTTTTTCTGGGTCCTGAAGACTATATCTGATAGGTAGCACGTTTAAAACTTAAAAAAAGAGAACGACGGATCAAGCGAAGGGGAAAATTGTGTGGGGGGGGACGTGAGCCAATCAGAGAACGAGCATTATGGTGGTCGACGATTCCCCGACACAAAAGACTGCTCTGACGAGTAACAATCGATAAAAGTCCCAAGCAAAAGCAGTTTTATGTCGGAAGAGAGGTCGAACTGCCGAAAACAAACGATCGATGGCTGAGGGGCCATGAATCAGAAAACCTTGCGCGTTGTCCGACAAGGTTTTACACGAAGTTTTCGGACGAAACACAGTCGTTTCGATTGCGTGGGCGTCAGAAACAGGTATGGAAAAAAGTGAAGGCTAAGCTGGCGGTGAAAAGTAGTTCTCTTCGGTTGTCGAACGCTTGCGCAACCTTTCGAATTCAATGGCGGTTCTCCCGAAGGACGATCTTCTTCTTGTAAACAATTTCGGAAAGACCCGCATGTTCCGGCGTGTCTTAAAGAATAATCTAGGAACATGCGAAAGCGTTCGAGAATTTTTTCTTGAAAAAGAAAAACTGTTGCAGGCACTTAAAAGGATCCAGGTAAGCAGACGCGAGCGAAAATAGGATTCCAGAGGGATAAACCACTTGTCAGTCGGTGTTCCCGCGTGGAAGTGACAATTACAGGTTGCGCTGCTGTTTTTATTTTAAGCTCGCCAGGTTTCAGCGATCTTTCAATTAATTTTTTCGTAGAAGGAGATCTATAACCTGATCAGTCAGGCCTATTATTACCCATAGCAGTCCCTCCTGCTGGCAGGAGCGACACGGGGACAGGGCAACGGGAATCCGGGCGAGCAAAGACCGCTTTTACACGCTGCAGGTTGCATAACGGTTTCATCCAGCATCCACCGTACAGTATCCAATGTCTGCCTGCTCAGAAAAACTCCGCGAATTCGTTGCCAGACGCTTGGACACGCGCGAACGCTCGACCCCTTCCATATCTGATCCAATAGGTGCCCTAAAAAATCGTACAACAGCCTGACACTTCGCTACAGACCGCTTCTTCATCGTAAGTCGGCAGAAAATGTTTTAGAACACTTTTTTGCCACTTTGGTCTTCGCTTTCGAGTGGGTCTCGGTCACCAAGAGTAGAGCCGACAGCATTGTATTTAATGTTTTAGCTCAGAAAAACGGCAAGGCTCTATTTATTTAGAGTTTGTGCAATTTTTAGTACAATATGTGCTCGGATCAAGACATCTATTTAATCAATTTCCATCTAAGCAACTAAATCATTTCAATAATTGTATAAAATGGAAAATATAAAATCATGTAGAGGTTAAGATAGCAGTGGGATTGTTCAACGGTGCTTGCCTTTTGCATTGGGATTTCCTACACATGTTCAAAGGTGTTTGAAGTACACGTACGATTTTTTTCAAGTAGAAATAATAAAAATCGCATCAGTGGTCCAGGGGTTCGTTGGGACCCACGAATAGTTCGAACATTTCGTCAGTACAAAATGCAGTTCCCTAGACAGACCAGTCGGACCAAGTGGAACCGTGTCCGAGCAGGACCAATCCGCATTTTTCCATCCACCAATCCGGTGCTTCCGGTTCTCCAGTCGCAAAAACCGCCCGTGAGCCGATACGCCGTCGGAGTCTGGCTCGCTTTCTGAATTCGATGCTGTAACCAGGTCTGGAAGAAAGGCACTTGATCTCACGAATTCGACCCGGCTTATGCGCCGTGTTACAATGATTCCTGCCGGCGATGCCCGGCACAGCTTGCCTCTGCACCGGCACCAATCATTCGACAACCGCGGTTAGCTAAATGAACGTTCACTTTGTGGCTGAAATCTCGCCATTCCGGTTACCGCTGAGACGAGGCCTGCCGTCATTAGGAAACTACGTTGCTAATGAACGACAGATCTATTAATTTTTTGAGGACTTTGCCCTCTTATCCGAGATCCACGGACATTTCAGCTCGACAATTTTCACCGCCGGTGCTAGGCAAATATTCACAACATTTCTTCTGGGATTGTACTGTCTACAATTTATTTACCGCTTCATACAACCTCAAATTTCGCTTCCGGAGCGAAAAATAATTTTTTGGGAATTTTTTGCCGATAGAAGAACAGTTGTTCAAGGATTTTTCGTGCCTAAAATTTATTTACCGCTTCACGCAACGAGCTTATGGAGCGATAAATAATTATTTGGGTATTTCTTTCCGCTGGAAGAACAGTTGTTGTTCAAGGTTTTTTCGCGCCCCGGTTCAATGAACTTCGACTGATCAAAGTTCTACGTAGAACCGACCATTAAAAATATCTACTCCGGTTGGATGATTCAAAGCGTTGACGATTCCCTCGGTGAAGGATGCAAATGATTACATTGCGAAATCCACCGCACGGTGATTCAACCTGTTTTCGATGTTGCGCAACCGATGCATCTCTCTCGCCGGTTATTACCGGTGCATATGAGTTAGGCGCAGAGTGTTACACCGATCAATTCATCACGGATCCAGGATCCAACCACGTGGAACGTCCTGACAGTTCGTTAACGTGAGAAACGAGGTAGAAACAGCGCCACGGATTCCTCGATTGTGTCGTTTCTTCTGGTTCACCAGCCTCCACCGCGTTTCCTAACATTTACATAACGGGACAATTAATTCGAATCACTTGCTCCAGTCATGTAAATTAGTTGCTACCAATCATGTTACCGATCGACCGGCTTGAAAACTGCTTTTGGTCTCAGTATTATTCGTAATTTATTTTTTATTATTCATTTAAGCATATTCCACACGAATTTTAATGCTGTTTGCAAAAACCTCTCACACGAAACAATTTTTTTCCACCCTTAAAATTTGAGTTGCGTTTTCGGGAAAAATATGCGATGTACAGTTAAAACGTAGCTATCTTTTCCATTTTTTTCATTAAAATATCTTCAGCGGTATCCGAGAAAAAAAATGGTAAAGTTGAGGAACTTTTTCTTTAGATGTTAAATTTGTGACTCAACAATCGACTTAACCCAGGCCACTGAAATTTTTCGTACCGGTTTCTCAGTGATAGGGACGGGTTTCTGCATTTTTGGGGATTTTTGAGAACGATAGGGACAGGTGGTCGGTTTTACAAACGCGATAGTTGGAGTTCGGTGAATGAAGCTCAGTCCAGAAGGGCAGGATCGTTAAGATCGATTCCCAGAAGCGAGATCTCGTTCTTAGTCGATGGTCGAACACTGTCCCATAAAGGAGACTTCTCTCAGACTGTGCTCACAGTTGTTTCTTAGGCTGAGGAGTCTGAGACCTGTTGTCAGGTTTGTCAGGAGAGGCGGTCTCTCAGTCCAAGGTCCGATTCAGTCGACCGCAAACGACTTCCTTCACCAGAGGTTTCTTCCTCCTTCTCGCCAGGACTCGGATCGATGATCAAGAAGATCCGTTCACTTTCCACGGGAACCAGTCGTTTCCAACAGTGGAAACACTTTTGGACTTCCTGTAGGCAAATTAGGTGTCCTGCTAAATCACAGTCCTCTTCAATCCTCCAGAATCCTCTTTAGCTCTCTTCAATTACTTCGAAAGTGAGGTACAACGCAAAACTGAAAATGATATTGCAAAATATAAAATTGTCTGCAATTCGATTTTAAATAAATTTAGTGAGGAAATAATATAATAGTATATTAACATTTCTTACGGAAGTCGAAATGAGGATAGGGAACGTAGATAAAATTATTTTCAAGAGCTGGAAGGTATGCGCGCGCGCGCGCGCTGAAGGTTTATTATTTTTAATAAAATATAAAATTGTCTGCAATTCGCTTTTAAATAATTTTAGTGAGGAAATAATATAATAGTATATTAGCATTTCTTACAGAGGTCAAAATGAGGATAGGGAACGTAGATAAAATTATTTTCAAGAGCTGGAAGGCATGCTCAAGGTTTATTATTTTTATAAAGATTGCAGGCCCGATAGAGGAACTGTAAAATAAAATAAGATGCTCAGGTGCTTCGCTCGGGACAACAGTTTACCAGTGGAGGTCAAACAAGACTGGCTGGCTCGGCACGATTAAAAAAACGGGTTCCAAACAGTCCGGCACGGAAGGGACGACCGAGGCAAAGTAAACATAAAGAACGGAATGACTCGCAGTCCTGATGGTACTCGTCATTCCTTCAGCCGAGTTAACGATCCACTGTGATTTTTAAGCGTCTTCGAAAAATCACACTGTAATAAACATCTGCATCCACTTCCAATAATCATCAAAACTAATTAACTTCTACAAGGAAGCATAAATTCGTTCTCTAAAAATACATCTGTCTACAATAACCCCTGGAAACCAACACTGCAGTTCCACAAATGTCCGGAACTTCGGAAAAAAAAATTCTGTCGAGCTCAAACTGTTTACGCGAGTACTCCATACCGTTACGCACACCGAGTAAAAAAATAAAAACTTCCTACCGGTCCATTCCATTGTTAAAAAATTCAGAAAAATGCCAAACATCGTCATTGTACTTCAGAGCAAAAACCAGAGGGGTCTATTATTTTTTTACAACAATGGGTGTATCGAAATTGTTCATTATTCGGTTGTAGTAAAAAAATAAAAATTTTCTACCGGTCCATTCCATTGTTAAAAAATTCAGAAAAATGTCAAAAATCGTCATTGTACTTCGGAGCAAGAATCAGAGGATTAACAGGGGCCTATTATTTTGTTAAATCAATGGATGTAGCGAAATTGTTTATTATTCGTCTGTAGTGGGAAGAAATGATCAGACAAAGCATATCGCTGGCAGGGGAGCGACAATCGAGGACCTGTGCGCTATTGTGACTCCAGCACCGAAGCGAGACACATCAGGGCGCAAAGTTTGGACTCAATGGAGGCTCCAGTCTGAAAACTTCGCTCGCCTCCGGGGTCACAAAGAGAATAACTCGGCCGGGCACGTGAGACAATGCCTCCTCCGCCTTGGCTGTATGTTGCGAGGCGGCTTATGTACACGCTACACCGAGCAGAAACTTCAGTCCGCGTTACATAAGAGAAAAGCCAGCCCGTCGCCTCCGCTTTGCCTCTCTTGTCCATCAAAGTTGAATCACCTTATACGCGTCTAGACGGATTCGATTAATCCCCATCTTTTTCAACGTCTGACCCCGTCATTCTTTTTTCATCGGCGCGGGGCTGTGAACCATTCGTTCGCTCCTCGTTCTCTTCAGTTTTGCCCGTTTTTTTTATCGATTTTGGAAACAGGGAGAAATGTGCAGAAATTCTCAGACGTGGCAGACACGATGATTCTAATCGGGTAATTTTTTCAAAATTTTTAGTATAATATCTAAGCTGTAATAAATCGTCAAGTAGACTTTGATTTTATGCATCTATGGCAAAAATTGGTAGGTGTAATTTAAAACATACTTTTATATCGTTTTCAACTGAAAAATTCAGAAAATATGTCAATCTCTTCACAAAAGTGTGCTCTAATTGTGCCAAAAATATAAATTCTCCTAAAAATTATTTTTCCCATTGCACAAAGAAAATAGTATAACCCCAACCATCAATTCTGTCACTTTTGACACCTTTTAACACTAAACCTACCACCACCGTTTCAGATTTATTTTGCAATTATTAAAATAATAAAAATGATTTCATAAGGAATGGGTGTATCGCATAAAGTCAAAATAAAATCAATCTTGTCATTTTTATAAGGGAACACGTACCGGTTACTTTTAATACTCGGTATACGTTCAGTGTTAAATAAAAACCAACTCCAGCAGCATTTTTAGAAGCTCGTCCATTAATCAGAAACGTAAAATACCACAAGACCTTCGATTCTGACGAACGTGAACACCCAGAATCCTCTCGGCTGACGTCAAACATCCAGAAGTCCCAGTAGAGAGTAATATCCACCTCGAGCAATCTGAAAATAATATCTGAGGTCAGTAAAAGAAGATCTCCCAAGGGATAGGATAGTTTCTAACCAAGCTGGACCCAGTGATCGCATCACGAGGAAGAGTCTCGAACGCGATTGCACGTGAAATTACAGAGTAGAGACACCTCTAGCCATCCGCGGAGACCCCGTTAGCATTTATGGCTTTCCAGGTTTTCAGTCGTGGGTGGCAGCTTTCTATAAACGTTGTAACACGCTGGTAACGTTGCACATCAGTCGCCGACGGTTATCTAACGCGTAAAAAGAAACGCGCGGACATCGAACGCCGAAAAATAATCCAGCTCCCCCAGCCATCGATCGCAATTAGAGCCGACAGACAAGCTCTCTTGACGCGGCTCGTGCAAAAACGTAATCGATAAACGCCGTGACCGACTGGTTTCGTTCGACTTCCGGGGCTTGTGTGTCCGGCAGACCTGTTGCGAAATAATTAGCACCACAATACCCGCCGACAACAATTTTGCAACGCTCCGCAACGTTGTTATACCTCGGTGGAATAAGTTGCAAAAATAGATTTTGTGCCTTTCAGAAAATTCGGGACGCTCGAATTGTTGCATCTCCGTTAAAAAAAAAAAAATGGTAGAACGGTAAACCCAGACTCGTTTTGAAGCTCGAAGCCTCTAGTTCGACCGTGCATTGTTCATTTTCGTCTAAAAAATTCTTGCATGAAATGGCAAATGGAGAGCCGAACCAACGTCGAAGCACGTTTTACGTAAAAAGTTCCGTGAATCGAAACGCGTGTAGAAACCCGGAAAAATTTTTTACGGGAACAAAACCACGCCAGGTTCGAAGAACGGAGCTCCCCCTTTAGAATGAATTTTTAAAATCCGATGTACGATTTTTTTTGGCGGTTCTACGAGGGTTTGAGCTGGAGGGTGCAGCGCAGGATCTCGCAAAAATGCAAAATAATTCTAGAAAACTATACTAATTGGGCATCTCGAAAAGCGATAGATCGTATCGGGAGGTGCCTGCATGTCGCCTCTTTCGAAGTATTTCGCGACGACTTCCTGCTGATCGCGATCTTGCCTCGGCGAGTAGAGAAAGATTGAAAAACTGCGCCGTTTCCAATGAAATTTGTTCTCTGACGTAACCCGCGCCGTCGAAACGATCGAACCGACAAGATAACAATGAATCATAGCCAGGACCATCGGTGTGAAGCATTTTGTTGTTTTTTCGAACTTTCCATCATGCTTACACATTTAATATAATCTAAGCGGAATATCGGAGAAGTTAACGAGGTTCGCGAGGTGTTGCAAAATCGAAAGCAGTTCGATTTTAGAAGGAAACAGCACGCGATCCACACTGTCGTCGAAGAAGCACTTTCTCGCGCGATCATTGTGTACATTTCGAGGCGTATGAATATTCCGCGAGGCAAGCCGAGAATAATTGGTAACAGTGAACCCGGAGAGCTATAACAATTACAGCTACCAGTAAAAGTGGATTATTTATGATACACGAAAGCGACGAACGCGAGCAACCGCCTAAAGGAGAAACTCGAGAGGCTCGTACGATATTTTCTAACGCCATAGATTGAACCGCGTCCTCGATTTGAAGGGAGAACAATGCTGCGAATGCTGCCACTGTGTTTAGGAGATCCGCGCCGACGATGATTCACGACGATCGTTCGCGTCGGATTTATTAGTTTCTGTAATTATATTGTAATTAGATATGATACACTCGCAACAGCAAATCCTCGAATAACCCATTGTGCTTCAGGACAAAATATATGGCCGACTCAAAATTGGGTTTCAACGAAACTTTCCTTGCCGTAGACAGTGTTCTGCGAAAGGAATTTTAACCTCGTTATTTTACCATTCATTTATTTCAGCCGTTTATGAATTAAGCCATTACACCATTTACCATTTCGTAATTTATCTTCGCGTGCCATATATTTACTATTCTTCGATTTGTTTTCAAATACCATTTACCATTTCGTAATTTATTTTTAAATACCATTCACTCCAATTTACCATCTCTTAATTTATTTTTAAATACCATCGAGTCCAATTCACCATTCCCCAATTTGAACACCAGTCAATGCAAAGCTACCGAGACAAAAATCGAACTTTAAAAATGAACGTGCACACGATTTCATAAATTTCCTCTAGTTTTAACTTTCAACCTTGCGAGACACTGCTACTAAAATTGTAAATGGTACTTGGTACGACTACCTCTGCGAAGATGAAGTGGTCAGACGTGAAGAAAACATGTCGGAACCTTGCGATACATAGTCCCCATACGTCCGTAAAAAGAACACGTTTCGTGATCGCCCGGGAATAAGGCCAAGGAAAATGCGAGACGCTATAGCAGAAAATGGGGGGAACGGAACGATTTGGCGGGAGGAATCGTACGCTGGAATCGTATCTAATCCTCAATTATCATTCCCGGTGCGTATTCCTGTTTATTATTTTCTGGTGCCCTCGAGACTCGAGCCTCGCGACGAAAGTGACATCATATTCTCTTCACGAACCAGTTCTCATTGACTTTAATACCGGTTCCCTCCGGCGGAGACTTCGCGGCGGACATGAAACGCCCGTCAGGTGAGGTCGTAACCTTACCACGGGTTCAGAGACACGTGGGCACACAGCCTAATTCACCTGAACCCTCCCCAAAAATTATACGAACGAAATAACTCGCTTAACAATCGGTTTTAAAAATGCAAACGAAATCATTCGAGTAATAGAACTCGAGAAGTAGTTAATTTAAGTGCAACAGAAGTTCTAGATAATAAAAGATCACTCTAAACCGTGATCACCCTCAAAAGTCCTATTTTTATACAATTTTTAATTCCGTGGAGACTCACGTTTGGAAAATGTTAAAAATTCATACCGAAAATGGTAAAAATTGTATTGTGCGATTGAGAAAAAGATTGCAGTTTCGTTTTCGATTCCGTGAAAGTCGAGTATGTGTTACCGATGTGCTCAGACTGTGGAGTCATGGAAACGGTTGAACAAATCATTTTCCTTTCTACAAATGGTGGTTTCTACAGGCCGATATTATCAGCCACGGGATCGCATCGAGCCTCGTGGAAGCGTTTTGTACTCTTCCGTGGTGAATCGGGACCGGACCGTGCATATTTGAAAAACAAACGAAAGCGATTACGCAAGAACGACTCCTTTTCGTTCGCCGGTGTGCGCCGTTCACCGTTCGACGAACTTTGATAACAACCTCGCCGGAGTTCATTCACTTTTGTGTACACGTCGGTCAAGGTATCCTTGTTCAAATTTGCTACTCGTTCGCAATACTAATATTTCACTGGAGTGTCACTTTTTTCAATGGACGGAGTCGCCATTTTTATCCAGACTTCCGTACAAAATGTACGGAGGAATTATTTCCCCGATATACAACTTCATCCTATTCCTAGAAAAATTCTTATTCGACACTCATCGGTCACAAACAAATTTTTAAAAAATTTCTTCTTCCCGGAAATCCTTCGAAATTCTTACTCTATTTCCAAGCAAAAATTTATTTTACGAAAATGATCTCTGCGATGAACACACGTTAATTTTATCATCATCAAAAATATTCATTCACCGAAAATATTCGTTGTACAAGTATTTCTCGTTCTACAGAATTTTATTTTTGTCTCAGAGAAAATCTTATGGGGCTAGACTCCAGATGTCTATGCAAAATAAAAAATTTGTGCATCATAACTAGACTGCGGATTTCATGCATTTATGATAAAAATGGAGAGGTGTAATTTCAAACAGTGAAAACATTAGAAGAATTTAAAAATACTATTACATTGTTTTCGACCTATTAAATATATATTAAGAAAGAAAATAAATTTGTATTTCACTCCAGATTATTGCAAATGAAGTAGAATGTTTTTATTTTGCATGAAGATCCGCAGTCTAATCATAACATAAACTTATATTCTTCCTTAATAATTTTAACGTGGCGAAAATAATATATTAATACTCTCAAAATCTTTAAATATTTTCACTGTTTTAAATTGCACTTGCTCATTTTCGTTATAAATGCATAAAATCCGGAGTCTACTTATGGCATTGCCAAACGTAAGTACATGTTATCAGTGAAGTGTGTACGGTGGTGGCA
The DNA here is from genome assembly GCA_028455605.1 of Lasioglossum malachurum. NCBI lineage: Eukaryota > Metazoa > Arthropoda > Insecta > Hymenoptera > Halictidae > Lasioglossum > Lasioglossum malachurum. The sequence goes on from CM052315.1 coordinate 4,373,059, forward strand.
GGAGGTTAGGCGAATCTTGCAAGCCTAAACGCCAGGAATCACCGCACTCAGGCAAATGGAAATGAATACTCGAAGGCGAGTCGCCATGAGAAACGTAATCGACGCAGGTTATATCGAGTCACAGCTGTTCACCTCCGTCGCCATAATCCATTCCCTGACTTTCCTCGTTGTACAGTTACTCCAGGGTGAAAGGTGAACACGTCTGCCTTTCTCCCCCACCCCCGCATTGATCCACCATAGATCCAAAGGAGGAGGATCCGCGGCTGTTCTCTCGTCAAAGGTGATTACACCATCGAGAGCCTTTTGCCTCGTTCTGCTCTGCCTTCGCGAATGAATCCTTGATCAAGACGATTCAGATATAGTCTGCATCCTGTACTCGATAGATCATTCAAACTTCAGGTGAAGATCCTGGAAAGCATTTCTGGAAAATCCTGGGAATCCTTAATTCTCATTTTTTTAATCTTTTAGTAGATTAACAGTGACTCCCATTGAAATTCGAAGCTCTCTAAAAAATGATAACTTATTAATTATGGGACTATACAATTTGAACTTTTTCGGGAAGCTAGGACAATTAGTTTACTACAGAATCAGGGGCGGATCAAGCGGTAAGTGGACTTTTTTTGGCGGGGGGCCCGACATTTTTGACCGCGTACGGCCCCCACTTGTCTTGATCCGCCCCTGTACAGGATGTGGAAAGAAATTTCTTTTAACATTCCAATTACTCTGAATTTTGTAGAGAAAATACTAAATATTGCAAGTCCAATATTAAGAAAGTTATGGCAATATTTCGCAATGATTGCATTTCAAAAGTTGCAATTTCAAAAATTGAATAAATTTAAGGTATAAATAATGATAATAAAATATGAACATACAAACAAAAATGATTTCCAAGAAAGATCTTCGATCCAATACTAAACCGAGGTGTCGGGAATAGCATGATGCTCTTCCAGATCAGTTCTAACACCGTAGTCAGCCTGGAGTGGATTCAGCGTCTGTCATTTAAGAAATAGGAACAGCCACAGCCTCTCCTACAATTCCAGGCCGTTCTATCCGCAACGGCGAACGGTATTATTCGCGTAAGAACAATTCGATCATGATTCAGAGTGGAGAGCGTGGGCGTACGGTGGATAATCTGATCGAGAAGGGACGGAGGGCCATGGATCTCGAAGTGAAAGTCCTGAATCGGCGTTTAGTCGCGCCGCGACCACGGTCCCGAGCGGTTTCGATCGCTCCAACCCGATCCTTCGATCCCGAACAACGTTGAAATCATTCTCCACATCACGACTATAAAATTAATTGAGCATACGAACAAATTCTGGTGCAGTGAACAGTGATCGTACTGGATTAAGACACAGTGTGATCTATACGTAACAGTTCTCGATAAGGATATTTCGTGTGGGAATTCGAAAGAGGATCTAGAAAAGTGATCTAACTTGTTGCTAAATTTCGGTTTGTGAGAAAGGATCTATTGGACACGTCGCGTCGATCGCACCCTTGGGGATCGAGGGAATCAAGCTGGCTCTCAATTACGAGTTACACAAGACTCCTTTAGTGGCTTAATTGAGGCTAATTGCCCGATTATCTCTACAATCTCGGCAATCTTATTAATTGTTACTTGAATTTTCGGTCGACGAGATCTCCAAGATGGAGGATAATGAGCGTACGAGATAGGCGGATAGGGTTGCGGACATAGTGGTGGCAGTAAAGCATTGTTTTCAAAGAACTTTCGGTTTGCGTTAGAGAAGTCTTCTTCTGGTCATCGCAGTTTTCGTCCGTGCGTCCGTCCAGTGAAGTCATATAAGGTACATTGTGCTTTGAAACATTTTATTCTATCACTTTCGACCCCCCAAAAAATTTTCTGCGCCGTAAAAAATGATTTATAGCAGACAGACTAATTATATACAACACTTCTATTTATCATCGTGGAATTTATTCACATTTACTCGATGGTTTCTGCAGTGTAAAAAAAGAAATAAAATAGAAGTAGAATTTAATTCTAAAATATCTGTTGAAGAAGTCAATTTATAAAATGTATCAGCAGGTACAATCAATAATTCTTGACTGTGGGTCAATGACCTGGCACTAAAATTGCGTTTACATTAATATTACATTCTGTAAATCAAAATTTGATCTTAGATCACTCTACTACATACAATCAGATGAAATAAAATAGATATTCTCCACAGAAAAATGAACAGTGAATAAACTTTCGAAAAACTAGATCGCAATCAAGGAGTGGAATTAAATAAATTACGCGGCGAGTCTCAGCAGCAGACAGCGGATCTTCATGCGATTATGGCTTTCGAAAATTTTCAAAAAATGCTAGGATATAAAATGCGACAGAATTTAGTACCATTTTAATTTATATTAAATCTAAAAAGGCTACTATACCATGAACAAAAAATAAGATTCTATTTGTTTCTTAAAATTCCTCTAGAAAAATTGGAAATTGCGTAAACATTCGCCGTCTGCTCATCGGTGTTAGGCAGTTCGATCGGGCAGAGTGAAATAACTCAATCACGGCGTCGAACGGATTAATTAAATCATCATCGACGCCGATGTCTGTGCAGGAGAGCGTGGAAAACGATGGATCAGAGAGGAGGGACTTGGTTATGTGTGTTGGTAGATCGGTATTATTATTATTCCCGTGTGTGAAAGGTATAACCTCGGTGGTCGTGCTTGCAATAACGGAAATATTAATGCACGTAGCTCGCTCGAACTTTCGACCAGACTAGACGCCGTAACGAGCCACGGAATCGATCGTGCCTGTTCCCCGTGTCCTGTTCACTCCGATTCACCATGCGTGAAGGCTCGCTCCTCTGTCGGCTTACGGTACATTGCGGCGTTATTTTCGCCGATAACCGGCCATTCCTCAAGCCCAAAAAAATCTTTCACACTCCACTTATCAAGCAGCAATTCCAGAAAGTACAATCATCACCGCTGGACACGTGAATATCATCATCAATTCATTCGTCAACCTGCGATAAAAATATACAGTTACTCGAATTAATATTAAGACCCCGAGTTACTTTGGGTCATAACATAACCTTTCTGTGTAGAGCTTCTTATGAGCTTCATTTTTTTGTTTGAAACTTTTTTATCTAAAATCAATATTTTCGAAAATATTTAGTAAGAACTGTCACAAAACTTTGGAAGGGGCTGGGGAGCAAACTAGGCTTTCTCGCCAAAAATCCTTTTAGGGACTTTCTTCTCTGATCAAGGATAAGCTTTGGCAAAAAATTCAGCGAAATTGGAGGGTGGTCGCTTTCGGAAGTACAGTCAGTAATTCAATTACTTCATTCAATTAGAATGTGTAGCGCAACTCCGGTTCCAGGTCAGTATGTAAGGTGAATTTAACGAGAATAATAATTGATGATATCACCGTGTAACTTTGATAAATACGCGGCGCAGCCTAACGAGAATAGCTCGACGATAAGCCTGGCCACGGAGGCCCAGTAATTGTGATTAATCAGTGTAATCACGTGCCGAAGATAATCACCAATTTGGGTGTGATTGCCTGCTAATAACTCGAGCAGAGCATGTACTTACATGTATGTGTATACTCCCCGCTACAGTTATAGTAATCGCTCGAGTCTTTCGACTCTTTCCACCTTTCTTCATTTACACGTTGCTTCATCATGCGCTGTATATTTTCGAGGCCGTCCGCTACTCGGCACGTTTTTCTTTATTTCTCATTCGTATATTGTTCGGTAATCTTCTATCTCGTTCCCCCTAGAGCTAATTAATGATCGTTTTTGTGTGGTCCTCGGCAGGTATAAATTCGCCTGCTTTAATCCGTCTAATTGATAGTTTTATCCTGCGCGTCCGTTAATTAAAAATGCCGGGGCGAGCGCCTCACCGCGGGATCATGAATAAGGATCGTGTAATCCACCGAGGATGTTGCTACAACGAGTCCTTGTTTTATTTCGTTATCGCTGGGATCACATTGAAACTGCATGACTTAGGGCAATTATTAAAACGAGAGGCGTCCTACCTGTGAGTCTTTGAGTTTCAATTTTTTAATTTTCAAGGCACCTGTTAATATTAACATTAATTTAAAATGCACAAAATATTCAGAGCGCTCGTCAGAAGACAAAATATGTAACTGGAGTGTCAAAAATGTAGCGAGAGGTAATCAGAATTTTTGCTATAATTATTTTAGCGGTTAGGCTCATCTGCCAAGGCAGCAGAGCGTATCAGGCCATCCAATAATTTATGATCACGGTTATTAATCGCGTCATAGTAGCGTCATGGAACCGGAATTCAATCTTATTTTGGACCACATAATCGTAGAACGAGTTGCTCTGTAGCTTGCAACCAGTTTCAAGAAAAATTGCACTATATTTTGGAAAGAGAAATTTCTCTCGCACTCTGGGCGTTTCATAATCGTTGCTCAATGTATAATATTACAGCAGATTATAAAACGCTTTTTCCTCGGTTTCTATGAAACACGTAAAAGGAAACTCCGTTATATTATACCTTCCTGGAAGTTATTAGCTAACACTGAACTGGTATCAATGAATAAAAGTCGTTCATTCTTGCAATCAATAAATTACTAAGCATGCAATCACGTGCTCTCATTAGCGCCTATGAATCAGAGTCTAAGTTCAGTCATCTTTTCAGCTCGTAAAAATTCACGAATACTTCAAATTATCTTCTGCAGCTTTCGTTGCAAAATGTACGAATTCTTGTTTCACTAGTTTCTCGAGATTACCTTAATCTCCTGAACGTATAGTTTTACTTTTGTTATCTCAAGGTCAAAATTGATAGCTGCCTGACTGGATTACATGTTTGCTCTAATCTGAACAAATCCCATACTGCTGGCAAAAATGTTTTACATTCACGGAAAAAATGTTCAAGCATTATTTTTCAGCATGTATTTTTAGTTAGAAATGAATTGTACCTTATGCCAATGCAACCATGTACAGATACGAATGCACTGTTTCCAACCCCTATCTTTGAGGGTTGTTTTCAACCCTTGAACGTGGACTTTGGGCAATAAAGAAAAACACGTATTCGCTATTTTTTATGAACTATCTAGCCTGTAAATTTTATTAAAATGCGAATACACGTCTGAAAATGACAAAAACTTTTAGTAAAAACGCAGACACAAACGTAGTATTTCCAACCCCTACCTCTAAGGGCTCTTTTCGCCCGTTATTAAGCCTGGACTCCAGCCAATAAAAAGAAAACCATTTTCCAAAGAGCAATCTCTCCGAAAAACTGCCCAAAAATACATTCCGACGTATTCGCCGGGATTCGAAATATTTCTATTGCATCTCTGAGCAGACCAGAAGTAAATTCTTGCTGACAGCAGTGCTCATTATGCTCGCCAGTTGAGCGACCATTGGGTCCGAACAGTAACGAAACAGCTCGAAAGAAGAGAGCGAGAAAGAGAGAGGGAGAACGTGGCAATATCGGTCCGTGAATAAGTAATTGGCCGGTCTCGTTTAAACAGGGTTTTCTGTGTCAGTATGGGAACTGGTTCCCCAGCCTCTGTGAAAAGAGTTAGCGCGCCGGTGCGCCGCCGCTCCGCACCGCTCCTCACCGCTCTGCGATATCAAACGTCAATAGAAGCGTAATATAGCGTTTGTATCGGGACCGGGACGCGATACTAAAGAGAAAGAGAGAGAGAGAAGAGAGAGAAAAGGAGGAAACAAGAGAGAGAGAGAGAGAGGAGCGGTATTACCTGGGCGAAACTGGCTGCCTGGCAACCAACTCGCCACCGGCCGAGAGAGCTATGCACCCAACGTTATACACTGTTCGCTCGTTCGTTGCAAAAGCTATGGAAATCACTTTATCGATTCGGTACGCCGGCCTCGGTACCTCTCTCTCTCTCTATCTCGCTCTCCATGTGTACTTTCGATCGGATACCAAAGTCCTCGATGCCTCAATAGGCCCATGAAAGTGTACTCGAGCTAGGCTCTGTCGCGTTTGCTATTGTCCGAGCAAACCCGCTAATGGAGAGCCGATGGTCTCGTGTGATGGACCCAATCGGTGCTCCACTTTGTGCTGACTCGATAGAACAGCATACATCTTCGTCCTCTTATGCCAGGCCCTTTTATATTATCCACTGTGTATTTCATTCTCCGGCTCCTTATTGTTTCCCAGTCCTATCAGCACTGTCCTCTCTGATTTTATTTCGAATAAACGTGTCCTCCGCTGATGCTATCTCTCAAATAGACCTCTGAAGTCCTGACTTAGGTCCTGACTTATTTTAAACTAGCCACGATTTACATTCCATTGCGGGTGGAACTCTGTCATTCGGAATTGATTTTATTGAACCGTTTGTGTTATTTTTATTTCACAAATGGTCTGCGAATCTTTATGAAGAATACAAATCGTGTGCATCGATTGCAAGGAAGAGGAGCTGCATTGTAATTCATTTTATCTTTCTTTCTCTTACAATTAATGCATACGATTCCGCATAAAAATCGACATTCTAATACAATCGATCAATGACGATCACCTATTAATAAAATAAAGTCATCAAAGGCCGATCACCTCGGTGAAGTGATGTTTTTAACAATAAAACGCGAAGTGGGTCATTCGGCCCGGTAGATGTACAGTTAACATCCCAGTGAAGAAAATGACGAGCACGAAGGATCAATATAGGATCGGTTCAGGATCCACTAGGGATCAGAGGCAAGGCACGGAGAACAGAAGATTATGGTTCTGCCCGAAGAACAACTAGACTGAGGCGGCCGGATCGTTATTGGAGCATTAATAAAAACGGCGGGGAGCGGGTTATTGTACGCCGATAAAAGCACAGCGGCAGTTACGCGATCCGGCGTGGGCCCTCGGAGCATGATCCGTCGATCGATAACGCGAAATCTCGCCCACGTTTCCCTCGGCGCACTTTCCATCTGCGTCCCGTGAGAAACCGCTTTATTTATACTCTGGAAGTGTTCTTTTTCCATCGAACGCGGCCCACGATGGAACACGCGCGCGCGAGTGTGCACCGGTGCATTTTAATATGCGAGCGTAGGCGCGCTGCACCCCGGAGACTAACTGCCTTTGCCATTCTCTGCATCCTGTCCGTCTTCCTAGCCGCTGAAAAAAAAAAAACACGGAATTTGTTAGTCGAGTGTCTGACCTCTTCTTGGAATTTTAACAGAATTTTTTGCAATGAATATTTTTCCTTCCAATCAGAAACTTCATTCTGGAAATGTTTTTAAAGAAATCGGACGGTAGCTTTGTGTTGGAATTTTGCACACTTGTTTTCTGTTGTTTGGACCAGGCGATGGAATTTTTTCGAGTCGAAATACTCGAAATTGCAGGAGATATGGTTTTATAAAACATCTTACAACAAAATTGGTTGTATACAGTCATGATATTCGTCAATACATGGAATAAAATAAATAATGTTCGCATAAGAATATAGAAACGAGGAAAGTGTGCAAATTTACTTCATCGTACAATTAATATAACGCACAGCATAACGGCGCTGCGTTAAAATAATTGATAACGCTACTAAACTTTCCACTTCCGCATACCTGACTTGCAGGAAGTCTTACTTTAAGGAAAGCCCGCCGGGACTATTAATTATGCTAGTTGTGCTTAAAATCAGATGCGAGACATCATCGTGTAATTTATAACTAGCCCATATATGGGTCGAATTTATTAGTACGCAGATTTATCTATTTAGGCAGTGCCACGTGGGTAAATGTATTATCTCGAACCATCGGTAGAACGTGTGCGAGTAAATTGCCGAGAATCTTATAGAGAGAAAATAAAAATAAAAGTGCATATCGTTGAAACGGGTAACCTGTTGCACCTAATAATTAGATGGTGTGTGCGTGTGCGGTTTCCCAGGCGCCGTTAAATTGCACGACTGTGCGGAGCGCGGCTACCTTGGCGATGCTTTAACGCGAAACACGTTCCCGTTACTGTAAACAGTGCCGACATGCGCAATAGTCATCGCACGGACCACTATCTGGGCCTCAGGAACTCTGATTAGTGGACTGAACAAGTCCTCGGGCCCATATATAAATATTAGGAACTTGACATCATTTTGGAGTTGAATAAAATATACATTTGCACCTTGGATTGCCCTTGGGGGCCACAAAAAATATTGGGCCCTTCCACCAGGTTCCAAGGCCCACTAAAGATATTGGGACCTTCAATTTCTTTTGAAGTTTACCAAAAATAGTGGGACTTTGAACTACTTGCACAACCCGGAAAAAATATTGGGGCCCTCCACCACCTTCCAAGGCCCACTAAGAATAAATCCTGACCTCCAATTCCTTTTGGGGCTCGCCGAAAAATAGTGGGACTTTGAACTACTTGTAGGGCCTACGTATCGAATATTTGGGGTCCACGAATAGATGTTTTGGGGCCCGGAAAGTATTCGAGTCCGGCGGTAGAGCAACAAATGTACAGAATAGACGACAGGAAGAGGATTGTCTGCGATGTTTATGGGGTCCAAAAGAGGAGCGAGAAAATTGCATAGGGCCCGCAATGGGCAAGTCGCGTCCCTGTCCGTAAATACAAATCGCGACGTAATGCATTCACCGTGCACGTTTCCTTTTCCAGCGGACCTTTTAATCGGTCGGGAAGAAATCGAGTGGCCCGACCGGATCCCACGAAGCCATAAGAAAACAAAACGGGAAAAAGTAAAACATTCACCACCGACGATGAAACCGTTAGACTGTAATGTCGTAACCAGTCGACGACACTCGGGACCGGTGAACACGTTTGTTTTTCTCTTACATCTTTCAGATCTTGTCTCTGGAAAAGGAGCGGCTGTGGTAGCGTTACGATAAACAGTGTTCAATTTTATTAAAAGGAGAAAAGTGTCCATCGGTTTATGAAATATTATCTGAAGTATTATTAACCTTCCTGCTGTCATACTTATCTAGTGTATATATAAAATAGCATTGTTTTATCTGAGGTTTTATAGCGTGGATGGTGATTAGTGACGTTATCAGTTGCTTTATCTACTGCTCACCGATGGAGTGAGACTGCCTTGTTCACATACATCGGCGCAGATCGGTGTCCATTTAGAATTTCGCTAGCTGTCTGCACGTGAAATAGAGTTAGATCATTGTTAGAAATATTCGCGAGGTGACACAATAATTTCTTTGCGACACGAATAATCCATTTTACGCAAAATATTTTCGATCAGATCAATGGGTTAAATTTTCCACAGCGATGAAAATGTTGAAATCGTAAATTTGTTGGTTGCAGGGACTCGAGCATCAATTAAGAAAATGGCGAGGCAGCAGACAGCGGACCGGAACATCCCTCACCTGAGGGATATCTTCGGGTTCGGCAGCAAATGGGAAAACACCCGTTTGCAAGCTGAAGAGAAAGCAGCCGGCCACGACAGCGCGGTTTCGGTCGGTTCTACATCTGGTGAAGAAGAGAGCCCGAAGAACAGCAAGAAGAAGAAGTCCCGTCGCCGTGACAACAGCAAAACCTTGACGGAGAGCGACGTGAAACACCTGGAGAGACACCTGTCCATGAAGAAGACGATCCGCAAGAAGATCATGCGCGATCTTCAGCAGGCGTTCGTCGAAGACCCGAACGAGTTCCGCGTGGACGACATACCGCCGGAACAGCTCAAGGCCGAGATCAATATTCAGAGCCTGAGCTTCGGTACACCCTCGCAGAAGCAGGGACGCACGCGTGGCAACGCGGAGAACACTTTCCTGGACATGCTACGTGCTGGAGGTAGGCAAATCATAGTGAATCACACTCCGATACCTGGCAAGATGCCACTAGTAGCCTCAATCTGATTTGAGGTTTTGGGTGGTTCCAGTACATTAGACATGGTGTCTGGGGTCTATTATATCAATTAATGTATGCTGAAGAGACGAAAGTTTTCAAGCTAGTTAATTTTGCATGAGGGTGGGAGATGTCGTGGGGTGTTGAAAAGAGAGGGAAGAAAGAGAGGAGAGGGGGTTTAAATTATGGTATATTACACTCTGATAGCTGGCAAGTTGCCAGTAGTAACTTCGAGATTTCAATTCCTGGGTGGTTTCACGTTAAACTTGGTGTCTGGGGTCTGGGATACATTTAGAAACTGTCGAAATGTTGTGGAGACTATATCAATAATGTATGTTGAAGAGAGTAAAGTTTTCAGGGTAGTTAATTTTGCTTGAGGGTGGATGAAGGCGTGGGGGTGTTGAATAAAAGAGAGGGAAGAAAAAGAGGGGTGGGAATCACACTTTAATAGCTGGCAAGATGCCATTGGTAGCTTCAGTCGTGTCTGATTTAATTTTCTGGGTGGTTTCAGCACGTTAGACATATTTTCTAGGGTCTAGGGGATCTATTTGTATTATATAAATAATGTACATTAAAGAGAGCAAAGTTTTCAGGGTAGTTTTGTATGAGATGTTTAAAAGAGAAGGAAGAAAGAGATGAGGGGTCTACAGAGACTCGAAATGAGTAAAACCGCGAATGCCGAAGGTTTAACACAAATTAACGATTGCAGGATTAGAGAAGAACGTGGCAGACGGTGACAGGGATTCAGGACACGGCGGTTCGCCAACGAGGGAGACGCCCAGCGCACAGGACACCGACGAAGAGTCAAGCTACCCCTACGACACACCAGTGGCAACACCGTCGAAGAAGAGCGGCAACTTCTGGAGACGTTTCACGATGAAGAACCGCAACAAGCGGTAAATCGTCCTCTGAAGAGACGGCTAACCAACACTTTCTATTCCCGTTTCCGTAACTGTACCAACTTCGTTATTCGAGCAGAGCTTGCAACTGTGATATACATAAAAGAAGAGGAAACCGAGTTGTACCGTGTGAACAGCGCACTTCCCGTATTCTTTCGTTGGTCCCGAGGAACTTCCGGTATAGTCTATACATAATATTCAGAAGGACCAAACATCGATTCAACATCGCACAACAAAGGATAATCAAAAATCAGAAGCATATCATATTTTTCGAATTCTTTCGGACGGCGTTTTTTAACAAGCGATTTCTACGAATTTTTCGACAGATTTTTTTGTAAATACAACGACACCCGGAAGCTTCCCAAGGACGTATGTGTGTACTTAATCAATGATTAAGGGGCTGTCCTAGTCTGGAAGTATTTTGATTTTTGGGCTAGAACATGAATAACAATATTTGAGAAATATTGGTTTCAAGGAAAATCTGGACCAGAACATTCCCTTAAGAGAAGCAGCGAATATCTAGTATACAATATATTTAGTCTGTAAGTATTATAGTTAGTTCGAGTCTTCTTTTTCTTTCGTAATTCTAAGGACGAGAAAATTCGAGGGGAGTAATTTTACGAAACGTTGAATGTGCACACAACCCTTTCGTCATACCTGTACATTGTTAGTGTTAGCTAGTCAGCAGATTTTACAAACGATCGAAGAACAAAGCAAATTTGATACTGCCCAGATCTGTGAATTATTCGATTTTGATCATTTGTACACCGAGTTTCGAATGATTTATTCGACCAAGAAAATCCTGTTCTCGATGGATCGAGAACAGCTTTTTATACTCCCACGTTGTAAAGAAGAGAAAGAAAACGTTCGTCTGAGAAGACTATGGCGATTCTACAAGTTTATCGTGCATTGTAAAAGTTGATATTTATTACTGTACATGTTGTCATAAATTCCATTGTTCCTACTGTTCGCTCCAGAACGCTTCAACAGGATCACCGTAACTAACTGTTAACAATAATCATTCACCTGGTGTATCAACTGCAATGCTAACTGTAAATGTATCATACGTAAACCACATCAATGTAAAGATAGTTGAATAAAAGTTCATCTCGAAAAACTGTTCCCGTTCTTTCCACGGAAAAGATTCTGTAATGAATTGACTTTTTATTATTTACATACAATATTTTTCTCGATAACAAGTGTATATAAACGTATATATAAAAAGCAGTAAAAAAATAGGATTAATTCATTATACTCCAACGAGAGTTAACAATTTATTGGTTCTTGAAGTTCGGTGGTCTCTTCTGGACGAACGCAGTCATGCCCTCTTTCCGGTCAGCCTAAAGAAATTTACAATGTTAATTAACAAACACGTAAACTGTTTCGTGGGACATATCCCGAATTAATTCTTACCGTAGCAAAAGTACCATGGAACATTCTCTTTTCGAAGTGAAGACCTTCTCTCAAGGTAGTTTCGTAGGCTGGATAAAAATATTAGAATGTTAGAAAATAATTCAAAAATCGTATCAATGGTGAAATAAGTAATTTACCAGTATTGACGGACTCCTTAGCCATTGCAACGATTAATTGAGAATGAGAGGCAATTTTTTCACCCAATTTGACTGCCTCGGCAACTAACTTGTCAGCTGGAATAACTTTGCTGACAAGTCCTGCAATTAAATAGTTCATTATAATTATATATATACTTTTAAAGATACTTTTTAATTATGGCAGCAAACTGACCGCTCTTCTCAGCCTCCTCGGCAGTTATCTGGAGCCCTGAAAGTACTAATTCCATGGCTTTGCTCTTGCCGATCGCTCTAGTCAACCTCTGAGTGCCACCAGCTCCAGGGATCGTGCCAATAGCAATTTCTGGTTGTCCAAATTTGGCTTTGTCACCAGCGTAGATGATATCACACATCATTGCTAATTCACAGCCACCACCTAACTACATAATTAAAAAATCGATCAATTTTTCAGCATTTATACGAAACAGTTCCCAAATGTTTCAATTGATTGACATTAAACATACAGCGTAGCCATTCACAGCAGCAATCACAGGCTTTGTAACTCTGCTAACTGCATCCCAGCTGCTCAGGAAATTTCCCTTTATCGTTTCGGAGTAGGTATTGTCCTGCATCTCCTTGATATCAGCACCTAAACGATTCAAATGAATTTTAGGATAACTGTACTGTTATTTGAACACTTTATCTACCGAAAGCCTATTGATAGGGATTTCAATAATTGTGCTGTACCAAAATAGATGACGTTATTGAGGGTGACTTAGTCCACAATGAAAATAGCTGTTGCTATTGAAGCTTCTATTAAAAACTGTTTAGCCATGTAGCATAGATTTTTCAAAATTATACAATAATCGCCGGTCGGTAATGTGTTAATATTATTCCTAATTTATCATGAAACAATAATATGTGTAAGCAGTTTATGGAAGAATGATGTATTCTGAATACAAAATAAAATTGGTGGTCCTCAAACCTAATACATCAGAAGAAGATATTGAAAAATAAAATCGACAACATTTTGTACATATTAGTATGGACGAAGAAGAGCCTTGTAGCAATTACTGTGTACCCATTACTGCGGATTAGAATTCGAAATATACAAAATATTCATTATTCAGCAGTAACGGGTACATTTATCCTATTATAATTCAAAGAAGAGTTTTGCGTTTAATAAAACCCACCAGCAGCGAAAGACTTCTCGCTTCCCGTAATAACAATGGCACCGACGCTGTCATCTACGTCGAACTTAGACACAGCTTGGTTTAACTCATTCATCAAGTCATCGCAGAGAGCATTCAGTGCTTTTGGTCTGTTTAGAGTAATCAAACCAACATTCTTCTTCTCGCCTGTTGTTTCTACCTTGATCAGTTCGTAATTTTTAACATGACCTATGGACAAATATATTTCTTTAAAAATGGTTGCATTTTGTTATCTTCGCCATAAGCTATCGTTATTGTACTTTGCACAGCAATTACATAATGTATGCAAAAATTGATAACCACTATAAGGAATGAGGTAGCGCACCATTCTGGTCGTTGTCAGGCGATTAGGTTAGCCATGAATATATAATATTACAGTAAAGTTAAATGTATTCTAGACGAAAATAAAGTGTAGGATAGAGACGGGGTGCATATATTTGATAAGGATGCATTTTAAAAGGACGATAATATTTTCAATATAAGATCATACAACTTGGATATTTATTGAGAAGTTAGAGCAATTAGCTTACTACAAGCTGTGAAAAAAATCTTTTTAAATTTTAAAAATACATTCTGTAGATCTGTGTCACACATATTCTGAAAATTCCATCATAATCGGTCAACGTTGCAATAAGCTACAAACTTTTAAAAACGGAGAAAATTGCAGTTTATCACGATTTTCAGCCTATAACTGAAATATATCTAAGGATTTTTGCATCTTACATGTCTGCAGTTTTCTTCCGCATCTACTGATTTTTATGAAATTTTCAGTATATGTATAATTGACACAGGTTTACAAAATGCAGTTTTTGAATTCTCAATATTGTCCTACATAAAAAAGTTGTAAACGACAGTATTTATTATTTTCTTTGTAATTCCAACCAATTGCAATTTTTTCAAAATCCATTTTTTACGTCATGTAGTAAATTAATTGTTCAAACTTCTCAAAAAAATGCAAGTCTTATGATCTGATATTAAAAAAGCTATCGTCCTTTTAAAGTTTAAAGTGTCTGAATATATATATTACCATGGTTCACTGTATGTGGGTCGTGTGTTGTGTGTGTGTGTATGCGTGAGTAACCATTGGCTCCCGCGAATGTCCTTTGGCGAAATGACGATCAACACAGATCAACATTAACAAACGCGCCGAAAGAATATGTACATGACAAGAAGATTATCGCGGATTTGTAAAAAGATAATCGGCCGAGGCTTCGTAGGTAACGCCATTCTTCTGTCAAACAGCCTATTGAAAGGTCCTAATAAAATATTGTTTACACTTGGCTTATACTTTGCTTGCAATTTTTTCACGCTTACTCCCCATAGATAAAAAACAAAAATTAATTACAAATCGAGGATTTTGAAATTGTGCAAAGCGTAAAATTTTTAACACGTTCGCTACCTGCATTTACATCAACAACATTTTAAAATAATGCATAATAATAAATAACGTGGGTATTTCATAAGATCCAATTAGAAACATACAAGCTGGCATATCATTTCTCAGATTCAGATCAATCATAATTCTAGTAAGCACAGTACAATAAACACATGACAATCAGTACTCACAACAATAGTATCTAACATTGGTAGCAAATTGTTGCGGATTTCTTCCAGCCTGCAGAGTTTTGGCGAACAGAAATTGGCCGACACGAGTTGCCATGATTTCTTTATGGTTGGACCCTCGTAGTGCCGGCAATCGTTAGTAACGTTGAACGTGGTCAACAGCGGTCAGCGAAGAATAGCGAAGAATGATAGCAAATGATAGCCTAATCACCATCGCCTACCAATCAGAGCTGGGATTTTGCATGGTTTTCACGCGCATGTGCGACGATTTCTAGCGTCAGTGAAGTAAAATTTTCGATAAAATTGGGTACCTTGATCACACCCTAAAATTTTTAAAAGTTGTTATGATTTGATTGTGAAAAATGAATGTGTATCATGCGTACTTATGTACAATTTGTAACTCGTGGGACATAGGACACGTCCTGGAGTCTTTTTGTCCGGAACAGATTGTTTGGGTACGTTGCCGCCAACATTTAACTGCCTCAGGGCTTTGCTACCTCATATCATCGTAATAAAAGATACGTCATCGTTTTGGCCGCGCATGCGCCTGAAATTTTACACAATATCTCAGCAGTGATGTAAATCAATGTAAATGCGAAGTGATGCGAAGAAAGTATAGGAGTAGGAACGTCGAACCATGAAAAAAATTATTAATTACGGATTTTTAAGAGCACTAACAAAATTAACAGTGCATAAAATGGAGAATAAATAGATCAATTTCTTTGATGTATATTTTATTTTATTAAGGATAACGGTCGAGAAATGGAAATTAGGTGAATGCTGGAGAATTGAGTAGGAATGAGAAAGTGGGATCCGAAATGGAACAGGTAATAGGGGGGCGGCTCCCAATGTCATGTATGGTCACTGTCAGTTCATGGTCGTTGGTCTGAAAACGTTTTACGTGATGATGTCGTCGCTGTGCTTCATCCTGATCCTTTCAGCGCTCATGATCGAACAACCTGTGGCTGGTAAATAAAAAATAAAACACAACACCAACAAGATATCCTGAATCCTGATGAACTACAGTACACCACCCAACCAATCCTACTAATTGAATAAAACACCTCTTCAAGATTAAGAATATATTCTCCGACTCAAATTTTTAATTATTATACACTTCAAATTCCCTCGCAAATTTTGTTAACTCTATCGCCTAGAATTTCTCGAACAAATATTTTAAACTATCGAAAACGCTGCTTGCAAAAGTAGAGTGTTTACAATCGGATGGCTTACTAGTCATTATTGAACGACATAGAATAACAACATTTTCAGTTTTATCAGAGTTCGTGACCCCCAATAAAGCAAAATGTGTACAAATAATCAATAAGATGTTAGCAAGAGATCGGTAGCGGATCTTTATACAAAATAAAATGTTTTTAACGGAATTGCAACAAACTCGAGCGAAATGGAAAAATTTATTTCCTTTCATAATATATTTAATAGGCTGAAACTAATATTTTTAAATTCATCTGATGGTATTACCGTTTTAAATTACATCTACTCATCGTTGCGATAAATGCATAAAATAATTTATAATAAAAATGTTCGAAAACCGTAGAGGAGATATGGCAGCAGGATCTGTCCAAGGATATGCAAATCGGAGCGTCCACAGGTGGTTTCGACCAGGTGAACCTGCGTTGCGGAGCTGAGAAGATGGTAGTTAGTCTTAAAACAGCTGAAGATTTCGAAGGAGTGATATATACTCAAGGCAGCTTCTATTCTAAGAAACCTCCTTGCTTCCTGGACCCAGCTCGTGGCGGTAATTTCACCATAAATATACCGTTTAACGAGTGTCATACGGAAAATGTAAGTAGTACATATTCAACTATAATTAGGAATGAAATTAGACTATCTGGAAGTGATTTTAAACAATCCTGTTAATCCAGGAAGACAATAGGTACAAGAACATTCTGGTGATGCAGCACGACGACGAGCTAATTACTCCAGGTGACGCAGCGTTCATTCTAGAATGCGATTTCTCCAAGCCCAGGAACATAATTGTGTCTGCCGAGTTGAAAGAATCTGACGAGAGGCAAATAATTTTTCATATAAGATTAATCAGGATTTTTCGAATGGGAATTGTAAAGATTATTTTTCAGGGAAGTGAGATCGAGTATATCACTCGTGGATCCAGATCCAAGCAGAGATGAGAGTAAGAGGGCAGCCTACGTGGAGAGCAACAGCGATCGAGTGTTCTACATGCCCAACTCAATTCGCAAAATCAATGATGAATTATGACAATAAAGTTTACTTGATCATCGAAGTGGTTTCAATTTTATTGAACAGTTACTGAAAACGACTAAGGGACCTCGTGGTATGCAGCATAGTGTTCAGGACAACATACTAACAGTTCTGTATCATCAATCTGTAAACTGATAACAACCTCGCACGCGGTAATATTCCAGCCTCCCGCTACAGTAATTACGTAAACGTGACGATACTGTTTATGTTTAGAATAGGCTCGTACTGTGGAAGTTATGGATCGCATCCCTGTATCATTCCTAATATGAAACAAAAATTCACGAACGCCGGCAATATTCACTTATTTTTCAAATTATGCGAATTCGAATGCACCTTGGAAGCTTAACGAATTTTTTAGGCGAATGAAATCAATGTGGACTTGTAGATCGAGTAGGATTTTTCCTCTTAGAGTTATAGTAATTTTAAGCAAGGTGAATGTATAGAATCATTCACAGCTCGAGATAGACCCAGGTAGATTATTAAATCTTGTTTTAATAACGATAATGTTATTTCTAGCGTATTTTAGTTGAGATCGGAATGTGGAAACTTTCCACTCGATATGACCCTAATTAGCCTTTGTTGGTCAGCCAATAGGACAACAACTCGATAAACAAGTGTGTAGTAGACAAATCAGAAATCTCGTCTTAGCCATCAAACCCTACCAAATATGTGAAATTTACGTCACCGTTGATTATCAGAGATCCATCCCCACCTAGCCGACCGGCTAACTGATATATAAGATCATTTTCTCAACGAATTGGCAAACGCAGTCCCGATTTGTATAGGAGCTAGACCGTGTTGTTTATTTATAGTAGTTTCTCCAGCAACATGGCAACCACAAAATTCAAGGAAGCTTCTCCATACACCAAAATGAATCCGGTACCACCCACAGAGGACTACGTGCACACCAAGTGAGTATAATTTAAATTCTCATATACTCTGGGATCGTCTTCTCTTCGAATAATTCTTCATCATGTAGCTTCGCGTTCGTTTCCAAAATCCTGAAATGATTCTGTCAACATAGGTACGTAGAGAGCATGATGTTGAAGAAAGATACTCGTCAACCACAATTACGAGTCGCCCTCTTTGGGGTAGGTCGTGCCGGAACCATTCACCTGAACAATATCGTGTCCAATTCTCGCATGAAGCTGATGTACGTCGTCGACGACATTGAGAGCAAGTGGCCCAAGCTCAGGGACTACTTTCGCTTGGACGACGTCACGTTCCTCAACAGCAAACAGGCCAACAAAGTCTACCTGGACCCTGAGTGAGTATTCAAGACGTTCAAAATTTTATTTCGATAGTACTTTAAGTCGGAAGCAGAAATAGTACTTACAAAATCCACTGTGGTCTATTAAAATTTATGTTCAGCCGTCTTGTTGATCCAGTAGCTTAGCAAGCTCTTCAGCAATTACAATAATTAATGATGAACCTCTCTGTCTTGTTAGAGACTTGCCACACAAGTAATAAAATGATTTTGAATCCAGCGTGGACGTAGTCGTAGTCGCCAGCCCCACGTTCACCCACGAGACGATCGTGAAACGGTCTTTGGAAAGCAAGAAGGCTGTCTTCTGTGAGAAACCAATAGCTGAGAACCCTGCGAACACGCTGAAGTGCTACGAGTTGGCCAACAAAGTTGGTAAACCTCTGTTCGCTGCCTTCAACAGACGCTTCGATCCCAGCATCATTGCAGCCTACGAAAGAGTGCGTAATGGCGAGGTTGGACACGTTCACGTTATGAAGGTAGTCTCCAGGGACTCTCCTCTTCCTACGATCGAGTACCTGAAGAACTCTGGTGGCATCTTCCACGACTGTATCGTCCACGACTTTGATATGACGACTTGGATGCTTGGAGAGCTGCCCATCAAGGTAACTAGCCGTATCTAATAAAATCATTTTATCGGTCTTTTCCATCTACGCACGCACACTAATATTGACACTGAAATGGTAGGTCACCGCCCAAGGCCACGCACATATCCCAGAGATCGCGGCTTTCGGAGACTATGACACAGTGATGATCATGCTCTACTTCCCCTCTGGCACTCTGGCAATGATAGACGTGTCCCGCCTCTGCAACATCGGTTATGATCAACGATTGGAGATTTACGGCCCCAAGGGAATGGTCAGCGTTGAAAGCCAACGTCCCATTCCCAGTCTGACAGTGCAACGCGGTGTTCAGGGTCCCATGCAAGCTCCCATGTATTACTCTTTCCCCAGCAGGTACAGGGAAGCCTACCAAAATGAGATGGACCACTTCTTGGATGTTACCCTTGGCATGACTGACATGTCCGTGACGTCCAAACAGACTTTGGCAGTCTCCAAGATTGCCAGTGCTTGCGAAGAATCTGCCAAGACTGGCAAGCCCGTGGAACTTAAATGGTCTAGCAACGAGATACCTGAATTTTGAATTGTGATCGAAAACCTTGATGTATAATAAATTTTTATTCGAAAGATTGATCAGTCATTTTACCCCTCCTCATTGTCGTAATTTCAGAGATTGAGCGTTGTAGGATTATGTGATGACAATCAAGGGTTCTTTCGCAAGCTTTCGTTAACACTATTTCTACCATAAAAATTGCGTTTAGGCAGAATTACGAAAAAAAAAAAAAAAATAGTAAAAGACATCCTTCGGCGGAAGTAGTGTTAAAATCGTATGATGGATATCGACAGAACTTGCTCGTAGTTATAGACTTTCCAGTTTTCCGTCTTTTAATATGTAATAAAGAAAATACAGAAAAATTACCGCATACCTCGGGCAGGTATTTAACAGTACAAAAAAAAAACACGTGCTCAATGACAGTACAATCACCTTACAAAAAAAGAAGAGAGAAAGAAAACGATAACAAAAATTCCCACTCCTAAAAGTTCTTCTCTGATCTCGCGGAATAAAAAAGAAAACGGCCGCCCGGACTCTGGCATTGGTCTGGCGAATTTTCTAACTCGATAAATAAAATGGAGGAACTAAATCTTCGGTCCGCAAACATTTACGGAACGAACACCGCTCCTACCTTGCCATTTCAGGAATGGATCTAGTAGAAAATTTTCCTGGTGACTTTTCTGACAATCCACATTTTTCCACTAACCGAACACTCCGACTCGTTTTTCTTTATTTTCTCTGACAGCCCCCCGTAAAACGTACGTGTATTGCATATACAGGGTGTTCCAAGTAACGAACACGATAATTTTTAAGCATCTTGATGCTTAATGATCTAACAGAAAAGGGGCCAAAATGTTCGTACAAAAAAATAATCTTTGTAAGAAATTCGGGGCAGCTTCATTTTCTAAGCGAGATTATACAGTCTGTTCCAAAATATGTACGCTCTCTTCATTTTTAATCCTTTCAGGATAAACCGAGGGGCTAACTTTCATGTTTGAAGTGTTTAAAAAATTCCAGTGTTGCGGGACACCCAGTATTTCTTTTTGTAAATGAAAGAGATGTATACACAGGGTGCACAGCTTCGTTTTCGCAGCCTAATCGAACCTTTCTGAGCAACGTTGGTCATCGGGTGCATCGAGCGCATGCACGGTTCTCGATGATAAAAATCACAACGAAAAAAGTCAAGTACAAATTCTCCCGCCCCTCAGGTTCGCTGGCCCGAGTTCAAAATAGTCCCGTGACTCATCGTCGATTTTAAAACTTCAAGGATTTCGCGAACAACGCGGCGGTGGCTTGAGCTTTGTCTCCATCGAGTCTGCGTAACTCGGCGATCACCTGTGCCCTTGTGAATCCTAGAGCCACTATCTCTTTTACTGTCTCCTCCGTGAAGGGGTCGGAGGGTAGTATAGTCTCCAACGAGGAGAATTTGCTGGAGGACACTGCTGATTCGCTAGCGTTACTGCTGCCTTGGCCATCTAGAGTTAAATAAAAATAATAGAGACTCTATTTATCAATCGAATCCGAAAATAAATTTATTCTGATCGTAGGGTACAGCGGGGTTCAGGTGGTTGCTGGATTTTTGAGGATTGGGATCGTCTTAGGATGGAGGAGAGTCTGTGGATAAATGTAATAGGATTTGTTTTAACTTATATGATTATTTTTGTGTCCTTATCAATTTAAAAGATTATATGTTTGAAGTTTACCATTCTGCTGACGCAGTTTCTTAGCATCCCTGGAGCTGTCTTCGAGTGCCCTTTGCAGCTCCCTGTCATCATTATTGCCAGTTAGCCTCGCACACTCTGGCAAATCACCTAAAATTCCAAGAAGGTATATAAACTTGATGAGTTAAGGGGCAATATACTTCGTGAGTCAAAAAATCGATATTTTAAAAATGTTTCTATTCGGTTGTAGATTGTCTTTGAAGATCGCAAGATGCGCAAAAACATCAATTTGTACCTTCAGCTAGAAAAGGCGTCTTGGTGCCAGTAGTTCCGATCTTCAGCACGTTCTTCTTCAAATCTATACAGCACTGGTGCCTTTTCAGCATGTCCAGGCCCAGCAGCATGTCCATAGGCTGGTCCTCGAGGACGCTGAACGAGGTAGTCAGATGGTCATTGCCAATCTGAATTTGTACCATGTGTATGCGACCGATAATGCGTTGGACACCAACACCTTTAGCTACCCCAGCCCACCTGGTATCCACGAGTCGCATGATGTGGCACCTTTCAGCGCAAGCAGCGGACATTATGGTTGCCTGCGCACCTGATTCATAACTACGTGTTACTGTGCGGGTTTTACGGCACTGCGGACTGGAAACGAGCATCAAGATCATTTAAAAATACGATCGGCTCGAACCCGCGCGAGGATGTCCGAAATTAGATTTAAAGAATCATCGCACGCCGCAAAGAATGACTTTCGAACTGCAAGAATTTAAAAATAGACTCCCACGCTTGTGTGCATGGTCGGCTGAAGGTATTTTTAAAAATAATCTTGTCTCCAGTCCAACGCTACCATCCGACATGAATTCGCAAGGTTTACTAGCGCCCGTACAGGCTGCCAAAAAAGTCTCTTCGAAACAGAACAGCTTTTTCAGAGAACATTCAAACGACTTGAGCTTCTTCAACTGGTCTAGAATTTTTCAAAATTTCTTTACACAATACTTAGCACATTAATCACTTGAAAAAGTCACTTGAACTTCCTCTAAAAAAGCTACTCTGTTTCAAAGAGGCTCGAGCTGTTCCAAGATGTTAGAGGAATTAGTGTGCCAAGTACTGTCTAAAAAATATTTTGAAAAATCATAAACTACTCCTCCTAAGCCCCTGAAGAAACCCAACTCGTTTCGAGAAAGTTACTCCACACATAAATTCAGATCGCAACGCACCTGAGTCGATAAATGCTTTAACCGGGAATCCATTGACTTTACAATTAATGTACAACATAACAACAATGCCGAACGTTTCGGGATTGTACTCCATCGCTGCCTCCATGTTCGCCTCAATATTTGTCTGTCTGATCTCCTCCGCAATGAGTCTTTGAGCTTCCGTATCAAACGGGTCCGCGTTCATCATCCTCAATCTCTGAGCCTGACGCTCTTCCCTGGTTTTAATTTGCTCCATGAGTACCGTCGAAAACTTGTCTGCAAAAATAGATAAACATTTCACCAACAATCCAATTTCTAAAACAATAGATACAAGCATTACTCACCCAGGTTCCCAGACAGCAATGCGTCTGCCAGTCTAGGATTATTTTGTTTGAGCAATGCTAGCTGATCTGGATTAGCTAGAAACATGTCTCTGATCATTGCTGGATTATTATCCTCGCTCCCAGGGTTCAGTACTCTGGCAGCGTTATTCGATGCGGGCTGTCTCGTGGTGGACGACGCCGTCGACGAGGACGACGAAGCTCCCGGTACTCTGATGGAACTGAAGTCCAACATGGGAATAGCTAGAGTGACGTATCTTGGAATTTAATACATTCTCTTTTGTACTATGCAGTATGCGCTCTTAAATAGCTCATGGGAGAAGCGCATCGCAGTGTACAATCAAATCAACAGCTATGCAAAGCTTGTTCTATCAGTCGTCGGAACAAGGGACAGCATGCACGGTTCAGTGATTCAAGGAATCTGGCTGCAAGAGACTGTGGACTTTGTGAATTTGTGTGGAAATGTGAACTGTGGATAGACAGCTGAGAGGCATACAGTGACTGGACTCTATAGCAGTCATGCCCAACTCGTTCCTGAAAGATGCCTGCTCTATAGAATGCGAGCTTCAAACCATTTCATCCACAAAGGGTTTCTTTCAACAATTTGTTAATGTTCCTATAAAAAATATTACAAAATTTCTCTGAATATCCATTCTTTACTCGCTAATATATTAATTTATAGACTTATAAAGAGAATTTGTGGGAACATGTTAAATACAGAAAGGTTTTAAATAATCTGTACATTTTGGTTGACTACACAAGGGTTAAAGATTAAAGAAACGCAGCTTACGGGCAGTTCGTTAATAAAGGATAAGAAATGCGTATAAGCAACCAGAATCTGTAGCTTTGAAAGAAGCCTGCGTAGCTTGGACAAGGGAGCGAAAGCAGACGCATGGAGGTGCGCAGAAGGTGTCGGAGGGTAACGTAGCAAGCGAGGACTACAGAATGGTGAGGGTGTGCATGTGTGAGGGCTTTGGGGAGCCGGTGTACAATTACAGAGTGACTGAGAACGTAAATCGAAGCCGAAAAGCTAACCTCACGACCCGCCTCGATCGCCACGTTAAATAATGGTGCTGTATGGAAGCTGACCTCCGTTAAAGGGGTGAAGGTTCAAGTCGGTGCCGCTCTGGTGCATGTGCTGCAGGATCACGGCGTCCCCGTCCCGGATCCCGTGAGCCCTCAGGGATTTTTTGTCGTCCATCAGTGGCCGGCCGTTGAAAGCGATCACGATCTCGTGGGCCGGTACACCGCTCTCGATCTCGCAAAACGCCTTGAAGTTCTCCAACTCCAACTCCTCGCTGACATCCAGGACGAAGATGTCGTCGCTGAGCGTGGTCACGGTTACCTTCATCGTGACTCGACGGTCCCACTGCTCCGATTATTTCTTTAGTGCTCCGTTCTCCTTCGAGGATGAGGAATCACTGATGCAAGATGCAATGATCCGTGGATCAAGGATCCAGATCCAGGGGGGCAAAGCACGAGGAATTTTCTATCTAAACGATCTATAGGCTCTCCGCTCGCGCGGGATCGCTGGAAACAGCGGCTCTCTCCGGGATGTAAACAACAATCCAGCTCAGCAAAAATACTGCTGACCGGCCGTGAACAGTGAACCGAACGCCATCTAACTGTAGAACTCGGTAGCCATTTCGACGTCGGCAAACCGCGACACTTTTTAAAGACAGGGAACGACGTCCAAAAATGTCAAATATAATTTCTGCATTAGTAGCGTCTAGCTGTCATGAAATGTTATTAAAGAAATATACTATTATATTCGGGAGAGTCTACAGAAATTCATAAAGTTGAAAAGTAGCCTCCTTTAAGATTAAATTCTTAAAAAATCATGAGCAATGGAGAAAACTGATTTTCAGGTCACAAAGAAAACATGTTGGGCAGCTGTTGAAAAATCAACATAGTCATAGCCATCGCGCAAAAAGAGAATAAGACAGCATGATTGGATTACGAGCACGGAGGGTAGGATTTATAGATCTCAAGATAGCCGATCAGCATTCACAATTCAGGAATTAAACGTTCCATTCATTCTGCACAGATCGGATATCTTGATCGTCTTATCCGAATATCCGCAAATACATCTCGTTGAAAATCATTCCGTTTCCCAGTGGGGAGAAAGTATGCCAACTATTATCCGCCCCAACATCCATCTGTCCTAAAAACTCCAGGTAGCTCGGACCTATCGAATGATAAGGGAATCGATTTGATGTGGTATCGAGGGGTTGAAGGTGCTGCAGCACCGAACCGTAGAACGTTCAAGGGGTCGCGTACCCCTGCCACGAGGACACCGCAGGGGGTAACATCCCCTAGCATACCGGAAACGGATGCAAGAGTGAATATTAGACAGGTGGCTAGGAATTTGCCGGGACAGGCTGATGGTTAAATTAGCCGCCCACGATATGGCTTGCTTGATTACACCCTGAATCGTCTACCGGATGTTTTCGGCCAAATATTGAGTAAGGTGTGCCTCAACGACGTTCGTAAAATTTCTGCTTTCTCATTCTGCCAGTTTGAACACTTCATGTTAAATCAACTGAGTCATAGCAAGCTGTTAATTAACTAACAATTTCTACATACACTGCAAGAAGCAGGAATTATTTAACTCTTTGCACTCTCGGAGCAATTTTAACTTTAAAACTAAACATTTCTTCAGATCTACAATAATTCTATTCCATATAATTTTGTTTTCATTTTCTGGATATGAAATTGATATAATATCTCGTACACAATACTTAAACGATTAGTAATTGATTGGATACTATCATATTTAGTCATGTAAACAATATTTTGAATAATGTTGCAGCAATTTTTAGTGGCGCCTCAGAGTCACCATTCGATCTCCGATTCTCGAAAAAAATTGGCGATATTGAAATTGTGACTATTTCGTGAAAATAAATAGTACAGCCATAAGCCTGGACTCATTTTAAAGCTCGGAGCCTCTACCTTCGCAGAGTAGTGTTCAATTTCGGCCAAGATATGTTTACATAGTGTAGTCGGTTAGAAACCGAGGACCTATTTTTCTCCAAACCTTAAATATCCAAGACACCTTAAAAATCGAAGTTGAGTGTTGCAAATGATTTAATTTTGAAATTCATCCCTGGTCCTAGTATTTAATTTCTGTGAAATTTCCAGAGGCACAGTGACACAATGTTTTACATGATCCGAGGGGAGATGATGGAGTGCACAGACCCAAATAAATGAATCGAGAGACCCGAGTATATAAATCGATTTCACACTCCTGCTGAGTATAAATTAATAGACACTTAGGGACTGAGCTACGCAGTTCGAGTGGGTACCAGGATGTTCACGGGGTTGTCCCGGCTACCAGGTGTTAGACATGGGACCATGGGTGCAAGGATGTGCCATGGAAAATCGGTTTTACATGGGGCGAGTGTTCCTTTGAGGAGGGATGAGCTGTGTTAGTCATTGTCGTGGCTTCTGTAGATTTTTTTAAACGAAGAGGAACTTAATCGACAGCCTTCTAAATATTCCTAAAGACTCTCCTACAAAATCTTCGATTAGAAACGTCTCTACTGTACTGCAAAAAATAAATAAAAATTAGCTTTGCAAAACCAAGAAAATTATTACTGTTACGTTGAGCAGTTGTTAGAGTAATTTTGCAAACAGTTTGGGAAAGGAATTAATTGTTCTTTTCTTGTTCGTCTGAGAGATAACACTTGGGATGGAAGCTCGCACACGTGTGCAAGGATTTGCCATTTAAATCCGATCCCCTTCAGTTATCTCTAGATCTCGAGGATCAAAAATTCGGCTCCGCACAATGGACCTGTCCCCTCGAGCCTCTATTTTCGTTTCGGATTAAATCCGGATGGACTGCGGTTTCGGATCTGCGAATCGATTTTTTCGCAATTTTCTGCACCTGCAAATTCGAGCATCTGATAAACAGAGAATATGATTCTCATCCGTGTTCGGACGTTAATAAATAAAGAAAACTAAGGAAGTATGTATTGGAAATTATCAAGCGTTACAGACGAATATCTCTAAAAATATTGATTATACGCAAAAATGTTTCAGATGAAAGTTGTTTAGCACCGAGGGGGACATCATGTGGTGGGACTTTTATTGTTCCCGGTGGACACCTCAAGGTGAGGTGAAGGTCAACTTTCTTTTTTTAGAAAAAACTTTTTTATTCGTCTGTAACGCTTTATACATTTCCACTCTGTATAGTCCATGCGGAGTGTAATAAATTTTTCTCATGGCAGTATCATTCGGTCGCTGTCTCCCCAAATTGCATCCGTGGGAAACAAATCTCCATCACGATTTTCAACCGAATACAACACCAGATGGAGCGAATAATTCACCCCCGCAGCCCTCCTAATTACCACCGTGTTAATTACTACCCCTGAATGGACGTTTAAAATATATATCTTAGGGTCCCGAGATAATGGGAAATACTTTATGTCGGCGATTCAAACAAGGCACAAATATAATTCCAGCCCCTACAAAAATACAACAATAAGTAGATACGTTTGAAAAGTTATTTAACTACACGTTTAACCCAGGCCGTAAATTCTGAGAATACTCGAATAAGCCGGGTTGTCATTTTGTATGGGAAAGTGGCAATTTCGATTTGACAAACTTTCAGTTTCAGTATATTGCAACCGTGCAATTTTACTTTGTAGGAAACGCAGGTTCCGGCGAGAGCATATTGTTGCGACAGCCGAGCCTATTAAATAATAGAAATTCTGCGGGACGTAATAACCCAGCAGAAAATCAGATTGACCTGTTAGAGGCCTGATAATTACACGTTGCGGCCAGGGCCAAATGTCGCAGTACCCGGTTAACCCCCGACCGAAACCCTTTGCGCTTCTGACGCACGTGCAACGACACGTGCCGGCCATTTCTTTCGCCGTTGCACCTTTGATTCGTTGATGCTCTCTTCGCTCGGTCCCGTGAAATTGTATTAGCCTCGAGTTTCACCGTGTTTCCGCTCCTGGGACATCCTCCATAAATCATCGATGCAAAACGAATTCTCACTCGGACAGTTCTCCGGAAGCTTGAACCCTGAAAAAACATTTTCGAAAAGACAAAACGTATATCAAGATGCACACTACGAAAAATGTCATAGAAAAGAAAATTTAAATTTTTTGTACGGCCACATTTATTAGAATGTTTAAATGTTGTTTTACTTAATTTTAACAAGCACGCAGAGCTTTGAGCAATCTGTGGAAAATATAATTTCTGCAGACCAAAAAACTATTTATTGAAGGTGTCGCGATTTTGTTGTACAATCACCGAGCTGGACAAAATTAGGAAAAATCCAGGGGATGTATTTCTGCAGACCACAAGATATTAATTGAAGGTTTCACGATTTCGTGGAACAATCACCGAGCTCGACAAAATTAGGAAAAATCCAGGGGATGTATTTCTGCAGACCACAAGGTATTTATTGAAGGTTCACTCTTTTGTTGAACAATTACCGATCTCGGAAAAATTAGAAAATATCGAAATCTGTCGGTGCACTTGTGAAGCCTAGATTCACCCCTAAATTTAAAAATAGGAATTCATGAGGAGATGGGACACAGATTGTCATATAGCCGACTTTTCTGCCGGTTATCCACTACCGTGAGGCTCTGTACTCTTTTATCAGATCGATGAAGAGGCGGTCCTAGCACCGTGGCAACCGGGGTGGCAGGCTCCACCAGGTTTCACCTCGACGAATAGGGTAGCGTTTGAACCTTCAACCCCTGCTCACGGATTCCGCCTTCCTCCCGCTGTTCCTTTTCAGTCATAGTGTATCAATCGTGGCAAAATGTTCGTCCCAGGTCCCTGGACATGAGCCTACTACCTTGTCGAACACTATACTTCAATCTCGGCAACACACTGCACCACAACTTCAAGATCTCCGACTAAGAGAATCGTCGACCTCATCAGGATGGTCTGAAAACAAATATTTGTAACAAAATTAACGGTGAAGCATAGTGGTTGCGAAGAAAAAATAGTTCTGACCTGGATCGAGGTAGCTAAAGCTGAAGAAATCTGATCAAACCTGAAGGAACTCGAAGAAGAAGCGTTATACTACAGGATGATGAACTTTGACGATGTTGGAAGTCTTATGTGAGTTGGATCGGAGAATGAAGAGGACTGATACCGAATCTTTCGGAGATCTAGGGACCTGGAGAACCTGTGGAAGGGTTCTGATAATAGTTCCAACAAATCTGGCCACGTGTCTTGGTCCCAGAGCGGCACGTGCCGCTGTTTAGAAGTATTTGCTAGCACGCGGCTGGGACACGTGTCCCTGATAGGATCGCTAGATCCTCGGGACGTGATCGAGGGTGTGTACAGTGGAATTCCAGTGGAGATGATCGGCTAATCCCAGTGCGACAGTGTAGGAACTCGAATTTGCACCTTGTACAAACAACGCGAGATTTATGTACGAAACGTGTGTGTACACGAAAAACTTTGATAGCCTGTCAGAAAATGTAGTGAACGACCAGGACAAAATTATAGCGATGTAACGGACTTGCTGTCTGATCACTTCATCTAGTCATTCTAGTCTAAACCGTCGGGGGACAGTGCGTTTTTATAGTAGTTGAAGAGGAATAATTAAATCGAAGATGTATTCTATGGATAATATTGAGCTGGACATGATGAATCGTCAGTATATGTATGAGGCGCACAGTTTCTTGGGAAATCCTGCTATTCCAGCTTTACCACCCCATTGCGGAGCACCGACTACTGCTACTCTGCCTTCCATACCGTCGCAACTGGCCTCGCATCCTCCTGGTAGCACTGGCAGCTCCAGTGGAAGCGAGATTTATCTGTACGATGAGAACAGCAGTGACAACGAGAGTGCTTACAGCAGCGATCAGGAGAATCACGCTAGAGAGTAAGTAGTCAGGATTTTCCAAACTTTTCTATCTCCCAATTTCCAGGAATTTTCACATTTTTCTGTCCCCCAATCTCCAGGAGTTTTCAAATTTTTCTGTACCCCAATTTCCAGGAGTTCTCAAATTTTTCTGTCCCCCAATGACCACGATTTTCCAAATTTTTCTATCCCTCAAATTCCAGGAGTTTTCAAATTTTTCTGTCCCCTAATTTCCAGGAATTTTTACATTTTTCTGTCCCCCAATTTCCACACACAGTTCCCAAATTTTCCTCTTCCCCAATTTCCAGGGTTTTCCACGTTTTCCTATTCCCCAATTTCGAATCCAATCTTCGGGGAAATTAACAGGGGTCAACGAACAATTATTACAGAAGAAGTCAAAGCAGCAGACGCAATGGGGGTTCAGGAAAAAGTCCGAGACAAGCAGTGCAGCAGAGGCAGGCAGCGAATATGAGAGAGAGGAGGCGTATGCAAAATATAAACGACGCCTTCGAGGGCCTTAGGGCCCACATACCAACCCTGCCATATGAGAAAAGACTGTCCAAGGTCGATACCCTAAAGATAGCGATTGGCTACATCAAGTTCCTCAATGAATTGATCAGAGCTGACGCTGGCAACGACAACCTAACAGGAAACGGAGGACTGTCAACGTGTTCCGGTCGGGACGACTCAAAGAAGGTCATAGTTCGTGGTGAGGCAAATACCAATCGCACTCACTTTCCTATTTCTGTTAACAATTATCTAAATGCTCAGAATTCACAGTGTAGTAAATACATTTGGGTGTTTCACTTCGAATGAACAGTTCAGAATATTGTTTTGGGGGATCAATGGTTTGTTATAAATGACAACAATGAAATTTCAGGCAGTGAGGGAAACCCCTTCATTTTCCACTCGCTCTCCTGGTCCAGGAAGTCAGATATCTCGCCTAATGGGACGATGTATGCCAAGGTGTGGACACCAGAAGACCCGAGGACATCGAAGAGCAGCTCGACGTTCGAGTAACCTGTTCAGAACTTAATTGTTGAGTCCCAGTGTTATTTAGTATTTAAGTGAAGATAGGGCCTAGTCATCCTTCAACTATTTAACCCTAAGTTCAACCTAGTTCATCCAATAAATAATTGAATTCGCGATGAAGAAATAAATTAGAAATTATTTTGTCGATTCTTAAATTATTCTCGGCGTGCAATTTTTTTTACGGAAGTTTGGCGCATCTAGTCGGATCATGGTCCACAGTATTATTATCATTAAGAATATTGAGTTTCTAATTATTGTAAATTACAGAGAATTCTTCGCGAACAAGCAAAAACCTTACGAAAATTCTGTCGGGATTTTTGTCTTTCTCTCTGGCAATAAGATAATCTAGCGAAGTATAATGAAGCCGACAGAATTCGCGTGAACACATGTTACGATTGTAAATAGGGCACTGCTAGGATTAAGTAATTTAAGGATCGTTTGTACGTGAAGAGCAAAGATGGTGTCATCAATCTTGCCAATGGAGTCAATAAAGTAGGTTCCGCATGTTTAAAACGACTTACGAGTTTTATTCTACAGATCCCCAATTTCTAGGAGCTTCGCAGTTTTCCTATTGTCCAATTTCCAGGAGTTTCGAAATTTTCCTGTTCCCCAATTTTCAGGACTTTTCATAGTTTCCTATCCCCCAATTTCTAGGAGCCTCCAAATTTTTTCCTATTCCCCAATTTCCAGGAGTTTCGACATTTTTCTATTCCCCAATTTTCCAAATTTCCTATCCCCCAATTTTCAGGACTTTCCATAGTTTCCTATCCCCCATTTTCTAGGGGTTTCGAAATTTTCATAATTCCCTAATTTCTCAAAATTGCGCCTCCCACTGAAATTCGGCAAACTCCAAGAAGAATACCGTCCGTGTAAACGCGAAATGGTGGCCATGACAAGGGGGCAGAAACTCCGCCAAATTCTCCGCCGTAATTTGCCAAAGAGAGATGCGAGAGGGAAGGAGAGAATAAGAGAAAGCAAGAGAGAGAGAGAGAGAGAATGGTGGGCGGTACGTCGATAACGCGGCGTCGCGACGTTCTGCGTCGCGGGAATAATGGCGTCGCCGGGTGCGGATCTTCCCACGGCATTCTCCAGTTCCCTCTTCGTTCTTTTCCAACATGAATTACCTGAGTTTCCTTTGGCTCTAACCTGCGCAGTTAATAAGGAGTACTTTCGCAGACACTTTATCCCTACAAAATTGCAGCACATGATTGCTAATAATATTTGTCCGAGCGCTGACCGCAATATCACATTCATTCGATGTCCAATTTTCCAGTTAATCGAACTACGTCGATACTTCCAGCCAGCACTATGTATAGCACACAATTCTTATCCACTTTTATATTGTTTCAGAGAAAATGTTGCGTTCAGTCCAACTAGATTAGATGATACTATTTTTATTTATTTAATTCGTTCACCCGAGCAACTTTTAGAAACTGCAAAGTGGCCAATTATTGCTGTCACACAGAATGTTTATTTCTCAATCATTCCTCAAATATACTTCTTCAAAAATTCTTCATTAATCCCATTTTACTGGACAGAGTTTTACGTTTACAGTTATTTTGCACTTAGAACAATAATAATGAAGAACAAATTGAACTTGTGTACTGCTGAAGATTGTTGGTAGTATTTGCAGAATTCTTTTTGACAATGTTCAATGCAGAATGTATTAGTGGGAGTATAGTGTTCATTCAGGAAAGAGACGTCCACCGGGAGAGCCATCGAGATCGTCAACCCGCAGACAAACGTGGGCCACTATCAGCTGTGAAAACAGCATTGTTTATAGACACCGCGGCACAATGAGGTGTAATTGAATCCATATTCTGCTCTGTTGTATCGAGACCCCCTCGACAGAGCTAGCGGAACGCCCCTGGCCCCCTCGCAGGGGTGGTTGTACTTAACGGTTCGGAAATCGAGGGTGGCCGTCGATTTGTGGACAATTAGGGCCGATACGCTTGGCCCTTGGAACCAATCGAGCCCTTCTCCTCCTGCCGACATCTTTGCTGTCCCGTCACTCCGCTCTCCTGGGATCCTCCAACCGCCTCCAACATCTTTGAACATCTTTCAACAGCCTCCAACATCTTCCAACATTCTTCGAAATCTTCCAAGACCCTCTAACATCCTCTAACAAAATTCTATTTATTTGTGCAGATTAAGGCGCCCTTGTTTACTTTCGTAAAAAATTTTTGTCAAAATTTCTTTCACGGCATCCCCCAGAGTTGTTCCAAATAATTTAAAAAGAACTACGCAAAGTTTGAGTGCCCACTAAAATTTTTCGAAATTGATGAAATATTTGAAGAAAAGACTTTTGATTGTGGCTAAACGTTCTTCTTGTTTGTGGCCCCTATCCGATCAAGTTCATCTTTTGCAGGAATTATTTTCTTACCCAATGGCACAATTCTACGGCGGGACGTAAAAAAATCTAGTGCCCACAGGTACCGATAATTAGTTAACTGCATTAGCAAAAAATGTATAAATTGCAATCTTAATCTGTAGTCGAGTTCCACTCAGAAAAATCCTCGGAAATGAACCGCTATCCCTGAACCTGGTTATAATAGAGTGATAGCAGTATATTATAGCTTCCCCGTGAAAACCAATAGAGGACATTTACAGGAACTAAATAATACAGAAGATTAGTGTACGATTAGAGGGACGGGGTGGATTTTATCGGTTCATCGAAAGTGGTTCAAATATTATCTACGATTGACGCAGGTGTGTTCGTACACCTGCTTTTATCATCCGCGTCTACGCACCACTCGTGTCCCATAAATATCGGGGTTGAGTGGCAATATTCTGTCGCGACTATCTCGACCAATGTTTGCCATTTGTCTTCTAGGAAACGTTGGCCCGTCGATCCAAGTATCACTTCTAAGCATTCAATATTAATTGAACTGACACAACAAAGAATATTATAGGAGAGCGCCAAGGTAGATAGAATTAAGGGTGTTACACCTAAAGGTGAAACGATGGGGTTCCATTACACCCCACCAGAACATTCAAAAGGGTGCAGACAGTAAAAGAGAGCAACCGACCACCCTTCCTCAGGATCTCTTCCCCCCGACCCATCCTGAAAATTGGGGCACGCAAATACCTGGGCAGCTGCACCCGGGGGGTGTTTTCCGAAGTTCCAGCAGAATCATCGACCATCATGGACCCTCCTGGATCACTTCCACGCTTGTATTCGCCCCCCTGAAATGCCCGAACTCGTTTTTACGGGGGACAATGCAACACTTGATTTGATTGTCGTTACCCCGTGGTGAAACAAATTGTCCTTAGAAAGTATGTGGCAACAATTTAATTACATTCTGGACATTATATTCATGAAATGAATATTAATGGAAAATATTAAAAAGTGCGCCTTCGACGTGCAGGGTGTCCCGTGGTAGGATATCTCTGAAGACGTTGTCGTTATCAAAATAGTGTTCCTGCAAAAGTTATTTGGTATGACGGGCTACATTACGTAGCATTAATTGTTTTCTTCTGGGTGGAGTGGTGGAGAATATCTGAAGATCAATCTATTTGTTTTTAATAGAATGTCCTATTTTTTATACCATAGATCGATAGAGTATCAAATGCCGAGTAGAAAAGTGTTCACCTTCATATGTTCTACATCTAATAGTTAACGAGATATTATCGAAACAATTTTCTTTCTTTTTTGGATAATGTCGAGTTAACCATTAGGTTTAGGACATATGAAGGTCAACACTTTTATACTCAGAATTTGATGTTCTATCGATCTGTGGTATAGAAAATAGGACATTCCATTAAAAAAAATCAAGGTAACCTTGAAATGTCCTCCACCACTCCACCCACAAGAAAACAATTAATACTACGTAATGCAGCACGTCATACCAAACAAGTTTTGTAGGAACACTTTTTCGATAATGACAACATCTTCCGAGATATCCTGCTGATCTCACTTAAACAGGACACCCTGTACGTGACAAATTTTAATGTCAAATAAATAAAGCACGAGTGAAAGATGGAAAATAAGAAATTGCTTCATGGTACAGAGGACGAGTTTTTAAAGTTTCGAATTTTTCAGCCCCCCATGGATTCGCAGCTTACCCATTGAATGGACGTGGCACGAAGACGAGTTTTAGGTTTTAGCATAGTGTATATAGAGTATTGAGAGCACTGCCACCATTACGAGACGAACGAAGAATTAATACTTTATTTGTGTGTCACTCCAGCTGCGTGGATCCACGCAAGTGCCACCCTCGTGACAAGAGGGTGCTCTTAATGCGGCTCCAATACGAGAAAGGGGCTCTCTACGCCGGCAACCATAGATTCTATGGTTTGCTAATTTTCACGGTGCCACGGTCCCGTGACGTTCGAGCCGATTAGGTTCAACCTCAGGTATTGAACTTTCGCGCCTACCCCATAACCGACGTATCTTTCCCTGGACAATGGTGGCCCATAGCTCTCCTCTTCGCGCATTGTGATACGCAATTTTTAATATGGGACCGTTCAGAACGATTTGCGGGGACCATGGTCGACTTGGACCACTGTTCAAAATGATATTAAAGATACATTAGGGTGAAACAACCGTGAACAATTTCTTATATTGATTTTATAAAAATAAATATAAGGAAACTGTAAAAAATTCGTGTCATTATTTCACCGATCATACTGATGAGATAAAAAAATTTTTTTTTTTAAATTAAACCGACTTCGAAAAAATGCACTAAAAAGTGCATAAAAATCCAAGTACAAAATACAACCAGCAAATTATTGAGACAGTTTTCTTCCGGATGAGATGAACGTGTAAGTGATTTTGGAATACTGCTGGAACATATATTGTTTCGAAGAGATCGTAAATGAGAAATTGTATGGGAAATACCTTGGCTGATGTGAATTATGTACAATGGAGTTTCTTATTGCTCGAGGTCAGTATATTGATAAGGAACAACAGTGTCCTGATAGCAGAGTAGTTCGTAGCGTTATCCACGAACCATAGTGTATTCGTACACTCGTATAATATTGATTCCGCAGCAGACGAGGTCGCAGGTGAGACTTCCCACGATGGTTGGCCGGCACCGAGGCAAACGCCACGGATTTGTCAGCATTGTTACAATTAGGCACATTGTATCAACACTTCGGACAATCTGCAAAATATAATGAGATGCAACTTCGTAATTAATAAAATAAATAATTCTGCAAGAGATAATTTAGAGAAAATAAACAACGTAATCTCTATAAATAACATACAATGCGCACTACGCTCAGACTTTGTTTATTCTAAGATTAATAATTTTACCGATTATTTATTATTTTATCGATATTGATCGATGCAAAAAAATAAAATATGTGTATGATATTAAACAACGTAATTGTAAAAATAAGTTAAACATGGTGTTAATAATTGGGTAACGTTACACAATTTTTGGGGGGGTAGATTACACGAGGAAAAAAATGGTGACGGTTGGGTCGGTGATAAATAGACAGCGGATCTTTCTGCAAAATAAAAAATTTTTACCCGAATTGCAAGAAACTGGAGTGAAACGGTATTTTAAAATTCTTCTAATACACCTACTCATTCTTGTCATAAATTCAATCCGCTGTCTCGTGATAAATACATGAGTAGTCGTTTAGTCTTCTTTTATTACATGCTTCCGTATGCACAGATACATTACAAAACGGTATCGCACAATGATTTACATCCCTGGATCCGGAACCGATCCACGCGACTCCAGGACAACGTGTCTGACAGCTCGGAGGAGATCTCCTCTGATGCGTGATCAGAAAGCGTCGTCCCTCTTCAGGGGTGAATTTCCATCCCCGTTCGCCCCTGGAACGATCGAAACCACCCTGTTCCTTAATTTTACGGTGTAAATCTCTTATCAAGATGTCGGTATAAAAATGAAACGTTCTAGGCATCCTGTGGCTTCTTCAGATACTCATTTTTGAATCGGTGCAACTTCTGACAAGAAAAATTATAAATCTAAAAAACCAAAAGAAATGATAACACTGTAAGTGTACATTTCATCGGAAACAACATTAAACCTCCTTCACTCACAGGATAATTGTTCTCTCATTAATTTGTAACCTAATCTACAAACATAAATATATTTTTATTTGCTTTAACAGCGAGTGTCAAGGAAGGACTATTAGAAATGTACCTTTAGCAACTTTGAAAACAAAAATCAGTGGAATTCTTCCAAGAGAGAATGTTTCGATTTTTCAAAATCGTATTTCAGAAAATACCAAATCCCCACCGATCCAACGACAAGATCAATAATGTCAGGGGCGAACGAGGCGTCCAATGACTCGGATACGCTCGTTAAAATACAATGTCAGACTTTTTGTTGTCGATAGAAAATTGTCCCCTGTGGAAATACATATGGCATTTCGGTCCGCACGGTTTTCCTCTTCATACATAAAGGGTTACGACACAGACATACGGTCCGAGGGACGATTCAAAGACAGCGAACACGATCGCTTAGCTGCCTGCATCGTTTTCCTATTTTTCCTAATTTTTTCTGAAAAATATACAAAAGACGACGATCGAGTAGATTATCTTTGAACCGTCCCGATACTCAAAGTGAAACACCCTTCTTTTTTTTTTTTACACGAATACCTAGCGCCCTTTACATGATTGCAGCCTGTCCCAAGCGTTCGTACGCATCTCGACTCGAGTTTTTTCGATTTTTTACAATTTCTCCGATCACGCGAATCACTTGGGAAAACCTGCAAGCGCACTATGGCGAACGTTCTCCAGCTAGTGCAATTATATTACAATGTTCTCTGTCCGGAATTGTTTCTGGAGGTCCACTAACGCTTCGCTTCCTCGTAGAAAAATGAAAACACGCTCGCGCACACTTAGAACTACACTGTAGGTCTTCACACAATTTTTTTAAAAACGGTTGACCGGCTACAAAAATTTTACGAGACTGATACGTCACTCAGAAATCGAATTAATAATATTTAAACAATGTTTAAGTCAATTTTACATACCATTTTCATAATTATTAACTGTGGAAAGCTATTATTGATTTGTTTCGAGCGGTTTAAAAATGATGCAACTGCATAGACCGCGTGAAGATCCACAGCCCAGTTATTACTTTGGTTCGACAGCGAGGTGTCGCGCTCTCGAGTATCAAAATTTCACGGTAATGTGCCAAGATTTCGGTCAATCAAAGCATTGCCGAGGCCTGGCGAAAGCACTGCCTGTTCTACAAAATTTCTTCTTAGTTCGAAACTCAAAGAACTCCGTTCTACGATTCGTTTTACAGAAACGCCTACAACTCTAACGAACCTACGGAACAATTCGATTGACATTTTCGAGTTTATACAAAGTTAACAATTACTCCTATGAAAAAGCTGTCCGTAACAAAATTTGTCTAACATCGACAGGATCCTTCGAGAAATAATAATTAACGAAGGAACAATTTTCAAATGATCGAACAGAATAATTCATTTAACACAGCAATCGGAAAATAATTGCCACTGCAGCGTGAGTTAATTATAAATACAGAATGACGGGGTTCGAGTTTGTAATTTGTTTGAAAAGGCCTGGCCCGTAATCTCAATCAAGAGAGATCCTCAATAATGGTTCGATCGCAAAAATTTGGCACGGTCTGCTGTGGAAAAATATTATTCGCATTGCTTTCTTTCTCTAGCATTTTTTTTTTAATTTTTATTCCTACGGTTTTTTTTTGTCCTCGGTTCTCTTGTTCACTGTCGCATCTCTCGCACGCATCGCATAGTTTACCTTAACGTACAGTGACACTACAATGAAAATGCATAAAATACTCTTCTGCATCGGTATAAACGCGCTCTCGTACTCGACGAACACTAATTATTATTATTTTATCATTTTTTTTCTCTCGCAATTTTCTACATTTTCCTTCGAAATCCCTTCGAACACCCAAGCTCGTCGATTAGGGATCCTCAGCGAGTCATAGTCCACACTACCAATCATCTTCTTGTAGTAAAATATCAAATTGAGTCCGATTGCGTTTTGCACGTACGGCAAATATTAATTTGACAACGATATAGTCAATGGACAGTCACGGAAATCCACATGAATCTACCGTGCATCAGAAATTCAGAAGTCTAGGTACAAATTTGTATATTTTTGCAAATGAGAATAGTATCGTTTCTTTTTTAAAATGCCTAGACTCGAACTTAATGTTGTATAATTTTCTATGTACAATTTTTATTGATTGATTCCGAGTGGTTTGAACCAGTCTGACGATTTCTCCAAGACCCTGAGTACAGTAACCGACGGCCATCGATTTTA
The DNA here is from genome assembly GCA_028455605.1 of Lasioglossum malachurum. NCBI lineage: Eukaryota > Metazoa > Arthropoda > Insecta > Hymenoptera > Halictidae > Lasioglossum > Lasioglossum malachurum. Next base: position 4,411,897 of record CM052315.1, read on the forward strand.
ATATTACAAAATAGCAGCAAGACGCGCACGAAGAGAACTCGACCGAATTCCATGTAATAGTAAATCGATTTTCCCTGAGTGGTGACGAGCTATCTCTTTGAAGGTTCGACGTCCTCGTGATCTACCACTATCATCCTCGTTAGCCTAATGAATAATCATCTCCTCGATCTCACGCCGGGAGAGTGACGAATCGATTCTCTCTCAAAAATCCCAGACCCGCCAGCGTGCGCAATCTCGAATCGTCTTTCCGCGTAACTATTAATTAAAATAAGGAACACAACAACTGGTAAAAAGGAATTACCATTTCTTTTTTTTGTTTTACATACGCAGCTTCGTTTGACACAACGAAAGCAAAATTATTTAAATACTAGTCTAACAAGGCAGTGACATTGACAGAAAATAAAATCATTGTTGAAACTCAACTTCGCGACGGAAAGACGGATTTCCGATTAGTTTGTCCATCCGAGGTTCCACTCCATTCTACATGTACCAATTGTTTCGTTATAAAAGAGACAAACCACGTTTTTCCTCATAGTTGAACTCGCCAGATGATTGTTGTCGCTCTAAACTGAGCCGATCATTTAAAAAATGGTGAGGAGAGTGCGTTCTCATCATGATTTTTAGGTAAGAAGATTAAAATACACTTCAGGAAAAATTAGTTCAGAGTTTTAGCGCTCAGTTTCGAGATTAAAAACCATGCTAGCGGTTCGAACCGTAGTACAAAGAGTTCTAGTTCCTTGAGCGAAAGTACTATCCGGCGAGGACCTATTCGCACAGGTCCCCGGGTACACCTCTAACGAGTTTTGATTAATGTCTAGCGTACAGTTTTATCGTTGCAGCGATCGACGATGATCGCAGTCGTCGAGTAAAAAGTGTGCGGTCGCCATCGACATGGGAAACGCGAACCGGAAATGAAAACACGTTGAACACGAACCTATATGGTACAATCATCGCGAAACCAGTATCAGAGAAGTTAAGCTCCTTTTTTTCACCGCCGTCGCTAAACCATGTGGAAGTTGAAGCGAAAACAATCACGGGCTCGCTATCAAGAGGAGTGTGATTATTGTCCTCTTCCATTTCATTTTTTTTTTTTTACGGTCGACCTAGCCCACACCGACACTCGATTGGTGGAAGGCAGTGCTCGTGTTGTACATCTACGTAGTATGTTTTATGTATAAGATTAGAATATACAGTTGTCGACTGTGGGACAGGTCGAAACCATTTCCTCACACTGTCCAAGAAATCTCGCAACTCTGGAGTCGGGAATATTCTACGCAGTCTGTAACTGCATTGATTTTTTCGAAATTTTTAGCTTAACAGAATTACACGATGTTTCTTGGATAGTGCGATGACGTTGCGAAACGAAATTAACAGTCTAGCATTCGATACTAAGGAGCATCGTGATCAGGGACTCGGGAGCTACACACTGTCACAAATTTTAAAAATAAATAAACGAGGTACATGTTCGTCACAATTTACAGAAACGTTCGGATAAGTCTGCTACTAATTCCTGTATGTCCTAAGCATTTTTGCTCTTCGATCAGTGTGCACGTTTCCCACCCGATTTCCGCAGATCACTCACTCGAATAAAACAAAGTCGGTTGTAGAATCGACAGCAACAGACGCCTCTATATAAAACACGATGGTTGAGAGACATCGTACCACCGGACTTACAAATTGATTACTTCCAATTAAAATGTACACCTACTCGGTAAATATTATTGCTATTCTCGTCGCGATAGATTAACTTACAGACTAAGATTTGTACATCTGCGTTCTTGCCGTAACTCTGCTCATGCTCATCGACGAGGAAGAGATTGTCTCGAACGTGCTTTCGACGACGCGCGAACCAAGGGATATTATATAACGAACGAGAGAGTGAGAAAAAACACGAAACATACAAAAAAAGAAAAACCAAAAAATAAGGAGAAGAAGAAGAAAGGAAAAACGAAAAAAAAACATGACTGTCATCTTCGTTGGGAACTAACTCTAGTCACCGTGTGTGCCCGGCCAATCTTCGTAGAAAAAACGTTGCTATGAAATTGTGTTCGGAAAAAACGACACCGTTTAGAAAAATGTCATCGCTTCATATTGTAAATGCAACGGATGGTTCTCGTTCTTTGTGGGTGTGTTACATCACTTTTTTCTTGGCCCTAGAAATGGTACGTCCCCCTCGGTGACACGGTCCGCCTGATTCTTGAATGACGATTGATGTTGATCAGGTGTGATATTCTATTCGCACGCCCTCTCGGCCCTGATCTTGCCTCGGATGATCATTGACCGCGTCTCTCAACGAGTACAGCACGCTTCTTCTCTTTCCCCGATGCGTCCATCTATCTTCAGCTGGGTTTGCCCGGTGGGCCGAGGCTGGGCGGAGAAGGTCCATGTGAATGAAGGTTATGAACATTACCTACTTGGTTACTTGTAAGACTCGACATAGTGATGGGTTGGTACATTGACGACATATAATTGCTTGATGACTGTGCCACTGACCTGGAAGAAAAGACGGCGTTATTGGCCTCGGTTTACCGTCGCCAGAAATTTTTCTATTGAAATTGAGAGCGTAGTCTCGTTTCCAGGATTGCAGGATTCTCATTTCTCGATAATGCTATAAAAGATTAATCTAGGCCGCAGTCGCCCTCAAAAATGTTTACGAGGCGTAATTTGCATTATTATGCAGCTATCGCAGCTTTATGCTTCCGAATAATACAAATTACGATTACCCAGATTGATGTTTTACCTAGCCCTTTTGACTACTAAAAAACCCCCGATTGAAAAAAACGAGAAAGCACATCCCGCATTCTTGCAATCCCGAAATCTACTATCCCTCAGGATATAGCCGGATAAGGGGTATATTTCTTCCCTTGCGGCAAGGGAATCTTGAAACCTGCCACAGAGGGTTTTCTTTGGGGGCGCAATTGACCACCTCATCCGGCTATACTCTTTCGGCTCCAATTTTGACGGGAGGTTTCAGGTTGAACGGTCTTCGAAAGAATCAAGGAGAATTTGAATACAGGGGTCCACTGTGTTCACCTTGGAACTCCACGCAGCGGGTCAGGTGTGACCGACGAGTTCCTGACCACACCCGTGTTGCTGGTAGGTACAGGTGACACAATGTTGCTGGGCTGACCTTGGTGGTACGCACTTCCCGCTGGGCTATGCCTGCCCGTGATCAAAGCGAAAAATTATACGTTGAAACATCCGTTTCAAAACCGTCATCAGTAGGACAGGGACGTTACCTGATCGTTGGACTGGGTTGAGGCGCGACCAACGATGTCCTATGCTGGTACTGAGACAGCGAGGCTGCTGCAGGTGGGGATGGGTCAGGTGGCAGGCCGTTCTCCAACGTCGTCGAATGATTACTGGAACTGGAATGAGGCATGTACGTGTTGTTCACTCGAGGCTCACGATTCACTCTCGGAACTGGAGCCGCGGCACCTGGTGGGACGTCCGGGTGGGGGATGTTTGGATGCGACGGGTTCACTGTCGGGTGGATGTTGTTCGCTGAAATTGATTTCATCGGTTGATGATTGAAGTTTATGTTTATTATTAGACTGCGGATCTTTATATGCAGAATAAGAAATATTTGTATTGATTGCAGGACACAGGAGCCAAATAAAAATTGGATTCTTCTTTTAATTATCCCCTATTAAGCTGAAACGAATACATTGATGTTCTTCAATATTTTTAACATATCCACTGTTTTAAATTGTATATGCCTATTTTTGTCATAAATGCATAAAATCCGCAGTCTATTTATTATATACTTGTATGTGATTCAACAGAAAAGGGGAGTTACCTGGGTGAGTGCTGGGCTGAGTGGTCAGTGGAATAGCAAGTCTCGCGTTCACAGCCAATAGGTGGTCTCTCCTTTGTAAAAGACTATTTACATGTTCTTCTAGCCTAAGGTTCTCTGCTCTCAACTGGTGAAGACACGACAGCAAGGAAGCGACTGTGAACAAGTTCACAAAATTAACACATTCCTTCCCATAAATGTCGAGTCGATAATAAATTCAGCGAAGATTATATTCAATTGATAATTGTATCCCCAATTTCACCGAACCCATGCGACAGTGACCATATTTTTCCTTGCCGTACACTCACTGTCAAAGTGCTGGGCTTGCTCCATCAGGAACTGGCTCCCCTGCTCCCACTGCCTTTCGAGAAGCTGGTCCAGGGTCTGAGGTATCGCACCACCACCTAACGCAGCATTGCCAGCGGTGCTGGCCATGTTGGGGTTGGTGTTTGTGTTGGTGTTGAAGACCGAGGAGAACGACGTGGGCGGTGCACCTGCTTGGCTCGATCGTATCTGCTTGTTAAGGATAGATGTATGTTAAAATACATACTGTTAGCAACGAGTCTCTATCATACAATAATGTCTCGATGCATGTGAGAAAGCTGTGTACACATTTGACGGTCAGACAATGTATTACATATTGTCTTTGCTCAGCTTTCACATATATGTAGACATTACTGCGTCCGCATTTTACAGTGCACTTCTCGCAAAATACATACAGATGCGATGACTCGACTGTGAAGCTGCGGGCCAACCAGGTTCGTCGTGGAGTTGCTCGCTTCCGTAAAAATAGAATGAGCCTCCAGCTCCTGCGACAGTGTATCAGACATCTTCTGGGCCATCGTAGACGTTGGATTCAGCTGATTGCCTAACATGTGCGGTGCACTGACACCATTCTGAAACCTGCAACAATTTACAAATGAATAGCTGAACAATTTATTACAGTACCAAGAAGAGTACAAGATTGAAGCTTACAGCTTGACATCCTTCTCCTCCTTAGGATTTGTCAACGTCGGAGTGCTAGAGGCAGAAGGTATAGGTGTTGTAGAGGCAGCGCTAGCACTCTTCCTTTTCCGTCTTCCAGGCCCATTGCTGCTCATGCTCTCGGAACCAGGACTGCTTGGAGGAGACTCCTTCACAGTAGGACCCATCGTATTTGTAGACCCAGCACTAACACTGCTAAAATGGCCTGCAGTCAATGTTGGCCCTTGTATGATAGATGGCACAGGTGCCACAGTTACGGCAGGAGGCGGAGTCTGATGATTGTTCCTGCCTCCTCGTTTAGATGTTGTTACTACTGCGCTGCTGGACACCGATGTTACCACAGAGGGAGCCGCAGATTGAGCCTGTTGCTGCTGCGGTTGGTTCTGTTGCTGCAACTGCTGCAGTGCCGGCTGGCTGTTCGAGGAACCACGCTTAGGCTTGCGTGTTTTCTCCTGCTTGTCCGATGACTGAGAGCTGCAAAAGGAAAAAGATTTGAATTGTCTCACGCGAAATTCCTTGGATAGAGAATGGATAAAAATACGAGTATGTAGAATTGGAATAAACTGTGTTAAAGAGGTCACCTGATCGAATTGATTATGGAGTTAGGAATACATAGATCGAAATTTTGAGGAATTTAAAATGTTCAAGTCGGGTAAACGGACCTATTCTGATTTAGATCATCACGTTACTCCTTTTCTTCGTTCGTTGCCCTTGAGGCCCCTTGAGGCAGAAGAAACAAACATAACCTCAAACTGATATTAATGATACCAACGAGCTACAAAGTCACGAGGAAACCACCAGTTTCTCACACGACCGAACGTGCCGCGATGGTTTTGCAAATAAACGCCTTTGCAAACACGGGCCAACGGAAAATATAGTCTCATATCATTTTGCCTAATCCAGCAGCACAATGTTGTCGCGAACACCATACGATCATCACCATCGATTCACGACGTGGTCCGCGAAAATCGTGTGGGCATGGTGAAACGAAATTTTCCGAGAATATTATCAGCCCGAAGACCGTAAAAATTTTCTGCCCAAGGAATTTTTACTATACTCGCGACGAGGTTAGGAGCGGACTGGCTTGTTTATCCAATGGGACAGCCATTTTGATGCCTTCCGTTTTGGCGCGCGTTTGGAATAGCAAACAGAACTCGAGCCGTACCGTTCTCAAGGTTACGGTTTTCGGAAGACGAACTGATCATTGCTGCATCATTTATTGTTAGGAATAAAAAAAGAAAACAAGAAATCAAAATATTCCGTAGAACACAGCGATCGAATCTTTCAAATTTTGTTGAATTTGTGCTACATCCACTTTGAGAACAATTTGGACGTTTTAAATGGGCTTGTGTTGGAATTGTTCCTCATTGTAGTAAATCAATCAAGTAATTGAACCAAAACGGAACTAAAATATAATCCTACTTATAATGCTACTAGATTACAGTTTAAATATTCCAAATGTACGCTAGAGATTGTCCTAGAATGTTCATCTGTAGAGTTGTGTAAGGACGTCATTGATAAAATACATGATTAAAAATGCAAGACCTACCGAGATCTCTTAACAGGAGCTTCGTCCGCATTAAATCTCTCAGAATTGGGCACAGCGCTCGTCCTAGGCTCCATAACAGCCGCAGTGGTGATTATGCTCTGCTGTAATTGTTGGTACAACGTTGGAGCACTGGTTACCACGCTTTGGACAGTGCTAGGCAACGAAGTGGCAGTCAGTGGCACAGAGACGACTATGCTGTTGGATGTGGTCGTCGGAGAATGAGTGACGATCGAGGATTGCGACTGTGTCACTGCCATAATCACTGGCGTGGTGGTTGCTTCCGTGCTGACTGGGGTACTTGACGATGACTGAATTGGACTTTCGACCTTCAACTGAAAAATCATCCAAAAAAGGAGTATTTAGAGGTTCTTTTGGGGACCATTTTGGGGACCAAAATAGTTGTTTTCAAGCTCTGGTTTTAGTGGAAGTACCTTCTTGGACTTCTCGGGCTCGGTGGTCGTGCTCAGGCTGGTTGCCTCTGTAATGGTGGTCTGCACGTTGTTGCTGGATACAGCCTGCTGCACGACAGATGTGACAGCGACCACGACAGAGCCGCTTGCCTCGGAGCTGACCGATTGGTTCGAGTTCTCGTTGCCGATCACGGTCGGCGTACGGGCCCCGGTCTTTCTCTTTTTACTGTGGCTGGACGTCTTGTTGGACGTCGACGAGTTCGATTTCGTCGGTCCACTGTTTTTGTGGCCGGTACTCGGGTTCGTTCCCGGCTTGATCGCCTGGACGGCGGTCGTGGAGGCAGTGCCGTCATGCCCGAACACGCTCTCCGATTGGGTGACGATTGTCTCTACGAAGTTTGAAGTGGTGAATTTACTGGTATTTGTGGTGTTCTCTTTGGGTGTGTTACGGCCGCTGCTGGTTTTGTCATCAGCAACGCCATTTATTTCTAGGCTTGGACTAGTATTGGATTTGTTTTTAGAATTGGTAGTGGATTTGGAACTTGAACTCTTTCGTTTACCACTTGACGAAGACTTTATCGGGGTCTCGGCTTCCTTTTCAGGAGATGAGTCTGACGAGCCATTATCTGCTGGTATTGGCTTGTAAGGTGGTATCGTCTTTACGTTACCACCCTTTTTCTGAAATTACAATCACAGTTTCCCGTTAAGAAAAATTCGACGGGGTTAGCGTTACTTTCTACGAGATGGTCCGTCCCCTTACCAGCTTAGAGTAGTGGTGTTGACAGTATCCACAGTACTTGACGTTGTCGAGGTAGTTGCCAGCCTCCTCGCAGAGCAAGCCAAGAGCCTGAGCACATGTCACATGAAATTGCTGCCTGCAGCCAGCCTTGTTGCACTGCATACAGGCTCCCACATTCGCTCTACTACCTCTTCCTTGTTCCTCGCAGATATAACATGACTAGAACATACACCAACGTCAACACACTACTCCAAAAGGTATAATTCTTATAGCCTAAGAACGTTCCTACCTTGCTGAACCTTTCGGATGGTATTAACTGCAGAATAATAGGCTCCATTGTTGTCACATTACCAAACCGTACTTCCGGTATGTACAGTGCGCAAACCACGTGTGCCCATCCTGCCTGATCCGTCCTCTTAAGAGCCCCATCGCGGCTCGGGCACAATTCGCAGCGCTGTTAAACATAGATAAACAGACGATCTAAACATGCTCTATACATGTCATTTGAATTCGTTAACTCCACTGACATTGTACAGTAGTGTACAATAAATATATCTATCGAACTAGCAACTCACCACACGTGCACTTCTCTCCTGCGATTCACACTTTCTGCAGTACCATGGCCCAGTAGGTACCGTGACGATACCGTAACAGGCTGCAAAACAAATAGTGCATTACTACCTGCTCACAAACATATATAAATAAGTATCACTACATGTACAACAAGACTGTGTCCGATATTCAAGCCCAACAGAGTCGTAAAAACATTGTCAGAAGCGATAACAATCAATCAAACAGTCCGCAGTGTCTTTTACAATAAAGACACAATTACTACAGTACGACAAGACTGTGTCCGATCTAATATAATCAAGCCCGACGAAGAGATAAAAACGTTGTCATGCAATGACAATATACCAAACAGCTCCCAGTGTGTCTTACAATAAAGACACAATTGGTCCTGCTTCGATAACTAGTGAAGACTGCGTCCGCTCTAACATGATCAAGCCCAACAAAGGGATAAAATGTTGTCACGCAATGACAATATACCAAACAGCTCCCAGCGTGTGTTACAACGAAGATATGATTGGTTCTATTCTGATAGCTTGCGAACCAATGGTACAGAGGCTTGGCGAAGGACACAGTGTTGCTTATGACAAGAACCTTGGTGAACAGCAACGGTGCAGCCCTGGCCATCGCAGTAGACCAGTGGATTCTCAGTCCAACCCCTCTCGTCAGAACACACGCAGCACCCTCCAAGCATCTCCTTCATGCTGTGCTCCAAGCAATTCGGAAGACGAGACTAGCATGAGGAGCTAGGCGAGCCGTGGGCGAGGACGTGGCGCGGGACTGTCTCTGTCAGGGAGTTGCATCCTGGCGGCGATGATGGTCCTCGGCTGGTGGCACGCTGGCTGAAATGTTGCCGCGTCGCGCATTCGAAGCGGATCGTTTATCGTGTGACGGTGAACACGTGAAAAGGATAAACAAGGCAACACGCACCACCGCGAGCGGAACAAACACGCACACGGCGGTCCACCGTACAAAACGTAGAGAAGAGAACCAAGAGCGATCTTACTCTCTCTCTCTCTTTGTCGCGTGCGATCACCGGGTCCCTTGTGACCGGTCACGAGAACCAAACGGCACACCGAGGCGGTCCCTCGCAGACACCGATCTACGGCTCTTCGGATACCAGTGAGGAACGTGCTCGGACGGTTTGTTATTTACAACGGCGCTCTATTTGTTTCGCTGACCGGCCATCTTATTTTGGTGTCGCGGCGGGCCTACGCACGCGCTGCCGCGCGCTCTGCCGCGAACATGGGAAAGCGTGTTCCAAAATCAGGCACCTGGTTCCCTCGAACTTCTTGCCAGGATCCCCACAATCAAACACCTTCCCCACGAATCAAATTTTTACCGCGTCTTCTGGTCCAGAGCGTCCATTTGCGAGCGCAGTCCTCTGGTCTACAGATTCGGTTTACATCGAGATCGTTTGGACCGAGTAAAGATATTTTCTATCATTTACTTTATATTTCTTTTTATCGTCTATACATATATACTTGTACTTATGGGTGATTGTTATGGTTCATTAAATAGGTGCTTGTACGAAAAGTGGATATGGTCGTTCTAGGTAAGTGTTTTGCGAATTATAACGATTCTGCATGTTTATTTCAATGTGGGATTATAGAGGGAAGTTCCGCGTTTACAATGAGCCCTCGAAAATAGATCTACAATTTTCTCACACGGTTCTATCCAATTTCAAACGAAAAGCGTCGTTTCTTTTCTTGTTTTCTAAAAAATAGTATGTAGTTGTTGACAATAATGTGTGTTGACATCTTAAATTTTTAAAATTTTCCAACAGTTTTGAATTTCATTCTTCACGGCTGCGCGCGAAGGATAGGGAATGTTTTGATTGTGTTTGCCGAGATCCTGAATCGCATCGGCCATGAATGAACGATCGACAGTCGCGTAGGCCGCTCGGCCAATCAGAGCTGGAGCGTAAGCTTCATACTTAGGCCAGATTCCAAGAATCTATGAGTACGTACTATGACTCGAAGGAGAGAGTATTAGTGGTGGAGAACTATCGATAGTGATGGTGCGCAATAATGTTTTAATTACGCAAATCATTCCTTCTTGCTTTCTATATCTTTTAATCTATTTTAATATACATTTGGAAGGAACATATTTAAAAGTAATGAAATATGCTCGTCAAATATGTAAAAAACAATTTATCTAAAATAATTGGTGGTACCATTATAAATTAATTTTCCGATGTTGCATTCGATGCTGTTTTCATTTTTTTAACGACCCGGAAAAATACATGTGACATTCAACATTGTCTTCTTTAATACAAAACAATTTGAAGTTTTGAATTTTAAACATCTACAATGAAGTTTGAATTTGAATTGGAGATGACAGTGATATATATCGATTTTTTCGTCATCCGTATTTAAAGATCGATATGATTGTTGCTTATCTAATGAATTTTGTTATTGTTGGTTACTCTAGGATAAAAAACATTGTTCAAGTTCGATCTGTTATTAGTTTCATCGGATTTTAGCAATATTTTTCGAGTAAAAAGGATTACAACTTTCCCAGATTTCGCTACCGACAACTATCGATAGTAAAAGTCGATACTTTTCGATACTGAGGTCGGGGATGATCGACAATCATCGATATAGTACCTCGATAGTGCTTCTCCACCACTAAGCACGTAAGCACCAGTGCTGCAACAACTATCGAAGCTACACGAACGTTGCAAAATACCCTACCAGTATAAAACCAGTGCAGTTGATTCACCAATGAGTGTAGTGCAGCGCGAATAAATCAACTGCATATATACAGACGATCATTAAAAAGTCAGTAAGAGGCATAAGGGTCGACAAAACAGGGTACTGTTTTACAATAAACAGAAAATCGACCGGAAGCAGTGACCTTGAAATGGAATCGAATGTACCTTACACTATAGAATGGGCAGACGCGTCCCATTTAAATGAAGTCTTACAGTTCCTGCGCGAAAATTTTGATAAAGAAGAGATTGTCCTGCAAAGCATGAGGAAAAATGATCGATCCGAAGATGAAGAGGCCATGTGGATCGATCACGAGAAGATAATCAAAGCTATCTTTTCCTCCTCACCTTGCCTGATTGTCAAAGATAAATCGTCGCAGAAAATTATCGCAGTGAATCAGATGATAGTCAGCAAAAATCCAAAATTCGATGACACTGGTGATGGAGTCACAGCTGTGTTCGTGAACAATCCTCCGAAGACGAGATTGATGCAGAAGTATATTAATTATCTGTCAGGAATCAGTGAAGCAGCTAATATGTATGAAAGGTATCCAGATGCCAAGGCAGCTGTGGAATTTTATGCTGTGGCAGTCGATAAGGATCATCGTAAAAAAGGATTGGCGAGGATTCTGATGGCGGAGGGAATATCCTTCGCGAAAAGCATCGACGCGGGATTTATTTTTGGGCTGTACACGTCTGTTTTCTCGAGCAAGGCTGCCGAGAAGCTGGGGCTCAGCAGTGTCATGCAGGTTAATCTCCTTATGGAGAAGGACGAGAGAGGGAATCCTGTTTTCCAGGATACTCCGCCTCATAATATTGTCTCTGTACTCGTCTTAGAGTTGTAGAGCGTTGAATAAAATTGTTTACGGCGGGAGGCGGTTTCAAATTGTTCACTGGGAGCTTTGTTTATTATCCTGAAACGAAAAATTAAGCTAGAACTGAACGAGACTGATTTATTAAGAATTTGCGAATTGTTTCAGACCGTGTAAATAGCGATAGAAAATTTTTTAAAAAATATTCCAGGCCAAAATACATTGCTTGCGACTCCCTCTCGCAAATGTTAAAATTGTAAATAATAATCTTGGACATCCGCCAATGGTAGGCGCGTCAACCTAGTGTATTATGTCACAGATTGAAAATAGTACAGTCCCAATGACTATCTCGTTGCGCAGCCTGGTCTATTGATCTACGCCAATGGCTTGATCGTGATCATAGGAACATTTGCGATAAATATTGTTGTTCAGAACGGTAGATCATAGCTTTTGGTGATGTTCTAGTGGGAAGTACCCTCGAAAGAACACCTGTAAGTCCCGGTACAGTTGAAAAGAGATTCCCAGTAAGGAAAGACAATATAGCAAGACGGTTTCGCGTTGCAGATCGTTGGATTGTTCTTTAGAGTATAGTCGTCTTTCGATGTGACTGGTGCTGGCTGAAGATTCCGGTTTAAATAAATATTATTACTGTAAGTAACACTCTCAGAAGTTTATTCATTCTTTTTTTCGGATAACGTTGGTAGGGTTGTTTTTTCATGGAATTGTAAAATTTGATTCGGATTTACTCGTTTGACAGGTGTCAGATCGTATTGGCTATCGAGGATAGTACTATGATTATCGACGATAATTTTTTATATACTATATTTATCATTATGATAGAGTGACGCTATCTATTTCTAAGAACTAGGTCTGGAACAGTGTGTTTAGAAATTAGCTGCGGGTATAATTTGAAACAAGCATGTTTTAAAATTGCAACAAGCAGAAGACAGTATTTGTTTTTTCCTTTAATGATTTTAAATGGTTGTAATTTGTTCACCGTTTTAAGTTGCACCAATTTGTTTTCGCAGTAAATGCACAGAGATCCGCAGTCTACCATAATTACGTTTATATTGTTATCGCCTGCAGTGAAGAAACGTAACATTATTGCCATTCGTGCGTTATCGAGCAATGAGTAATTGCCATTTGTCCGCATATAAAATCCTTTATAGCACCAATAAAGTTTTTAGTCACGTTTTATCTGAGACAGAAGACAAACAGGTCTTAGAACAATGGGTGCTGAAGACGATTATGGAATCATTATAATGTAAATAAAAATATTTATAGCATTCGTTACAGTAACAGAAATTAATTAAATAACAGTTCGAGCTGGTAAGAATTTTTTCGAAAATGTTAAAAATTATAGACAGATGATTTGACGAATTTCATAGTTTGAAGATGCATCTGCTAAATTTATTGTGAATGTTATACAATGTTGAAAAAATTGTTCCATGTCGTACGAGATGGATTGCCAGATGCAGGGCGCGTGAATGGACAGATCTGAATAGAGAGGTCGTTTCGTTAGAGTGGAATTAGCGTACCGCGGACCTGGTGGCCCCTTGAACTCACTATATATATTTATCTGTGCAGCGTTTCCATGCTCCCGTGGCCTTGCAGAAAGCCACGTGGTTCAGTGACTCGTGCTATCCTGGTCGTGTATCGCGTTCCTTATTTATGGCTCTTTATTCGCCTGTTCCACTACCATCGCCGATTGTTAGACACTACAATAGGTTCATTCGATCCCGAGGAATGCACTCCCTTTCACCCCCCACCCAAGCAAAGAAAATTTCGCACACATATCTACCGCCAGCCGACGTGTATCCGTAATTTTTAAAAAGTAAAAGTGATCAAAATTACATATTTTTATGGAGTACTCTCTCTTTGTCGGAATAACTGCCGAACCTTTACATAAAAATTACATGAGCTACATACAGTGAGTCCCACAAATATTCAAAAGGAGGAGGTTACTCAATTCGATCTGTATGTGCCTTTTTTTTTCTTTTTTTTGTATGCTCACCGATTACGCCGAGATAGATGTACCAATCAGGACGAAACCTTCTGCATTTTGTAGAGTATGTCTCCCGATTGGTCCCTTGAAAAGAAATTTTGAATTTCTTCATTCTTTGCGGTTTGTATTGCAAATAACCAATAAGATCGAAAAACCATCCTACGGTGTTCTACAAATTCTGCTCGTTCCACTAAAAAGCGTGAAATAAAAAAATAAAAAAAAAAAATTAAACCGACTTCGAAAAAACGCACTAAAAAGTATGAAATAATTTCCATTTAATTTATGTGAGAATACACACGAACTTAAATACGATAGAATCTTTTCGGAGGCGGCAGAAAATTGAAAATTTTCCAAATGACAGATGTTGCTAATTATGATCTCACTGGAATATGGCTATAGCAATATGACGATAGCAATAATGGATTAAGCTAGAACAATTAGTTTACTACAGGATGTGAAAACAAATTTGTTCAAAAATTGCAATTGATCGGAATTGATGAAAAAATACTAAAAGATGCATTTCACAACTCCTTTATGCGGGCATATATCGAAAATTTTTAAAATACGTTTTGTAGTGCTTTGTGAATTAAACATATTCGGAAAATTTCGTCAAAATCGGTCGACGTTGCAATGAGCAAACGTTACAAACGTTGAAAGATGGTAAAGATTGCAGATTTTCACGATTTTCGGCCTATAACTGCAGATTCTTACATCTTTCAATGCCTTTCGTTTTTTTCCGCACCGACCGATTTCGATGAAACTTGCACAGCGCGTATAATTGACACAGATCTACAAAACGTATTTTTTAAATTTTCAATATAGGCCCGCATTAAAAAGTTGTAAAATGCAACTTTTAGTACTTTGTATACAATTCCGACCAACTGCAATTTTCAAAAAGATTTCTTTTCACATTCCACTTGAAGATACTGGAGCCCCCTTCAGGAAGAGAAGAAGTTCAGCGAAGAGCTGACGGACCCTGAAGTGATTAATACAATGATTCAACATCTCTCTATAGATTTTCATGTGATTCATGCATGTTGGTGCAACATCATTTTGTTTACGTTTGTGGGCACATTACCGCGGCGATAGCGCGCACACATACTCCAGCCAATTGCTGTCGAGACTCGCCATAGCTATAGTCCGAGCTGACTTCTCGATAAAGGTCAGTACGTCAGTACAGAGGCAGCTGTCAGCATCTGAGGATCTCGCTGGAACGATGAGGTAAAATCTGAACACTGTCTCGCGTGTAAAGTAGCGCGCAGAAACAAACATATGGCGCTTGGCCATTCTAACGCGACACTAATGTGATATAGTGCTCGGCATATTTTTTCATTCGGTTCAAGTGGAGGGAAGTGGCACTCTGAGTTAATGACCCTAATCGAAACATGTTTGCGTAATGCTGCTCGCTGTATGCAATTGTGCATGTTAAGGAATATATTCCTGTAGTGTAAAAGATATTTTTAGTACACGATTCCAGTGTGGTGCTGTACATTCGAATCGAGAAAGTACATAGATCGTTCTTTTGTTGTGAAACTGCGGATTTGTATGCAAAATAAAAATAATAACAATTCAAACGAAATGCAATTTAATTCTCAGTACACGAAAAAGTAGAACGTTCTGTTGTTATGCAAAATAAAAACAAAATAATATTTCAATCGAAATGCAATTTAATTCTCGGCACACGAAAAAGTAGAACGTTCTTTTGTTATGCAAAATAAAAATAATAAATTTCAATCGAAATGCAATTTAATTCTTAGTAGAATAATTGGTAGAATGTTCTTTTGAACAAATGCAATTTAATTCGCAGTGTGAATGGACCATGTTGAAATATGCTAAACACTTTCTCCGGAAATTTTGAACGATTAAGTACTTTTCCTAAGTGTATTCAATACGATGACACAGGTGCTAACAAGAGCAGCACACAGATTCCAATTGCAGCGAATCAAGTCTGCAGACACTCTAATTCATTTTTCCCAGGACCCGAACCAGAATGCCATCCTACAGGCCCTGGGGCTCTATAGAGAACGGAGCCATAGAGTTCGAGTCCCTGACAGAGGAGACCTTGGACGGAGCTCTGGAAGTGATACGGAAGAGCTTCTTCGTCTACGAGAACGTCTGCATAGGCGTAGCCCTATCATCAGAGCCTGGGGCATCTAAAGAACTCGAAGAACTTTGTATAGACGCTGCCAAGGACGGTGTGAGCGTGGTGGCAATCGACGTGACCACCGGCGAAGTCATCGGCGTGGCGTTCAACAAGATCCAGGTAGGAAAACGAATAAATCTTCAAAAACCAGAATCAATTGGTAAAGAAATTGCTAAAAAAATTTTTTAAATTCTTTAGGTTCTTCAGAATCCTTCGGAGAAGGGAGCTTTCGAGTTATTCAGCGAGAATTGCAAGCACAAATCCTCCAAAGCCTTGGTGGACTTCATGATCAACGTGGACTCGAGGATCAATCTATTCAAGCACTATAACACCGAGTGTATATTCGAATGCATGTTCCTCGCGACCTTGCCGGAGATGCAGAAACGAAGAATAGGGGAATCGTTGGTGTCCTCGTCGATAGAGTTAGCCAGGGAGCTGAAGAGAGACAAACTGGTGAAGACACCAGTGACCATTAACGGGGACAACACTATACAGAACCTGCCAGCTGTGCCCAGTATCGCGTCGGCTATTATGACGTCTAACTACTCGCAGAAAATAGCTACCAAATGTGGATTCGAGACTCTAACTAGGATCAGTTACAAGGACTTCGATTTCGATGGGAAATCCTTCAGCGAGAGGATAGGGGACGAGCATCCCGACTGCATTCTAGTTGCGAAGCGACTGTAGATTAAGGTAGTCCTTATTTTTCTGGTCTCACCCCTCTAGATTGCGACACTTGGGGGGAAAATTTCTGGTCGGACCAAAAAAGACCACCCTACTGTAGATCTATTAGGTTGGAGGGAAAGTTCTGTCGTATTTAAATAAATAATGGAAATTATGTCATTGAATAAATGTCTTCCTTAAAATACGACAGAACTTTCCCTCCAATCGAATAATTGAGCAGTTGTCCTTATTTATAACAATTTCGATCAGGATGACTTACAGAATCAAAACAATACAAAACAAAAGAAAGTATTCGGCCATTTGGAGGGTAAGACCAGAAGAGTCTCGAAAATATTTTCGACCCCATTAGCTAAGGACCACCCTGCTGTAGATCCAATTAAGCAATTGTCCATATTTATAACAATTTCGGCCACGGCGGGGCCGATAATAAATTGTAATAAATTGTGATTGATTGGAATCGAACTATTTCTCAGAGGAAAGTATTCGGGCACTGAGCAGGTCAGACACGATCGAAGTTCTACCGTACAGTTACGTAACGAAATTGACTTCCTACTCGTCAGTCGGACTAGTCACAGACCTTGCATTATCAGCGAGGACACGCGTTGACGGGTAAGAACGGCGAGTTATAGTTTGTACAATGGCACGGTGTTGTGTGTATCGTCTGCTCCAGTTTTCGTGGCGCGTACGACTGTAAATAAACAAGAGTGTTTTTAAAGCCGATGCAAATTTAGCTTCCCACCCCTGGAACCGGTCGATCGATATCTCCTCGGGCACAGAGCGTCTGAACTAAAATTAAATAGAAAGAACCCCGTGTGGCGGCAACACGGGAAGATACGAGAGACCCGTGCTCCGTAATCGCGTTTCAACAAATAACGCGGAGACGGCTTCCTAATATGCGCTGGATGCACCGGGGATCTTGTTATCAAAGCGGCTGCAACGCGACACGGCGGCACGGCCCGAAATAGTGTTCGTGTGCGAGAAACGCCTGACTGCGTTAAACGAGTCGAATCTCTAGCCTCATTGTACCGCGAAACGGCCGCGCAAATAGATCACGCGACGATTCGCGACAGTAGCTCGACGATCCTGCTGGGAGCACGTGGTTTCCGGTTGCTGGGCGTCCTTCCTGCCGCACACTGCAGGTCGCTATTGGCCAGAGGTGGGCATTATTTAGCGATACAATTATTTCAAACACTATTCAATATTTTAGATTTTATTTTGCCTGAAGCAAATAGCATCTCAGATAAGATACACGTTTGCGAAAATAAAATGTTCTGTTGCGACTATCTGGACGACAAAATAAAATATTTCTATTTTAACAATACTATTTGCATCATTATTTTCAGCAGTGATATTTAACATTGAAACTAAAGACAAAATACAAATATCATCAATATTCTTAGAATAAAACACTATTGGGTTGGCAAATAAGTTCGTTCGATTTTTTAGAGTGGAGCAAATCACAAAAACCGAACGAATCTATTTGCCAACCCAATATTTACAAAAATTACTGGAGCGGAGTGAAATATTTTATTTTCAAAGTTGTACGCATACTTTAAAATAAATAGGATTATTTACTATTTAAAACACACTATTTTACACACACGCACACAACTCTGCTCTTGGGCTCTCGGTCTAATGCCTCTGTTAGAGTTATGCAATTTTTTTGGAAACGAGGGAGAAAGTTTTGCACTCGCTCCAGCCGGTGCAGATACTGGTTTGTTCCGCGGTAAAAGGCTGCCGATACCCTGGAACAAATTGTTTATGTACAATCTTCTTCGACAATGTCTAATCTCAATACAATAAATAACTTCCCAACGAAATCCTCGACAATTCCAACAAGTTCTTGTTCAATCTTCCAGCAAATCGGCTCCGAAGCGATAATCGGCGATCATGACTGAAATGAAGAGTCAATTAGAGTACAAGCTGTTGACGAAGGACAAAATCCAGGAGGCCATGCAGCTCCAAGCAGAGACAATGAAGCAGGAATGTCTAGCGATTGGTCTGGGCATGTTCGAGGAGTCAGGTGCGCCCGAAGAGATTCAGCTGCTCTTCAAGGAGATCCTAAAGGACGGGGCAACGATCATCGCCGTTGACAAAGACACCAACGAGCTCGCCGCAGTCGCTTTCAACAAGATCCATGCAAGTCCCTAATACCTAATCAAGAATACCATTCTCCCTGCGAGAGTTCTGACGAAAACGTTTCTATGCGGTTCAAGGCCAGACCCAGAGAAGACGTGAAGGACGAGCTGGACGTCTTCATCGAGGAGAACCTGAAGAAGACGTCTTGCCAGGAGCTGGTCAAGTTTCTCGGCGACGTGAGTACTCGTAATTGGCTCGATTGAGCCTAATTGCAATTCTCTCTGCTAATTATTGCACGCTAGAGATCGAGCTTAATATTCACGGTTGTTGGAATATTTACGTATTTGTGTTTGGTGTGCTAGATAAGAGTTATTTTTGTAGTGAATGAACTGTCGAATTATTTATTTTTCGATTGATGATAAGATTTATCAATTACCATGCAATGAGATACGTGAACGAGTTCGAGAAGGTCGTATCTAACGTGATACGAGTGATAACGATGAGCAAACAGAGTTACGCTTTGTTGTCAAACTCTGGAAATTTTTCGACACTTTCGGAGCTGCCGAATTTGTTTACTTAACATTATCGAAACAGTGACATAAATGAACAATGAAATAAACTCTGATATTTATTAAATTAAATTTCTATCAACACACCTGCAAATATTAATGATTCAAACTTGAGGAGAAATTAATTCTCATTGCACAGATATTTATCACCCTGATTGTTTAGATTAATTGTTAAATCATTTTGCAGGTAGAAACGAGCGTGGACATATTCGAAAAATACGATGCGGACGGTGCGATGGAATTATTCTACTTAGGAACAAGCCCAAGGTTCCAGGGCAGAGGAATCGGTCGCGAGATGGTGAAGAAGTGCATAGAGTTCGCTAGAGGACTCCTGAACGGCACCACGAAGAGATGCTCGATCGACAATGGTATTGTCGACGCTGAAGTGGTGCCGAAGTTAATCTTCGGCGTGTTTGCGTCGAATTTCAGTCAGCGTATAGCTGACAAATTGAATTTCGAAATTCTCCGGGAAGTTAGGTACGAGGATGTCGTTGTTGGGGGCTCGAAATTGTCTGAGAGGATAGGGGACACGCATAAGTCTGCTAGGATGCAAGTGTTGAAGCTCTGAGTACATAGAAAGAGGAACTGAAAATTGTAATAAATCTTCCATTCGAAAAAGACAGATAGAAATAATAGACTGCATGGGAAGCGTTTATAACAACAGTAATAATAATAATTTATTTACAGATTGTAGGAATTTTGTGAAATCAAAAATTTGTTAGGGTAATCAGTCGCGTCTCTGAAGTGTTCTTCAGGGGTGCATAATTAACTCGACTCGAAATTAGTGGCTTAATGGATCTTGTTATTCCACGAGGGCGCG
The DNA here is from genome assembly GCA_028455605.1 of Lasioglossum malachurum. Taxonomy (NCBI): domain Eukaryota; kingdom Metazoa; phylum Arthropoda; class Insecta; order Hymenoptera; family Halictidae; genus Lasioglossum; species Lasioglossum malachurum. The sequence continues at coordinate 4,431,767 of CM052315.1, forward strand.
GCGAGGAGCTGAATAGGTGCTAATTAAGACGCGCGTTGTTTTCTTTTTCTTTTTTATATAAGTATATATATGTACGTATTAACACATTTATAATCCGGTACATAATAGTTGAATATAGTAGGTATATTGAGCGTAATAACGAATCCAAATACCGGCGACGGCAACGCGCTCGTTCTACATACTTCTTTCCACTGTCGCTCTACGATGAGGTACTCCCTTTACTCTTGGACGACTTACATATTGAGCTATGGTTAATCACTCACACATATATAACAACCTTAATATTCCCTTAATCGCGAACAAATAAATAAATCATTCTCGAAACCAGTGGCATTGTCACCGAACAGTGTAATCTTATTTTAACGTACGAAGCTGGCAAACTTGAAACCAAAGATCACTATTTCGAACATTAAAAATATTGTAACACTCAATTATTATCTCTTGAGATCCTACGTAACAATACATATTGCACAACAATGTAAATACTTGGCTAACTTGACCCCTTGCCGTATTTTAACGAGTCAGACTCGATCGTCGTGAAGATTTCGAACAAGGTCTAACAAACATGAATGTTACGCTTTTCTTTTTAGATGAAATCAAAGTTGACTCGTCTGTAATGAATACTTAAGCATTCAAATAAATGGGCAAGTAAGTAACTATTTAGAAGTAGGGCCTCTCTCTCCTCTCTGATTTTGATGATCTTGACAACATATTTCAAGGTCATCAAAATCGGAGAGGAGGCCCTACTTCTAAATAATTACCAATAAATGTAGCCATACGAGGATATACATGTTTCTTATCTTTTTTACGACATTTTCGTAACACTTGTCTGTAACTGTGAAGAGAATGTTACGGCAAGAGTTTAATATCACACAAGATACAGTCTGAATAATAACAAATCAACAAGTCAATAAACAAGTACAACAGCCAGAAATTAGTTACGTTACATGTGCGACGCAAGACTCTATCAATGTACTATTTCAGGAGGTAACGAATCAACGAAAAAACCTGTACCGTTTGACGGTGCTACATAGTCATCAGCCGAGCCCTACAGTTACAGAAATCGCCCGATACGATGCACGGCACTGCGTATCGCTGGTAAATAGTATTCAAGTGTTGTAAAGCGTCTATCTGAAAGGTCCGCGGACCGTTTCCGCGTCTGCGTATCGCCCTAGCTTACGGAATAACCGGTGGAACCGCGCTACGGTCCCATTATAAAAATATTCGACCATAACCGGCCGGCCGGTCGGCAGCGGCGCATGCGAAACACAAGAAAAATCGAACCCGGCCGGTCCTGTCGACACTATCAACCCGCCGAGGCCCTCCACTAAAAAAATAAATTGCCATAAGCGGCGGTTGAACCCGCGCGGCGGTCCTGCGGCGCACGATCCTCCTAAAAAACGATCGAACGATCCACAAGCAACGATCCCGAACCCGACACTCAAAAGCGAAAAGAGTTATTAAAATTTCGGGATATATTGTGCGTATGTAGTTCATCGAACATTTCTTAAATATGCACTACATGTCCAGAAAGTTTAATAATTGCTTGAATTTCTGGCTTGAGATTGTCCATTGTCGATACACCACTGCTCGAAACGTTCAATCGTTCTTTAATCGCACCATGCACGAAGTAGCAACGTCAGGCGTCCGGTTTTTGGCAATAACAACAAGCGATTGAACAACATTTCTGTGAAACAATGTCGAACGGGCCTCGACCGATTGACCAGCTACGCAACGCGCAGTAACACTGCGGCTTTCGCTTGAATAAACAAATATTGCACGTGGAAACGAGTCCAATGCCCTCGGTTGCAATTTCCCTAATTCACGTGACGGGTATACAAATTAATTCGTCACTTTTTCTAGTTCTCAAAGTGTGCACGATTTGAGTGCGCGAATGAATTCCCTAATTTCGACGTGCTGCTAACACTCAATGTCGTGTTACTTAACAATTACACTCGAGCAAAATCATTACTTGAAACGCAGTCGAATGATTAAGGGGATAGACTCATTTCCAGGATTGCAATGGTGCTGAAAAGGGCCCTCTCAATTTCTATAAATTGCAATAGAGCAAAGATGGAGCTTCTCAGTAGTTAAAAGCGCTAGATAAAAGATCAATCAAGGCTGCGATCGCTCTCAAAAGTCCTATTTTTACGTTTACAAGGTGTAATTTGTCTCAGCTTTAAAAATAGGACTTTTGAGGGCGATTGAGGCCTAGATTGATTTTTTATCTAGCACTTTTGATTACTGAAAAACCCCATCTTTGCATTATTGAGAAATGAGAAAGCACATCCCGGACCCTTGCAGTGCTGGAAAAACGAGTCTACCCCCTTAATTTTGAGGGCTACGAATTAATTTGCACACCTAACTCCTCGAAGACATTAAATTCATTTCCACAACCTAATCGCTACGGCTAGTTGAGCGCGCAACTCAGAGCTTTAAACCGGTTTCCCGCTTTCGTCTCTCTCGTTTCCCCGTGTTAAATATATAAAACTTTTCGAATTTTTTCCGCTCCGAAAAAATTCTCGTCTACGAGTTTGAAACAGTTTACAGTTTTTACGTGTATACATAATATATATAATAATATAGTTTGTTTCATTAATATGATTAATATGCGGAGACTATACCGTTTCACAACAGAGCGGTGGTACATTTTGTTTTATTGTTTTATCGTCGTTATTGTAGCCTCTATAGTTTAGTCGAATGGAATGTTTACAATTCTCGTACAAAAAACTGTGTGTTGGACGTATAGCTTTCCGAATATATATATATAGAACATGATTGACGTGCTTCGAATACTCTTATTTTTTTCGTTTGGCTTTGTTTTTGGCGAGCGTCTCGCACACTTTCACTACGATTATTCCTTAACAAACAATTCTACGTCGCGTCGACACGAATAACATTCATTTTATTAGTTAATACAAGAGCTGGGTTGTTCTTTTATTTACGCTTAATCCTACGGTCGAGTTTTCCGACAACCCGAGTCGTTTGGCACGAGTTTACGTTTCGTTCGTTCATTGCTCTGAGTCGTTTCTTTGAACTTTTGATTTCTTTTTTTTTTAGTCAGCTTCAGCTGATTGTTTTTTTTCTCTGCAGCAACAGACGAAATTCTACTCAAGTTCGCATTTTCAATAAAATTACAAGATTTTAACACTAGGCTCACGGGACGCGTTCTAATATTTTTAATTCGCGATTACTGAGATTGTAAAGATGCATCCGTGAGGAGAGTTAGTCAGCAAGTGTATTTCTTCCCGTATATATTATTTAAAAAATGGTTAAAAAGGATAGACACATTCTTATTCTTATAATGTAAAATAGTTAGAGAGTGCTCCGTAGACCTAGTGTTAAGAATATCGGACTATTTTAGACTCGTTGTCATTGTTAAAAGGAAAACTTCATTTTAACGCATTGTCTGCTTGCCACCACAGACTTAGAAAATCTTTATCTCGCATAAACATTAATACTGTTGGTATATTTTATAGGGTTGCCTGTTAATACACACACACACACATACATCTTCCGTACTGTGTATTAACCGTCTGTGTATTAATACCGAACAGTGTGTATTACAGTATTAACAGGCAACCCTCTAATTTTATTAAATATTTCTGCTTAAACCCTTTGGTTAAACGAAACATTTTCGAAGTAGAATTCCGTCTATACTGATTCTAGTAGACTGAGAGTGCCAGTCCGGGGAGAAGGAGGAGCAGATATCTGAGAAGTCGAGAAACGATATAAAAATGTATCATCGAGTGATCTACGGTGGATCAATGATCGCGGAGCTAACCGAGGAAAGTCTTAACAGCTCTGTGACTAAGACGTGTGTGGATTAAATACTGGTCGGTATCTAGCAGTTACAAAGTACTAATAACAAAGTTGCCAAAGTACATTAAACGAGAGATCGTCCCTGAAACGTGTTCGCTACTATTGGACTCGTATTCCGTAAAAGATGGGATGTAAAAAAAGTAGCAGGGGCCCCTAATCTATATCGAGCAGTCTACGAGATTACACAGCGGAAGCAAAGATCACTGGGAAAAATTGTGCAATCCCAAAACACAAAGGAATCAAGGGTGATTCAGTCAGAAAAAGAAAAACGCAGCAGGGATCATGCAGGATTGCGCTCCCAACAGTAGCATAATCGCCTCGGGAACGTCTCCGACTTACACAAGCTACCATTATACAATATATATAAACTCACTATCCAAACAGTAAATGCTCCTTAGAAGTACAACCGGTATGAAATAAAAGCGAAAACAAGATTGCACACGCCTTCGCGGAAGAAGAAAGCTACAGACTCCAGGACTGAGGACTAGACTGCGGATCATAACGCGAAAGAAAATATTTCTGCATCGTTTGTAACAACAGGAAGTTAGATAGTTTTATGTTTCACAATTTTTTCATCAAATCCGCAGTCTACTGAGGACTGTCGAGGCCTGACAGCAGGGTTTTGTGCCAGGAAAGAGATGCAAAAGAGGCAAATTTATAATTTGTCTCTTCTGTCTTCAAGGTGTAAAGAGAATTCGAATTTTACGATCGCACAAGACGCCTCTGCCAGGTGATAGCGAACGTGTTACACCGTTCCCGAGAGAATAGACCGGAGTACGAATAATTGTCTCCGTGAACTGCATGCTGGCAGCGTGTTTACAAAATATTCTGTATTTATTGTTTCTCTCTTTCACACGCACTCGCATTTTCACGTTTCTCTCCCATAATCTGTCTCAAAGTGTACAACAACTGTGGTAATCCCGAACGGTCTCGAAAATATGAAATATATCTCGTTATCAAAATAAAATATAAATTGGCAATAACGTTGTTCCGCCGGCTAGACGACGGATGTGACGTTCGCGCGTCGGCAAATACATAGGAAACATCGATCGCGTTCCTCCTTCCTTCTCCGCCCCATTTTATTCGGTCCCGTTGTGCACGTGTGCGCGCGTGTATGCAAGCAAGAAGATAATCAATATTATCGTTTCCCCTACCAACGTGAAACACACACGTGCACCGACCTGCTATAACTCTATATGTAATAACCCCTATCACAACTTCACAGGAAAGTTTCTTTTCTCTCTTTGTCTTTCTTTCATTTTCCATTTTTCTCTTTCCGAGAAACGAAACTTCGTCGACAGGGAGAATCAACCAGGAAAACTAGCGCGATCGATTCGATCAGAGAGAGAGAGAAAAAGATGCTGCTCCCATTTTTTCGTTTCTGTCTACGCCAGTGGTCGCATTCAGAGCTAATTAGGTCAGCTCTCCCGGTCGAGTCGGATCGTCTCTCTGAAATACGCCGCGCGGCGTTTCTCTCGCCGGAGTCTAATCCCGGAGCTTCGGCCTTTTCAGCGGTTTTTACGTTCTATAAAACATCGACATCAAAGAAACGCGGCGAAATTCGAGGACTCGAGGCTCCGGGATTGATCCGGTGGGTCTGACGAGACTCCCACGATGATGACCTCTTCAAGATGATGGCCTCGAGTGGGTCGTTCATCTCTGGGAAGGTTCGTACTGCACGTCCGGCGGCTGCATCGTTAGGTAGCACGGCTGCGTGTCCCTCAAGTGCGATCTAACTAGGAGCCCCAGGCCCAGAAGGACTACTGGAAGGCCCAGGAGCGCGCAGATCAGCTCGCCGGTCACTCCTGGTGACCAGACGATGAATCCTGAGCGAAAGAATATTTTAATTAATAGTATAGACAGCGGATTTCATGGAATATGACAAAAATGAATAGGTGTGTGATGTGAAAGAGTAAATTCATTGGAAGAATAAGAATATACTCTTATTTTTAGACGAGATTGTAAGATGGTTGTATTTCCTGGTTGGTAAGAGGGTGGCTTACCACCGTCAGCGCCGATTTGCATCTTGTAGATGCTCCACCAGATCCCAGAGAGTGGAAGGGAGACTGTAGTCGTGGCAACCGTGAAGACAGCGCTCTCGTTCATTGACAGGAAGTTGAGAGCCGAGATCGTGAAGACAGTGTACGCGATCAGGAAGGTCCAACCATGGCTAGCAATACTGGCGCAGGACTCCGGGTTCCTGAAGTGACAGGTGATTCCGTGCTCCATCGCACGGTACAGCTCCACCGGTGATAGACCCTGAAAGAAGATGATGAAGTATACCGGAGGCTAGTATGGTTGCCAGCAGTGCCGGATTAAGCCCCGTAGCAGAAGTAGCAAATGCTTAGGGGCCCGCGCCGTACAAAACAGGACCGCCGCGTGCGGTTTGGCAGGTTGTGCCCCGCACACGGGCGCTTCGTCGAAGAGGCGCCGAAACATGAACGGGCAAGGGCGCCTGTCGATGCCAGGGGGCGCAGATATTTATGATAAAAAAGAAGGTCATCCATTGTGTTTGTTTAAAAAGGGTGCGCTACATTTGCACACAAGCGGCCCTGGTACAAAGCCTAGAGCCCCGTGATAACATTTGCTACGGGCCCCGCGCTGGCTTAATCCGGCACTGATCGGCAGAGTAGCTACAGTGATTCCCACTGATATGCGGACACTCTTAAAACGACGATAACATTTACAGTTTTACAAAGAAGTCGTAAAAGGCAACTTTTAGAAGAAAGAGTTCAAGTCGTACAGTCCAATATTAAAAAAGTTATCGTTTTGTTGAGAGCGTCCGAACGTTGATGCTAGTCACTGCGCATATAAAAATCGATGGCGTACCCTGCCAATTCCCGGCAACGTGTCCAGCCAGCACATTGACAGGATGGCGAAGAATGCAATTAAATGGATGTAGAAAAGTGTCTCCAAAATCGGAGGCTTTGGAATGTGTTTTGGCTTGACGGTGGGGTCAGGATCTGTCACATGAAGCAACCTTCCGCCTTCCTCTTCGGACCCGCGACGTCTGATGTCTCTCGACGACACCAGCCGAGAGACAGTGTACAGGAAGGAATTTTGCTGGCTTGCTATCTGGCACATGTTCTGTTGCTGAAATCGAAAATAATACCTTTAGCGCGGCCGGGTCTAGAAGCAAATCAGTAGCTGTACAAATCTCTTCATGGTTACAATAATTACAACTTTGTCTTTTATAATTTCACTGACTAATATCCATCGCAAAACGATTGAATTTCTTTTCGTCTCAAAAGAAAGACATAACAATCATATTTAGCAGATTACATTTGAAGTGTTCGTGACAGATAGAAGTACAAATTAATTTGTACAGCTGACACTTGATTGATATTTGGATTGCCCACCTCGGTAGTGTAGTGTCCCTCTAGCAAAGTGAAGAACATAGCGAAAGCAGCCAGTGAACCCACGTAGACGAAGGTCCAAATGGCCCTAACTCCCCAGGATCCTCTCAAGCTGGCTGTGTGGGCGGAAACCTCTCTGCCCCTGCACCGAAACTCATCGCACAGCCCGTAGTCGACGCTTATGAACAGTCCGACAATGATTGTGGTGCTCGAGAAGATCCGTTGCAAGCTCATCACTGAAACAGCCGTTCCCTATTACATCCACTTGTCCTGGATCTCGAAAGCGAATCATTAGAAGCGCGTTAATGGACCACTCCAAAACGCTGGGGGAAGTGTTCGCGAATTTTTTGGGGCGATGCTAATGGACACTCTCGGCCTGGGACTTTTCGACTGTGTTCCTCCACCCCATACGGAGTCTCGGAAAAATTTACAGCAGGTAGGAAGAATCTTGAAAAGATTAATCGCAGCGAGTCGGATAGTGCAACGAAGGTTCACGGTGGCTTTAGCTCAAATCGAAGGACGGTATTTACTTTTTCGACAGAAGAAGAAGTAGTAGACCAGAGAGAAGACAAGGGTGATCCCTTTGATGGGATCCTGCAGGTGACAAAGCACCCTACTCTCGTCCAAGCAAAGCGTGATCAGGATGCCGGAGAGAGCGTAGACAAAACTTATTTTGAGCAGAGCGCAGCGGGGTATCTTGATCTTCATGCTGTTGGGAATCAGTGCCGGCGGTGGTGAAACTCTTCCAGTGATGAACCACACTATGCCGAGGATGCAGGTGGAGCTCAGGGCCGTGAAGAGGAGCCCTGAAATTTAGACGATCATCAGATTACATTTCTGGAGAGGCTACTCCACCGATTGAACTACAGCGACTCCCAGAAACGTTCAAATCGCATAGTCCAATATTAAAAAAGTTATGGTGTTTCCAAGAGTGTCCGCATATTAGTGGGAGTGTAATTCATTATTAGACAGCGGGTGTTTACGCGAACTAAAAATTTTCTACCTAATTTGCAACAACCTGGAGTGAAACAGAAATTTATTTCTTCTCTGTACGTTTAAATCCAGCGAATTTATTTGCTGTTTTAAATTACATTTACTCGTTCTCGTCACACATGCATAACATCCGCTGTCTATTTATTATTAGGATTAAAAGTAATTTTTGGGCAGATATGCTTTTGTTTGGCACCGTGAACGAGACAGAGGTGTTCGTAAATCAGAGTGGAGATAAATGTAGGGACAGAAGCAGGTGCAGAAGGGGACGGTAATGAACGGAGCAGGATTGAAGGACTGCAATTAACATGATCTAGAATGTTCAAAGCTGGAAACCTGTGTACGCGTTGGAAGCGGCGCTGACGCTCTCCAGATAAAGGGGATACGTGATAATCAGAAAGGTAATGGACACGACTACGGCGAGGAGGGTGGCGATGAAGCTGAATTTTTGCCATCCAGCTCGGTCCGTATCGAACAGCTTATCACTGGTCTGATAAGCGACATATGGCGACTCCTCTGTGTCCGTGTACTCTTCGATCTCGACGTCGCTCCCCGTACAACGCAGCTCTTCCTGTTCCTCGTCGTCCACCATTGTTGAAACGCAACCCCCTAGGCTCGCCATTTTTCTCCGATCGGTCTTGCCCTAGCCTGCAATTAAAAACGTCAAACAATTAGCAATCCGTTACCTCAGACCATTCATTATAAAATTAACCCCATCTCATACGTATTATCTCGTTAGACTTGTGATCAACAATTTAGAGACAGAATTTCTACACATTATGTATGGAATTTCGTATGATATACTGTAGATTACGTTACATTATAGTATATAGCTAAAAACCACTCTCCACTCTCTATTTTCAGTATAATAAATTAATTGAATGGCAACCGGGTCCCTGCATTTAATTTATCTTAATTATTTAATGACGCATCAGTTTGACGGGCAGAACAAATTATTTATTACCAGCTACATAGTACGCGTGCAATTTATACATGCGGATCTTCCTAAGCTAATTTTGCAAACGCAGAAATTAATTGGAATATATTATCCTAGCGGGATTATTGAATATCAGTAAAATAAAATATACAGGCTGTTTCGTTTAAAACAGGACACCTAAATATCTCCTCTATTCCTGAAAATACAAAAAATGAAGAATTGTTTTTTATAAATTGTAATTTTTAATCGTTTTCCTTTTCAAGGTCACTCGTGTCTTTTACGTATATACAGACATTCTTTGTTGTTGTATGTGATAGCAAACATTATTGTGTGTATTATGGTATACGTGAAAAACACGAGTGAGCTTGAAAAAACGATTCTTCCATCTGATTCGTCTTTTGAAACCATTTAGATTACGTTAGGAACATTTTTTGTATTTTTAGAGATAGCGGAGATATTTAGGTGTCCTGTTTTGAACGGAACACCCTGTATAAAGAAAAGCACCGGAGTGTATTGAATTAAATAATAATTAATCGGAATGATCATCCATCATCGTCGATAACGGTATAAGCTATTATAATTAGAGTGACGAGAAGCGCAACAACTAATATATTATCGATGAAAATATTTCCTGATACCATTAATTCTCACCAATAATGAATCGGCCCCTTCAGGAAGGCTTAAGAAAAGCAATTTTCCAGAAACGCTTCTTTATCGTTCACCTCTCTCGGAGACTCTAGTGAACGGACTATCCATTTCAATGGTAATTTAATCATACTCGAGACGTTTAGATGCAAAGGAAGATTTATATTGGCAAGTGCAACTCTGCTTAATTGAACTCATTAACCATCGTTAGGTCCAGCAGACTCCGCCAAATTAAAAGGTGATTCCGCCGTTCTGTCTTTATACAGCTCCAAGCAAAGAAATTACCCAGAGATTCGGAAACTCCATCAATTTCCAACGATTAACAAAATGCAATTTTAATAATCGTCAGTCTCCCATAGAATTTTTGTCTCGAGTTTTGCTATCCAGGTCAAACGGTATAATCGCCAAGCGAAAACTTCAGCATAACTTTCTCATAACGTGGTAGAACAATTCCACTAATGAAAATTGTGCTAAGATATAATTCATCCCCTAGGGTCGTACACAGCGCAGCTATAATTTGTTTTTATTTTCACGAAAGTCTGATCACTAGACTGCGGATCTTTATGCAAAATAAAAAAATGTTTGCATTGTTTGCGAGACACACAGGAGTCAAATAACAATTTCATTCTTTTCTTAATTATCTTATTAACACGTTAACTGCCGTGTCACCCGTATTCGGGTGACAGCAGAAGTTCTCATCGGGCGCACCGACATTCGGTAGCAGAGCACGCATCTTACAGCGGCACGGGTGACCTGACGGGGATTTTGTTGTAAACACGCGTGGCAGTCAACGTGTTAAGGTGAAACTGATACACCGGTGACCTTAAATCTTTTTAATGCCTCCACTGTTTGAAATTGCACGTACCCATTTCTGTCATAAATGCATGAAATCCGCAGTCTACTGATCACAGATATTAATTCGAAGCTCGCGGGGGAAAAACGGTGAGCTAATTCGAAGTGTTAATGCAGAAACACGATATAATCCAGTAGAGTAACTACGCGAAGGCCTGCAAAAAGGCTCGCAGAAATGCGAAACAAGTTTAGCCGAGGCAGAGGGATTTGTTTTTCCATTCCGCCCCGTTTTTTCCGACCTTGCAGACGACGACGATTAACGAGCGTTTTGCATGCACACGTTCAGCCATGGATTCCTTTTTTGCAGTCCCACCCCTCCAGCTCCCCAGATTAGATAACTCTCTTATCAGTCCGGAGCCGGGGAATTTCGTGAGAGTTTACACGGAAATCCACTGGCACAACGATAGAACCGGCAATCGTGTCTGTTCACTTTTATCCCGTTCTCGCTGCGAATTAAAGCACCGTTTAAATTGTTTCTGCTTTAGGTGGAACTGCCGGTAGATAGTGATACATCGAAGATAAATATCACGGGAATGTGATGGTGGGTATTTATCAGTGAATACTGTTTCACCTGTGTTATCTGATACCGAGAACATAATTGATCGCCTATCGAAACTTTCTGCTGCTAAATTATTTAATAGAGCTTCATTCGGTTTCGAGTACTACTGGTTCCAAAAAATATTCCAGAACCTACCAGGAGATTGAGGAGCAGTCCAAAACGTTCTGCTACCCTCCAGAACAGTTCGGGGACCCTCGAGAAAATTCTGGAGCGTTCTAAAAAAGTTCTGAAGTTTATAAAATATTTCTAAAGCCTTCCGGTACAATGTCGAGCATTCCGAAAAAATTCTAGAGCCTCCTACAAAACGTTGAGGTGCACCAAAAAATTCTGGAGCCTTCGGATACAATGTCGACTCTTCCGAAAAATTCTAGAGCCCTGTAAAAAGTTCCGAGGCCTGCCAGAAAATTATTCCGTGGCCTTCCAAAAAATTCTGGAAAAAATGTCCTGCGCGATCAAAAAATTCTGGAGCGCTTCAGGACGAACGAGAGTGCCTCTAGGAAATGCTCGGACTGGTAAAAACCTTTTAGAGTCCACGAAAGCATGCAGCAGCGTCATAAAACAAAGCGGAAGAAGCTCCGAAAAATAGACAGGCTTTTAAAAAGGATTGTAGGGATACGTCTACGAATTTCGTGATGGAAGTTACGAGATTAATTCAGTTCCATCCCTGGAGCAATATCTCTGGAAATTCGTTTATCTTTGGATCGATAAAAAACCTCTGTTTTTTCGTGCTTTCCCTCTCTCTGTCTCTCTTCTGCTGTCCCCAATTTTTCGACGTCTGTATGTGTGTGTACGGTCACAAAGAGTATATAGGTTCTCTCTGTCTCTCTTTGGCTGGCTGATCGATTAACTTTCAGAGCTATTATATTTCCTCCACGGCACAAGTAATAGTATACATTATATTACAGTGTATGCAGGCCGACGCGAGACGATCGGGCAACGTGACAGAATGAAAACGATCTCGTTTTTTCCGCCGGCATTTAAATCACCCGCTGCTTTACACGGTCCGACTGTAAAGTGGATTTTCCAGCGAGCCCTTATGTATTCCACTGGAGAGCCATTTAACGAATCTTTGATCTGGAAATGAAGCTATTCAACGAAGAGCCCGGGTCCTGTGAACGCGCGCGATTAGCTGGCCATTTAATGGCCGGTCTAATGAGTTCTTCTGAATTAATTGTTCGTACCGAAATTCCACGATTCATTAATATATATTAGCGCTGCTGCGTATCGCGGTTAATATTACCTCACCGTGCCAGAAACAACCCGTTTAATGGCCCCTGCACCAGCCCGAAATTGTTTCTGATTTTACACTTGCCACGGTCACACTGGCAATCATAATTTCAGCTCAGCAAATTCTGGCCCGCAATATTCCGAAGTTAAAGAGCAGGCTGCTTTATTGACATGGGGATAATGAGCTCGAGGTGCGAAGCTTTGGAGAAAATGGCCATTTGTAATTTTAGACTCATTTTACTTCGCCGATACTGTGCCATGTACCGAGTCACAATATTCTAAAAATGAAGGAGGCTATTCTAATTATATTTTACTATGGATCTCAAAATAAAAAACAATTCTGGAGCCTTCTGACAAAATTCTAGATACTCTCAAAACTGTCTGGAGCCTTATGAAAAAATGGCTACGGCTGTTCAAAAAATTCTGGACCATTTCAAAGTATTCTACATGGGCCCCACCAAAAATGAAATTGTAATGTTTTCCGAAATTGGAAAAACTAATTTTCCGACCACGGGTTTTTTTGCCGTGTAAATATTGCAATCTACTGTGAAGGTACCTGTGGAGAGAAACGTCAGAGCTCGATGTCGAGAGCAGCAGGCAAGCAATCAGAATTTTTATAAATAAATAATATCCTGCACTATTCCCAGCGAACGATCCCCTCAAAAGACGACACCGTTTCGCCAGGAGGACAGCCCGAAAAACCGTAGAGTCTGGCCACACAGTTTCTTCCCAGAAGTAGAGGAGGCCGCAGCACTGAATGCTTAAAACAGCGAGAGAAATGGAGAGGGAGGAAGTCGCGGTTTTAAGGGCGGAACAAAAGAATCTAATTACTGGCAACTTTACTCGGCGCAAGTGGCCCGAGACAGAGCGTATAACTCGACACTCGGAAAACAATGGGATAAAGCGCGACCCAAAGCGCACCGGATTGAGCTTTCTTCCGCAGTTTAACCTATTTCTTGCATTTTTCACTGGTGGTTCGACCCTGAGGAACGTTGCTGGTCCACAGAGCACACGCGATCATCGTCGAATTGTACCCCATTGATCACTAGAACATCCCTCTAGGATTTATCCTAGGCCCATGGGAAATGGTTCTCCACGGAAATGTTTAATGGCTCAACCCTTTACATCACCTTGCAATTCTCACCGCGAAACGGTAGAGGTATTTTTCACCTCCTTTCATGGCTGTTTAATTTTTTAGCGGGCCGAGGGACGGTAGAATCTCAACTGTATGCACTTAGGGCAATTTTCAAATGAAATTTCACGCAGCAAAGCATTTAAAACATTTCCTAGCAACGCTTTCGAAGCAATTTAAATTGATTAACACGATAGAATAAATTAAAATTTGACGCACCGACATGCGACAGATTTTCTAATTTAAATTAACATTGCGGATGCTATTGCAGAGAATTTGTATTCCAATTGCAATTCTTACTTTCGTCGATAAAAAATTATACAATTGGAAACATTTTTGTACAATTTAATCGAGGTCGAAATTTCCATATTTGTCCGTGGAAGAATTAAACAAGCAATTAGTTTGCTAATGAATTTCTTTCAGAGGGTAGAAAATTCATTTCGAGGAGGAGAGCGAAGCTTGTACGAGCTAGAAGAATTTCGCGAACAACAGAGGCGAGCATGTTAGAAATTTCTAACCTCGACATTAACAAATGTTAGTTCAGAGAACTCGGCAAGAAGACGCTTCAGCATCGATTGCGCTCCAGGGATTATAACTCGAGGCATCCCTGTCCGGCTGCAATGAGGGTTGGAGAGGCAGTAAGGGGACGGAAGAAACTTCGCAACAATATCCAACAGAACTTTGGCCGGATTTATCAGAATTTACGCAACTTCAAAACTCCCGAAGAAACTTCCCCATTGATTCTTCGACGCTCGACGTTTACTAACAAGCCACTGACTGCGTCTAGAAGGCTGATTATCTAAAAAGAACGACGTGACTTAATTAACTCGGACATTCACAATCGACAACATAGATATGTATCTCCAAATATGCATGGAAAACAACGACAAAATCGTGCCAGACATATCCATAAAAAATTGGTAAAACAGTACGTTAAAAATCTCCGAGAGATATTTTTAAACCTTTTCCACAAATGTATGTATACACATTATTTACACATGCATTAGACTAAACATTTATGAAAATAATATATAGAAGCACGCGAAATATTAATGCAGACAGTTCAATAAAAATAATACACTGTCCCGGACGTACTTGAATCAATAGCACTAATTTATTTATACCGGCGACGGTTTATTTTTTTATATAGTCAATGGGCTTCGATTATTAATAACTTCGAGCCCCCTTTATTCATAAAGTCCGGAGCCATCAGCCTCGAACAATTATTCTAAACAAAATGTCACGTAACTTGTTGTTAGATAATCTTTGAAAAAAAAAAAAAAAACAAACGAACAACAGAGGGAAACAACAATTTGAATGGCACGACGGAGTCATAGAACGTGGTGTAATCTACACTTTTAGGGGACGTAATGTCAACCATAAATACTCTTTAATATATTCATTATTTGCCCGTCGCAAAGAGCCGCCCACGCACCGGACCGAACACCACTCATAAACTTCCTGTATCCACTAGCACGCCGGGGAAAACCAACCAGCCTGAACAACTTAATTACAACTCCGCCCTCTTTGAATCTCTACAGTGCATAATTCCTCAGACGTGAAAATAAACTTTTCCCTTTTATAGAGAACCGGGCTAATTAAGTATCGCGACTGACTGACACTTTTCCGACAATTCGAATAACTTGACGCACGAGATAAGTGTCGCGGAAAACATCGTTGCGGATTGTGGTACAATATGCATTATTATTTTTTATAATTTTTTAATACATCAATTTGGTCCCGAATAAAATTGAACAATTCGCTCCTGACTAAAATTGAACATCATGCTCCAAAATAAACTTGAACATGAAGCTCCAGAATGAAATGCATCAATTCGCTCCCGAATAAAATATACCAAATCGCCGTAGAACGAAATCGAACAGTTTCATACCAAAAAAAAAACGGGGAAACACCAAAAGACAAACTTCAGCACAACAAACATAAAAAGTCCACATCTCCAAACGAAAAAATGAGCGACTCTACCACAAACTAAAACATATAAAACGCACCAGAAGAATTCACTGTAATATAATCCCGAATAGAACGTTTCAGAATTTGCTCGAAGATAAAACAGACCTGTCTGATCGGAGCAGTCGGTTGATGATAGCGAGCGTCCAACAAAAGCAAGCAACACAGGAGCAGAAGTTGCAGCCGCCCGAAAATAAACAAACAAATGCCAGCACACATCGCCCGCTATGAACCATAGTGAACGGGGTGTGAATCGCCGCGGAGATGTTGAAGGGCGGTTTAGGTGTACAGCGAAATGTCCATTAAAAATAGAATTAACATTCAGCCCCTGGGGACGGATCGATAGGGGTCAACAAAGGGGGCAAATAAAAACGTTTATCGGGGTCTGTCAATGAACCCAACACTGCGTCTTACCCTCGAAAACCTAACCTGACACCGCCCACTGTCACAGGAGATGATGCTCTCTCTCTGCCACGGCTCGAAGAGGACACGTCGATGTCCTCTGTCGCAGGACACCACGATGACACGAAGATTCACATCGGGTGTGTCAGGTCGGGGAACCCTTCTTCGTTGTCGAAGACCTCGAAAACCGCGTAAAAACTGCGACGTTCTACCATCGTGGGACGAGCACTGCCTTCGATGCGGGATACCCGACTTCTGGCCAGGGCCGTGTCGCGTGGGCGGCTAAATCTGGCAACATTCACCCGAAAATTTTTCGAATACCACCTGGTAAAAAGCCTGAATAGACTACGGATCTTCATGCGTTTATGGCTTCTGCAAATTTTCAAAAAAGGCTAGCATATAAAATTCGACAGAATTTATAGTAATTTTTATTTTTTTAAGATCTCTGCAAGGTTACTACGCCACTGGAAATAGGATTGCATTTTATTCCACTTTCTTAAGATTCGTCTACATTGATAATTGCATAAACGTCCGCAAGTCTAACCCTGAAGTAGGCAAGAATTTATTTTTAATATTTTGATTGTGCTGGGAGAAATTAAACGAAGGCTATTGTATTGTAGAATCATTTTAATGCTATCGCTAAACATTTATTTATATTAGATTGTAGAGAGATTAATTCCTAAAATAATTTACATCAATGTGGATTTTTAAAAACAGGAAATAATGTCTAGCTGACTTCATCAGATTTTTTAAAAGCAATGAAGTATCTACATGAAACCTGTTAATAAATGAAGTACATTGTTGTGTAAAAAGCACAGGTCTATGTTAGCAGAACAATTACTGAAGAATTAAATGAAACAATTTGCAGGAGGTTCATTAAATTTCATTTAATTTTATAACCAAAATTGATATGTACAATTTAAAGCAGTAGACATATTTCTGTGTCTTGGAATCGACGCAGACATTTTTTATTTTGCATAAATACCCGCAGTCTAATCATCACGTGACAACACGAAAAATTGAAATGCACAGCCATTTGAGAAAATTAATTTAATAATTCTCTGGAAAAATTGTCACACCTAAAACTTGGATTTCTGAAGTTCAAAAAATATATTTTGGAGTTCCGGGAAAATTCTGCAGGGTTCCATGGGTGCAGGTACGCGACTGACGACTGCACATGCGTAGAACCAAGCATCGCTCCGTCTCGCACAAAGCGTTTCCCCTCATTCTCGTTCCAATTAGCAACGTAATATCTCAATTATCCACGACGTATTTGAAAATTCGCAATACCGGTATCGAATTGTAAGATTATTTCTTTATCTCCAGCGGTAGAAAATAGAGACAACATTGTCCGCGATCGACAGGAAAAAATGAAAAATCAATGATTGCCGCCAGAGGGTCGGCGGGAAAAATCTATTACTCGGCGGAGAAGTGGTGCCGGCACGCGTTCAATCGAACTTTGATTAGTTTGATTGTTTTTGGCTTTTTTTCGCTGCGATTCGGAACTGTCGACACAATAACCGTTCGATTTTCTATTGCCTGTCGACATGGCGAGAATCCGAATTTTGATTTACAGAATCAACCAATTGTGACTGTGTTACGCGGATATGTAAGAGAAACGCGGTAAACGCTATTTAAAAATTGTATTCCAAATTGTGCTGACGATAAAAAAAATTTTGTAAACTTGCATTTATAGAAAACACTTCCAATTCACAAAAAAGACATCAATGAATTCTACGAAAGAAGTCGTTAAATCCAGTGTGTACTACTAGCAGAGTTGGGCAAAAATTTAATCAACGATTGACGAATAAATTTCTACTTCAATCGTTAATCGCAATTAACAATTAAACTCCTACTTTAGTCGTTAATTGAGGTTAACGATTACATTCTTTTCAATTGTAATCGTCAATCGGATAATTAATTAATGATTAACTGCAGAAATTTCGAAATGAAATACGGAATTAAAACTATGCATGCTGAAAGAAATGTAAACTGAGTTTTTGTTGAGATATATTTCTCTCTCCCTCCTTATTAGAATTTATGGATAGACCGTGTGGCGATTAACTTCAACAATTGATTAAATTAGTCTCCGATTTTTCGATGATTTCTCTTTTTAATCAACGATTGACGGTCAACTTCATCGATCGACTGAATCAATCGTGGATTTTCCAATGATAACCTTTTTTAATCGTACACATCAATCAATCAATCTTGAAAATTTTTATTGATTAATTCCCAGCTCTGACTAAGTACTAGCTTATAATAAAAATATGATGAGCACCTTTTTCAACAATTTCGCAGGAAAGAGTGAACTCCAGCGTCCTTCATCTAACAAGAAAGTGTCAAAGGATCCTGCAATCAATAAAAAATGAAGACCACCCCTTGTAGTGAAATTTAAAAATATCTCTCATCGTGAAAAATTCGCTGGTGACAAAAACTTGTGAAGGCTATTATATTCGCAGGAAACTTCACCCTCCCAGTTGCAAAAGGAATGTCAGAGGACCCTGCAAAAAATTTGAAAATATTTTCCGAATGACCTCCATATAAAAATGAATTTTACGTCTGAACAGTACTGGAATAGAATTTAAATGGAATCCGAAGCACGGTAATTAATTAATTTTTCACTTCTCGGAAACTTGGTGCAAAACGGCAGTTCATTAACAATGCGAGAAGCCGATAGATCGAGGGTGCGATCGTTCCGGAGTTTCCATTATTAAAGTTCTGAATGCCGGTTCCGTGTACGAGGAAACTTAACGCCCCGAAGTTGCAGCGAAGATCCAGGATTTCTACATAGCATGATCAAAGGGCCTGGTGCATTCGCGATTGCCATTCTCGGGGAAGTTTGGCAACGCGTGCTGGATCCTCCCGCTGGCTCCTCGGACCGTGACCCCGCAGACAATGCCAGAACGATCTGCTTGCCGAAGGGGGGGAGGGTATTGTAAACAATGGCGATCTGGTTTCGCTCGACACGGGCATAACATGTGGCGAGTTCAAGAAATTTGGAAAAGAGGTTGGACGCAATGAATATTATTATTATTATTCATTATAGACGGACCGAAGTCCTCTTACATAAATGTTTACAATAGAAAAAGATAAAGGACTACTCGCGTATAATAACAAAGAAGGGACGTGCACAGAAACTATGGTACAAACGACATTGTATTATCCTATAATCCTGCGTAATTGTTTTTTAAAGGTGTGCAAAGACTCGGTAAAAAGATCAATACGATTATAGAGAGTGCTAGAGTCTGCAATAATGCGGATTTATTGGATTAATTAATCCATAAGTAGATCTGGCTTTAAGTGTTTGAAATCCTGCTCAAGTTCTCAAATCCTGCTCTCGTTCAGGTACATAGAAATTGATTTGCGCAAGTAGTTACATTAAAAGCAACATTACAACATTCTAGAATTTTTTAAATCTTTCACTGTTTTATATTTCGTCCAACCAATTTCTTCATGAACGCATAAAGATCCGCAGTCTACTGATAATTTTAACAAAATTCGACAGACAAAATGCGTCGGGAAGAAAATAAAAGTAATTGTGGGGCGCGTGGAGCAGCTGTCGTAACAGTAAATAATAAAAAAAGCGGCGCGTGGAGCAGTCACACCAGGGAATTTTGAAAAAAAGAGAAGCATCCGTCAGAAATGTAAAAAATAAAAATGATATGGCGCGTGTGAAGCAGCCGTCACGGAATTTGAGAAAATAATAATGACGGGACGCGTGAAGCAGCCAGAATACATATTAATAAAAATATCCTGCCGGAATGATTACAATAACGAGGCGTCTGAAGCGGCCGTAATAATTGATGTGTCATTGGGAGTAATAACAATAATGATCATTAATGTATTCGTACACATTAAAAAAACGAATTACTTTTTTAACCCAACAGACTTTGACAACAACTTTATACACCGACTGTATAATAATCGTGTCATTGAACCTAACAGCATACAGACGTTTTCTACAGTAATAACGCTGATCTGATACAATAAATAATAATCAACATTGGGCCATACATATTGAACGGCGATGTTCGGTGATTTTATTGACAGTATCGGATGTAAATATTCATACTGTAGAAGTTGCGGATAAAAAAAGAGAAATGTCCACACTAATCTGAATACGAGAAATGAATATTTCATGGAATATGATAATAATATTGCACAATATGGTGGCAGCTGGCGAGAGTATTTCTAGGTCAGGTGCAACAGTGAATTTTTCTTCATTCAGGTAGACAGTGCTTACTGCAACAGGGAGCACAATAGAGTGAATAGGTGAACGGAAGCTCTGAGGGGGGGATCGATAAGAACTGGGTTAATATGATCAGCCAAGGCAGCAGACTTCTTCAGCCTATCGTCCAGACATTATATTTAGAATGCGGATGCTAGAGTGAACAGCCCTAAGACACTTCGTCTCACTGTATCATCCACTATCAATGTCGGAAAAATAAACCTCCAGAGAACCTCCTCCATTTAAATTCTTTTCTGAATTCAATTGTGCTCATAATTATTACGTTAAGTTACAATTAAAGGAATTAATGCGACAGGAAACAACTCTTAGCTGACCATCAGAGAAAAGTGTGTTGGAAATAATTTCGAATGAATATTAAAATTATAAAAATGAATATAAAAAACGTAAATATTTTTTCATGAAGAAAATAATTGTGCCCCTCATCGGAGCGAATGAAATGTTTTAATGACTTTCCAAAAAGAAAAATACATTGAGTTTAAGTCCTACACTCTCCACACTTTTCGCGACGAAAAATAATGAATGGAGTTAAATTCGTCTCAGCTGACTTTCATACTAAATTAGCTAATTATGTCATCAGCTCTCTACACCAGGAAGTAACGAAGACTGTACAATTTTTTCTCTACTGGCCATTTATATTGAATTTACCAGCATTTAGGTTCTCTCTCTCACTCTGCCAAAAAATAATGAATGGTGTAAAACTCTTTATAGCAGACATTTGTAACGAATTCGCTGATTATGATATCTCCGTTTAGGAAATTGTAAAATTCTTTTTAGCGGAGCTACATGGCGCCATGAAATTAGCCAAAAGTCGGAACGACTTGTTTTACGATTCCGGCGATTCCAGGATTTCTTTCCGAGGGAGCAACTCGAGGTGTTGAAGTATAATAAGGGCTCGCATGATCCCTAAGAGGCCTGCGCAATACACGCGAGCGGGAACTCGCTTTGGAAACGCTCGAAACGCGAGCGGAGGCTCCAGTCTGCGCGCGACACTTGTCCGAGACGCGTCGCGTTCCGACATTCAAACAAGTGTGTACTACCCTAATCTCGCGGTTCCGCAAAATAAAAAATCCTGACCAATAATGAACCCTCGATCTACCTCGTCGTAAAAAGACCTATCCCTCACTTTTGAAACAGCCCTTAAAGAATCAAGAAGAGTCATTGTTTTATAGACTGGATCTTCGATCAGCAAGTAGAAACGGACAGTTTTAATCAGACTGGCGAAAAGAGTATAATAAAATCGAGTGTGGGAGCTCATGTGCACTTAGGGTAGTGCTGTGAATTTTTGTGGAGGTTGAAGAGCCACTTGATGGGATTTTGAGAGCTCCCTTAGACTTCGAACTGGTGAAAGTATTCGATAAATTGTCAGTGACTCCGAGATATGATGAAACATGAAGTTGTAGATCGTGATGCGATCTTTGCCGAGTGAAACGAGGGGCAGTTTCGGTGCAGGTGAGAGAGCACAGGCGAGATCATGTGCATCGCAGGAGGAAATTGATCAACGACGCCGGGAAAATGACCGTGAAGACCTGAGGAGTGTTATGAGAATGGAAATCGAGATGGGATCGAGAGCACTGCGAGGTAAGATCGACGGGATTTATCGTCGATTAGCGGGACGGATCGATAATTAACTGCAGGGGGACTGGTCTTGTCCTCGTGCTCTTTGAGTCACTGCAAAATATTAAAATTCAACAGATAATCAGTCATTTCACTTTCAAATATTTTACGAAAAATGTCATGATTAGACTCCAGTTTAGGCATTTTCCAATTTTTGTAGACAAAGTTTAAGAAAGTGGAATGCAATAAAACCCTATTTTTAATGGGAACAAAATTCCATCGAATTTTATATTCCCGCCTTTTTGAACATTTTCGGGCGCCATAAATGTCATAAATCATAAAATTAATATTTTATAGCATCCGTAGCAAAATTTAAAAAATAATAAATTTAAATCATTAAGGGAAGAATTAAAGATCCGCAGTCTAATGATACATGATCGTTCACGTGCGATTTTTGTTAAAATTTGAAAAACAAATACTAGGGACTAATTTTGAATGGGGTTGGCGGAATTTGATATCAAATACCATGCACTTAGCAAATATTGCAAGCACCTAGATGATTGTGCAAACTGAAACGAAGCTACAAGTATTTAAGTGATTAATATAGAAATGTCTGTTTCGATTGTTGGAGTGTTTGATCGGCTAATTCTATTTCGGGGTAAATTATGCAGTTTTGAGAGGAGTCTGCAGGCAAAATGCGGAACCTAGTTTTTCCGCGTGATATTGTGAATGCTAGTGAAATCAATTCGGTCCCGCAACGTCACTCACGACAGCGAAGCTTTCGCTGCAATTGGCAGCCGGTTACACATATCCGCGATTGCAAATGCGCTCGGATTGGCAGCGACTTTCCGTTATTGGAAAATAATCGGGAGCCCGTTTTAATTGACATTCTTTTTCTTACTGGAACAATGAGAATTACCTGGGCCGATGATTGACAATTGCACCGTGCTGCGGAGCACGTGTTCTTCGTACCAGTATTGCCAAAGTGTTGATTTCTGTAACGTTTCTTACGAGACAATTTTTTTTAAATGACAAATAAATATTCTGATAGTATACTGTAGTATACTGATTTTAATTGTTGTAATCGGGGTTACAGTTTGCAACAGAGTTTACAGTCGAGTAAATGGATCAAATCCGCAGTCTACTGACAATCATAGTATTATTCTAGCTGCCGCGTAACCATGAACTCGGTTTCTTAATTAACCTCGCCTTAGGCAGTCCACGAACTTGAGCTATGTCTTACGGACACAGTGCTCAAAGAAAGCGGCTGTTAATTAGATTCGTGACACTTCTCGCCAGCAATTTCACTATTGTTGCCCTGCTGGTTTGTTAACAAAGCCAAGCAGTTGTCACATAAAAGATAATAAGAATAATTCTGTAACGATAATCACGGCACGATTGATATCGGATATTAATAGTAATACACCTGAACTAGTTCTCCATAAAATACCGAATCCAGTTAAATGTTTAATAATATTTTTCCCCAAAATTTTAAGCACTGAGTTCAAAATTTCTTCTTTTATAGAGAGAATTACATGTGAAAAATTTAAATAAAATCATGACATCAGAGTGTGTGAGAGGAAGAGAGAGACTATAAAAATAAAAGCGTGGAGCGCTAAACTATATTGACGTAGTCTTCGTGGGTGCTCCACGCTTTTTTATTTATAGTCTCCCTCTCTCTCTCTCACTAATGTCATGATTTTATTTAAATTTATATTAAATTTTTCTATCTATTCTCCGACACTAATTTTGACAGAAGAAGTTAATATAATAGCGGTAAAAGAATTAAAAATAGGTGTACAATTTTTCTGAATAATTAATTACAAGGGGAGTAAATAATTGAAAGGTTCAGTAATTTCCTGAGCTGCATAAAATAGCATCTCAGGTCGAAACAATGAAAACCTTCCATCACCGGTTAAAATGACCTGTTCTAGATTTTTTATTTCACGATTATTGATATAATAAAAATAATTTCCTAAGTAATTATTGTATAGATATCTTTAGTGGGGCACATATTACAATAGGAGCTCTTCACAAAGTCTAAATAAAATCAATCTTGTACTTTTTGTAAGGGAAACGTGTAGTTTGAAGGCTCGGTTTGGTTTAGTGTTAAATATTGAAAATGAAGTGTTTGCAAGCAACATAATATTTTCCATCGATGAGAACGAGAGACCTTTAGCCGGGCAACACCTGAGCGACCATGAGGGTACCTGCACTTTCGTTCGTTCCGATCGTTATTGACTTTAATTGCAATTCCCCGTCGGAAGAACGGTACGTGAACATGAATAACTAAACTGCGACAATATCGTCACATCTGCTACGGTTTTCCTTTAACGATTTTCCTTATTTCCACGAACAATCGAATGCCTAAATAAATCCAAGGAAAGCTTTCGAAATCGCCACCACGACTTTACCACGTTTTTATCAGCTCGCTTTCTTGTCTGTCTGTTTGTCTGTCTGTTCGGTACAAACTTTTTTCATTAATACCGACAAAACCTTTAAATAAATTACACGAACAGCAGAGACAGAGTGGTCACACACAGGAAAATGATCGGTCAGACTCGACTATAGTCTATCGATTACCACTAACCGCAATCGAGATTTTCCAAGCCGCAACTTCCCCGAACACGTACGTATTCGGACTTCTAATAATTATAAGATCAATAAACAATAATTAATGTCAGCTATACAGGGTGCTCCCCAAATACAGAATACACAGAGCGTCTCTTATTTGTGTAGATCCTGTACAGGAAACCGTGTCCAACCCGATGCTATAATTAGCTCAATTCTCTCTAATTTTTTCATTGATCCCCGACAAGGTGAATAAGAACTGTACATGGTGAGTCAGCACGCCCTACGGTCTCCATTATATAATCGACAGAGATGGATGCGGTTCTGATTGGTTGATTGTGTGGACACACTTGTTGCTCGGCAATAATCATATAATAAATCCGCCTAATTAAATTTTTTCCTCGAGAAACTGCCACATACGCCAACCACACTCATTCAAACACAATGGAACCGTTCGTGGATTTATTGTGCTACAACTTTGAAAACGTAATTTGTGACCTGGCGATAATAAGAATTCCATCGAAAAGAATTAAAAAATGTCGGCACACTACAAATTCAATATAAAAGAGTTAAAAAATGTCGACACACTACAGGACCATTCAGGAGTCAGTGGACGATTCAAAATTCGAAATTGTTTCAAAAGATTTTGGAAAAGTAAAAAAGCTACTGATTTTCACTTGAAAATGATCTATCGACTTTTACTTTTGCTGTGAAAAATATTTCTATCACACAAAGAGATTCTACAATATTTTCTAAACAGTTATACACAGAACAAAACCCCATAAAATATTGGAACAACACAGACAAACACATTTCCCAAAATAAGCAGAGAAAAGACGAAAGGAGGAAGTAATAAGAGAAGAAAGAGAGGACGATTGCGAGGAGGTAAATAAAAAAGTATGCCAAATGCAGACAGTTTTCCTATCCAAGACCGCAAAAGAAAGAGGGATGCAACCTCGTCGAAGTTTCGTCTGAATTTTTCATCGGAAGTTCGCCTCGCGGCGAAAACCGTGCAGTAACTTTTTGCAGTGAGTTTCGCAAGGTTCTGCTGGCGCAGGTAGCGCGGCGAGGATGTGCTTGCGGAAAAATCGCAAGCGCGGTCAACGGTGGCGAAAACGATTTCGTAGCCGGCCGCCGGAAATTCGTAACGTTTCAGCCGGAAATGGGTCGTCGCGTAGAGAGAGAGAGAGAGAGGGAGAGAGAGAGCGTGGTCCAGGGAAATCCCTTTTCGCGACCAGAGAAAAACAAATTCGAGGGCCAATTTCACGGGCGATTGCCGCGAGTGAAAACCCCGGGACGCGCGTGCAAGCCGCGAAATTTTTCCCCTGAGCGATAATGATCTCGTTCGCGATCAACGTCGACGAATATCACCGTCGATTACACGGCCAAGTATGTTCCCAATGGTTCCCGCGAACGATGCACTCGATAAATGCTGTTTTCTGAGTGGAGAACATCTGGATGGGAAATTAAAAAGGGGGGAAGTAGATTGCAATTTTTGAATCCGTGCGAATGCTGGAAATGAAACGTGCTTTGAGTTGTAGCTAGCGATTAATTATGGCGAGACGATTGGTACGTTGTGAATTGAGGAAATAGGGGTGGGTCTAATTTATTCGGAGAGGGGTGCAATTAATTGCGGGGAGCACCAGATTTATTGTTGGCAGGGCCACAATAATTTTTGGGATAACTCACTGCTGTTGGTGAGGACGTAATTAATTAGGGGACAGTTCTAGTAGTTAAAGTTAAAATTAAACCCCCGAGTTGGAAATATCTGTAATATTGTAAATCATGTAGATCAGTGATCTCAGTAACCTTGTATATCAGAATAGCGAGGAGCAGCAGATTAATTAGTGGGAGAGTCACAAAAATTTTTAGGGATAACTCACTGCTGCTGGTGAGGATGTAATTAATTATTTTGGGAGGGTACAATTAATTATGGAAGGGTCCCAATACTTAAAATAAAAACTGGGCCCTCGTGTGAAAAATACTTCTAACATTATAACAAGTCAAACAACGAGGTCCGTGTTGCTGGACCACCCTGTATATCACAGAATGGGACCAAAGAGGGGAAAGCAATCTCATGTCATCAGGCTGTGTCGTCAATCTGAAGCGACGTTTATGGCCGACTGAATCTATTGAAGCACATTTTGTTATTTCTGAGGTACGCGTACACAGTGTTCCAAAATATATGTACATATTTTTTTCTAACCTGAATCGTCAGCACTCAAAATTGCCAAGTATCCAAAATCCAAGATAAACATATACTAGCAAAGCATATAGACTTACGGCAATTTTCCTTTGTCAGAGATAACATGAAATACATAGAAAACCAATTTAGCACCACCCTGTAGAAATGGCTGCAGGACCAGGTCAAAGTTATTTCAAGATGTGAAAGCAAAGGAAATTGCCGGACCCCCCCGGTGACAGTAATGGAGATAAGAGTATCTGAAAATATTTAGCAGCCGGAGGTGAGGGAAATTTGCATGGAAAATTTCGGGAAAGTTCAGTGATCGAGGGTGGCCATCGACGACCCCCTTTTGTTCCCAATGGCCACGAGGGGTCTGCGTGAATCGTTATCGTTACTTTCGAAGCTTTACTACCGCTAATTGGGCCAAACGACAGACTTTAGGCTCCAATTACGGCCAGGCCGGCCCACGTTTTACATAATTCCTTATAAATGATAGTATTGATTCGTCTTCACCCTCGAATGCATTCGACGATCCCAATACCACTGGGCTATATTCTCGAGGAACATCGAACAATGTATATTTGATAAGATTTCTCTCCCTCTCTCTCTCTCTCTCTCTCTTCTTCCAGGCAGCATTGCGTTATCAATTTTTAATAAAAACGGAAGTCTGGAAACTGCCCGAGAATTATTCTTGCTGAATGCTATAGCTGTATCTCTCGGAGATGTTGGATTTTTTATTTAGCAGGGGTTTCGTTCGGGAGAAAACAAAAGGTTGGAAAAGTTCTATCCTGAAAATAATTTATAACTTTCTTGAATAATGTTCCGTAAGGATCTGGAAACAATGTAACACCTGTGTAATGTGAGCTACATGTAGCGATATTGTTTAAAGCAATAATAGATAAATAAATAAATAAAGTTGCGAAACACTGGGCCTGTCGGAGATAACGGTGGCGATAAAAATTGTGTAACGAGGGGGCTGATGCAAGAGTTGATTGGAAATGGTAATAAGCTCTTACTGGGAAATGTTATCGGAAGATCTTGAGTGACATGTGGATTTAAATAATTAATTTCGAAGGCAGTAGGATTTTTAATTTTATTTTCAATGGTGGATCTGTGTGGGGGTTAGGTGAGAGAAATGGAGGGAAACGGTGAAAGTAGCAGCCGTACCAGAAAATTGGAACATTAACTGCGAGAATCGATTGCACAGCTGGTGACAGCTATCAATTTTTAAAGCGCTCCGATTTTTCCCGTCGCTATTCATAGCGTTTGGGTCGACCACCTCGATACAGTCGAAGAGATAACAGCTGAAAACGAACAGGCTTCAGAAATTGCCTATCATCATACGGAAAGAAAACTTATTTCCACTATAGTATATTCATACATAGTAATCCGTCAAGTGTTCTTTTATTATTAATTCAGTTTCATTAATATTCATAGTGAACTGTAAGAACATAGAAATATCTTTACCGGGCTGGCACAAAAAAATTCCGGAACATAGTTTAAACCGCTATAAACAAGTCTGCAAAATTTCCGAATGCTACGTTATTTGGTTCAGTCGAAAAAAATTCTTAAATATAGCCACAACGGGGAGAATTCGAACCTAAGGGAGGGTTTGAACGCGACGCCACATTAATAATAAATCAGAGTTCAGACGAAGGGGTGTCGGCTATATAAATATTTTAGAGAAGAAGGAAGGACCCAACGGAGGATCGTGCTCGGTCCACGGACTCGATCAATCGCGTGCAATATTCGGGGAAAAAAAGGATTTTCGATATCGAGTGGTACCGGCCAGTCGCCGTCGAGAGTTCTCGAGGGCTATCTAAAGATTCCAATTCGTCCTTCGTCGCCTGTGCGTTTCACGACTGCGCGTGGAAACCGTGGGAAAAGACGGCTCCGGGGATCTATCTATTCTCGTAGATCACTCGGAGTCCTCGACCCCGAGCCCCGAGCTGATTCAATTCTGCGACAAATATTTGACTATATGATGAAAAGATGTTTATTCTACACACCCTCTATATAAATAATGAATTAACATCTGTGCAATTTTTTAACATGTTGCTGAGTGTATGTAATTTTATATTAAGGTTTTTCTGTAGGTAAAAAAGTTTACGAAAGCAGTTGTTACGGATAACGAATTTGTAATGACCTGCTCTCCACATCGTTGTAAAAATACCGCAAGAGAATATCTATTAATATTTTTGTTCTTTTTTATACGATCCCTGGAAGATATGTGTTCGTCGTTTATAATTATCATGGGCACCCTTTACAAGATAAACTTAAAGAGAAACACTCTGTTGTGATTCGAACCTATATAGCACGTATATTCTATAAACAATATATCATGCATATAACGAAATCGTGACTGCTGAACAATCAGTTAATACTGATTGTCTGACCTATGACTGGCTCGCACTACTGCATTCAGACAGAGAATCAATATAAAATTATTTCTCATTTTATCAATATATCTGTTAACTTTCCCCACCAAATTATCAATGAACAATTAGGTTAGAAACAAAATAAAGGAGCGGTGCTCCAGAAATTCAACAATACCAACAAATTCTGAATGGAAACCGTTACAAAGATTTTTGCAACGTTCCAAAAAAAAAAAAAGATCGTCAAAAAGCATTCACCAATATATAGGGTGGTTCTGGCAACTGGGACAAAAGTTATTGTTCTTTTTTAAGTAAAAATAGAAAATAATGATACAGGAAAAAATCACAGATTTTTTGTCGTCTATAATTTTTTTTTCTACTTTACTTAAAAGATAGCAGCGACTTATATCCCAGTTCTCAGAATCACACTGTATAAGAAAAAGCATCAGAAAGCTTTTCGTAGCGGACAGGATTTGTGATTGCAGTCTGCAGGCTCGCGCAGAGAATTTCGGGAAAAAAGCGTCGGAGACAAAAGATTTAAGGGTAGTAATGCGAGGTGCTGTGAAAAACGTGAAGTCTGGAAAATATTTTTCCGGTGTTGCAGGGGTAGCATGAAGTAGCTGGGAGAAGACAACGGTGTTCCATTGCCCCGAAGGGCTTTTCACCGACGACATCTTGAAGAACAGAGGCCGACATGGAGAAATGCACAGCGGAATTCCCGAAGCACGAGTGGAGACACCGTCTCAGCCTTCGTGCCAGCAGAAGGAGCCATCAGGTGAGAGAACACACCGACAGTCACACCGACAATGTTATCCTCGTATAGAGCCCTTCGATTTTTACACCCTTATCATGTTAACACCCTCCCAACCCTACCAGTGAGTAATGGAGGACTCTTGCCTGACTATCCCTGGTATCCTTCTTCCGGGTAACTTCGCTGACATTGATAGAGACACCGGATTCCTCCGAGGTGTCCTAAAGTTGGGGGTTGCTGGATTCTCCCCTTTGATGATTCGCTCGAATCTACTCGAACTCAGCCGAAAAAATTCGGTTCTGTTGCTCACAGTTTGATCAAAGTGATAAAACAAAAAACAACTTTTATTTTCTAAATATTCGATTATTTTCTCCGGGGTTTCCTAAAGTCGGGGGTTGCTGGATTCTCTCCTTTGACGATTCGCTCGGATCTACTCCAACTCGACCGAAAAATTCGATTTTGTTGCTTACAGTTTGATCGAAGTGATACAAATTTTTTAAATGTGAATAACAAAAATATTAAATCATTTAATACCTGTATTACCTGATATATTTCTTTAATGGAGCTTTTTTTGCATTTTTCTTCTGTTTCGGGATGTAACATTTTTAGAAATTGGAGAATGGAGTTTGCAGCTGTGACCACTTTTGTCGACACGGAGAAATGCGCCGTTCTATTTGTAGATGTAAATGAAATTTTTGTCGTGTATTGATATTTGGGGAATATTGCTCTCCATTTGCCAACAATTTTCAGGTAACCTGCGCTGTTGCATCACTGTTTTAAGCAAGTGACGTGAAATAAAATGCAAGAAGATACAGTGCATGCTGAGAGTTTATAAATTATTCATTATTCATTAATTAAAGAATCGGCTGTGACGTCAATAAGAATACGTATGGAAAACGGGCGAATATTAAACGAGTACTGAATATTGAGGAAGCTGACAAAAATACGAAAATAAATTTTGGGAAAAGAAATCTGACCACATTACAAAATCCATATTAAATGAAAAATAAACCATTAAAATTAATATAGAGAGAGGTAATAACCATTTCTGCTGCACACAAAAAAATAATAAAAATTCCAAATTTTCCAACGAGTCAAAAGCACGTTACAACCACTAAAATTAATAGAAACAATTTACGTTGCATACAGAAGAATAATAAAAATTTCCAATTTCCTGGGGAGTCAGAAGCGCATTAAAACCAATGAAAGTATGTACAAAGGTAATAATAATTTCTGCAGCGGAAACTAATTGCAATTAAAAGTTCTCAAGCGGAGTCCACAGGACACTAAACAATATTACGCTCATCTCAATTTATTCACGACAAACAAGGACCATGTAAACTCTCGGCTTATCACGATCGCCTAACTTCGCGAGTTAGCAGCGGCATTCACAAATTTTTTCCCACAATTAGCAACGACCACTATGTAGAAGGGGTGGGATGATACCAGGCTGTTGTCTCGTGACAAAGTCACCTTTTTATTCAAAAGAGCTAAGCCCGGCTCATCCATTATTCACAAGTTTATTCCCGCCAGTGGTGATCGAGAGAGCGAGAGAGAGGAAGAGAGAGAGGCGGAGAGAGAGAGAGTACAGAGTCACACGTTATTACATCGTGTCCACGAATTACGGGGACCGAGGGGAAGAAGCAATAATCTCGTTAGGCGAAATTAAAATCGAATCCCCTGAACCTGGCATAAACACGGCCTGGCTTCAGCCGGGAGAATTAATTGATCAACGTAACTCTCGCTCCGAGGCCGATCACAGAGTCCTACGTTTTTCCACTCTGGCGGAATCATCGATTGCAATTACTAGCATAATCTCCGTGCGGTGTGACCCATGCAGGAACATTGATTTTTGCGTCGGAGAATTATTCGAAATTTTTGCTCGAACTTAGACGCACATATTTATCTTCAATTAATTTCACGAATAAATTACTCCCTCCGTTCAGTCGCAAATTGATTTCGTATAAAACGAAAATTCATTAAATGAATTGTGTAAAGAGCATCTCGATTCAATTAACGAACGCATTTTATCAGAGAATTTTGCTTGATAAATTTTTCGCCGGTTGTTTTACTGAAGGTATACAAACGCTATCATCATAAACAAATTACGGACTAGTCACCGTGAATTTTCCAGCGTTCTCGCAATTAAACGGACTGCAACTTTTAATTGTTACAGTGAATATAGAGTAGGAATAACTTCGAATGTCTCCGCTTGCCGGTGAATTGAAATTCAATCGAACTATTCCGATTATTCTTCAATTAATCAGAAAATCGAGTTCACAGTCGCCGAGCGAATTTCAAGCAGTGAGCTCCGCGAATTTTCCAGTCCGTCGGAGGAATAAACGTTTCGAGAGGAAAACAGAAAAATATATCAGCGATTACAAAACGATTGATCGGTCAAGCGGGAAACAAAGACCAGACCGGTGCACAAACGCTGGTTTTGTCATATTTTATGCAGGTGGATAGTTACAGTAGAAATCCCTCGGAAGAGAGGAGAATCGTATCCGTGTTTTCATCGAGCTCTTTCTCTCTCTCTCTCTCTCTCTCTCTCTCTCTCTCTTTCTCTCTCTGTGCATCTGTTCCCAACGAGCAATTATTGTTGGTTTAATCAAACGCAGTGTGCGACCGCCGTAATCTGCGGTGAAGTTTAAGCAGAGCGTTCTCTGACTCCGCGAATGCGTTTAATATAGAATTTAATAACCACCAAGTTCTGCCGGCGATTGTACGGGAAAACCTATTGTGAAGCTGCGACTGCGAATTATGGCTGCGCTCGCGACTCTGACAAATACTTTGACTACCTTTGTAACCCTTTCACCGTTCGAGCATTCCTTGTCACACATTATTTATTGCTGTGCATTATTCATTTTCTTCATCATTGCGCATCATTCACTTTTGAATACATAAGAATATGAAATAAAAAATATGGGTTTCCATTTGAAAAAATGAAGCTGAATTTATTTAAAAAAAATGTAAGGAATATATCTCTAACCACCACTGAAGATTTAATAATTTAGAAGTTACTGTAAAACATGATTAAAAATACTACCCATAAATAATACATTAAAATGTATGTATCGCTCAATATTTAATTATCTTCGGGGGAATCAATATTTTAAAAGATTATTAATATGTAGATTTTTTTCAAAGAAGAAAAATCTCTAATCACCGTCGGAAAAAATACAAAAGATTTTGTAAAACGTCATTAATACCATACATTTTAATGAAAATAATCAAAAATCTCTGACCACCATTGAAGTATTAATAACAATGACTTAAAACTCGACTCAACATTTCAATACACCGTTTATTATTAAGAATTCATTGATTACAACACAGGCATTATTTTCATCAATTTCATTTAATAAAAGTATCAATGGGTGAATAACTTTTGTACATTTCTGCAAAGGTTTCCAAAGGCGCGTACAACGTGAATAAAAATTCGAAAATTGAAACTGTATTGGAAACAGCGAATTGTTGGACGTGAATGCAATCGCAGGTGTAATTGTAACAGGGTAGAATGAAAAGTTCCGCCTACAGAGTTTTCGGTATGCAAAGCTGTGAAAGGTGTACGAACACAGATAGCGAGAGTCAGTTTCGAAATTTGTGCCAGGTGATACGTTATCATGCTTTCACGCGGACTGCGAGAGCATTGTGGACACACATTGACAAAGAATTCGCCGACCGCAGGAATGGCTCGAGTGATTTGAATTGCCGAACGACAAGGTTTGATCAAACCGATCTGACCGTTGCTTGCGCGATTCACTGGTATTTTTGGACGTATCCGGTGACGTAGCAATTATTTCCGTAATGCCATTATACCGTGCCAGTCGACGATGATCATTAGAGGGTGGAGAACCCGATGCAACGGGAGTGGTAACACTGGCAATTGTTTAAATTTCTGGAAGATTTTATTTCCAGTCCGAAAAATATTTACGGTGTCCGAACATTCTCAGATTAAAATTAATGCTTTTCTCAATTAAAAAATTAGACGCGCAGAGAGCCCCTGTTTGCATAATAATTTGCATAATCCGAATACCATCAGAGGCAACCCATGGCACAGTTACATCACAAAAATGGGCTCCATACTGGTCCATAAATTAATTCAAGATATCACAGTACAAAAAACGACTTTGACTAAAAATAAACTGTAAATTATAATCGGCAGAAAAATTATTCTAAAGAATGTTTAAAAATTATAAAAAACATGCCGAAAAGTTAATGCAGGATTGTCAAGAAGGTTTTTCAAAAATTATAAAATCTGCCCAATATAAAATGAATGCGGAGGATCGCGAAAAATTTTGAGTCAAGAAATTCTGGTCTAACTCTAATGCCACAACAATTCCCGAAATCCGCGAATACACAATAATTCAGTGCTTCTCGTAGTGATAATTGATATTTAATGATTCCCAGCCGATGGTAATTAACACACGTTGCTTCCTCTCACAACATATCGGTTTGCAAAATCATCCGGCAGTGTAAACGACCCCTTGTTTGTAATTCATTCCTATCGGTGTTCCCATTATGGCAGACCGGATTGGGATAATTAATACGATATGCAATCGAATTTGCTCGACGCTACTGGAATTATGAATACATAGTTAAGACTATTCTGTACAATTGCTTGAACAATCCAATTTGTTAACATAATTCGAGTTGCATATACATGGATCTATAATATGACCGAATAATTTGTGCGAATAATTAAATCACACATCCGAGGATGCATTTGCAATTTTTATACACAGTCGTTTGTAGATGTACATAGATATTTATTTTACATAGTAGGCGTGTCAGGGTGTACACTTTACGTAGGAAGCTCAAAATTCCATGTTGGTTTCGTTAACAAGGACTATACTAATTAACTAGCACCGTCGAATCATTATCAAGTTCCCGAACTATGTAGCAAAGTGTTAAATTCGAGGGCTAGGAATCTTGCGCGAACTACTAACGAGTTAATCAAAACTCTTACTATACCTGTAATTCCCTAGAAGTGCGAGTAAACAGGAAGCGGGTCGAATTCTATCTAATTAGTCAACGGTCTGCTGATCAACTAATTATTTTGACCGTAATCACTTTGTATCGAACTTATAACCAACACGATGTTACAGGGTTCAATTTCATGCAGAAGTAGACTTTGCAAGGAGTTCAATATTTGCAAGCGTCCCCAGTTTTCCGAGGGCTGATTTTTGTTGAGACCTTAAATTGGCGCGGTCCTGAATTTGTTCCCTGAGTTCCCAATTTTGCAAAGTCCCCAAATCTGCTAAGATTCCAATTTTGTACTATCCTGAAATGTGCAAAGATTCCAATTTTTCAGAGTCCCTAAATTTGCAAAGATTTCAATTTTGTAGTATCCTCAAATTTGCAAAGTTTCCAAATTTGCAGAGCCCCCAATTTTCCAAAGTCCCTAAATTTGCAGAGTCCTTTTGCAAATACCTCAATTTCGTACAAAGCTTCACTTTTAAAGCAGACAATATTGAAGTTGATACTCCCAGATAACAAAGGCGCACTCACTTAATTCCAGCTAGAAGGACCAGAATTTATCTGGCGCAGGAAATATAATATTAGTACACGAAATACGA
Organism: Lasioglossum malachurum; assembly: GCA_028455605.1. Taxonomy (NCBI): domain Eukaryota; kingdom Metazoa; phylum Arthropoda; class Insecta; order Hymenoptera; family Halictidae; genus Lasioglossum; species Lasioglossum malachurum. Next base: position 4,466,924 of record CM052315.1, read on the forward strand.
TTCGTTCGCATCGCAATTCCTCTGATCAAACAAGAAGAGTAAGGACACATCTCAAAGGAAGGAGAATGCACATCGGTACGTCTGTACCGAATCCGAAAGAGAAAACAAAGCAATTGGTTGAGCAGCAGCGCAGCGACAGGGCAGCGAGTTTCACCAAGAAAAATTGGACCTGGTAAGTGAAACAAAAGCGAGACAACGGGACACAAAGGATACAAAGGATTCACACGGGAGTGTGGGCCGACAGGATTAAGACATTTTCACGGTCCAGAGTGAACAATGGCTAGTGTCGTAGAGCTGCGACTCGCCGAGCGGATAAACGGAAATAACACGCTTTATGAAACTTTATTGATCAACCAAGAGAAGATTAATGAGATCCTCTCGCTCCTGTCCCACGTAATTGCTTCGTGTCTGAGGAGGCGACCGGGAAATTTGTGTTTTCCCTGATCGCACCAAGAAGCCTCGGAAGATATTTACATTCCATCAACGGGGATGGTTGTTACGTGGCAGGAAGGGAAAAAATATCGGAAAGGGAGCCGATGTAGATTGAGCTTCTGCGATTCCAGACTCTGGGGGATTGTGTGTAGAATTTGACGCAGCGCATGGTTGATGACTACATCATCTTGGGAACACTGTGAACACTCTGAGACTAGTCACGAATTTATTTAATCAAGACATCCAAAAATCATTCTGTATAACAATATAATTTTCTAAAGTAGTCCCATGCCATCCAGACTGCTTCTGAATTGTTGGAAAATGTTCAGAAGCCATCCAGACTAAGATAAAATTTTTTAACGACGCTTGATGCCACCTAGAATGATTCAGAATTTTTCAGAAGGTGTTCTGAACCGACCTTGGCCGAACAATTAAAAATTTTCTCGAATTTGCTGGCAACGAATAACAATGGAAGTGAAGAATTCAGGACTGCTTTCAGCAGTCAGAAAATGGAAACGATAAGTAGCTTAGGGCGAGTAGACTCGAAGAGAGATGTAGGTCCATAAATATTTGAAAATCACCACTGACAAATATACGACCCGCGAACAACGTCGTTCACCTATTCTCTCTGCAGCTCTGCAAAATCTGATTCTCGAAGACCGAGGTTCTGCAACATTTAAGAGGAAAGGAAAATGGGGAACGACGTCAATGGAGGCCATATGGGTCTCAGGAAGTTCGTTCAGTTTGCCATTCGGTGAGACGATGGCTGATAAAATTCTCAAATCTGTTACATCTACTTCCGAGACTTTACCGAGGCACCGTCGACAGAAAAGAGAACTCGTAAAATTGTTAAAACGAGCATCCAGGATTTTTCTGACCAGAAGTAAAACCGTGAAGATTTTTATCAATATATTCTTCGCTCCCCCTTTCACATTTTTTATATGAATTTTCGCGTGGACAATTTTATGTGAATGTTTGGATTAAACGTCCATTTTGGTCCAGAGAATTTTACATGAATTTTTGCATGCACTGGAAACAGGTCAATGTTGAATAGATAGATACGTAGATAGATTCGAGGTGAAGTATTTTTACATTTGCCAGTCGAAATTTTTCCAATATATGGTCGAACGCCGGTCAGGATTAATAAAACATCCTCGAACGGCTCCCTCAGGATGAGTCGTTGAAAGCAGCCGGACTGAAAGGACACCAGACAAGGTTTCTCCGACTGATTAGGAAATAGAAATCTAATCAGTGCTTCTCTCCTCCGCTTCATCGGAGTCTCGCTCGGGTTTCTTTGAAAGTGGCTCCTTGCGTATAAGATTGCGAAATACCCCTAATTACATACTACCACTCTCCTTTCTTCTGATCGACCAGATTACACTCTACTTAATTAGCCAAACGTTTAATTTACCGTTCAATTAGCTCGACCACTTCGTCTGCATCTCTGGCATCAAATAATCAACGATTTATCAATCATCTCTTAAAAATTCATAGAATATCCCTCCACTTAAAAATTGATAAAAAGTAATGCAAAGAGTTTCAGAAAATTCGAAATGCACCCAAGGGTAGAACCAGCGAAAATCTTCGAAAATTGGATTGGCAGCATTCTTATAAAAAAATGTATTGTAAATGTACCCCAAGGACCCCCCAAATGGACCCAGTGGAAATCTTAAAAAATTGGATTGGCAGGATTCTTTATAAAAAATTCGTAGAAAATTCTCCCCTTAAAAATTGATACAAAATAGTGCAACAAAAATCTCAGAAAATTCTAAATGGACTCCAATGGTGAACCCAGCGAAAATCTTCAAAAATTGGATTGAATGATTGACAGAGTTCCTCATGGAAAATTCGCAGAAAATCCTCCACCTAAAAATTCGTAGAAAATCTTGCACCTTAAAATTCGTAGAAAATCCTTCACGGAAAAATAATAATAAAATTGTACGAAAGACGCAGTAATTCCGAATGAACCCCTATGCTGATCCACTAAAAATTGCCTAAAATTTAATCAACAGGATTATTGAAGGACCATGGTTTTTCTGATTGACAGGGGGAGGTGCCGAGTCGACCAGCGACAGGATCAGTTCGGAGCACCCGCCGATGGGCCAGTTTGAGGCAGCACGTGAGCCACAACGAGTCAGGGAAACCCCGAGTCGAGCTCCTCCTTAATCCTCCGGGCTCGAAGTCCTCGACACCGTCCTCGCAGCCGCACACGCCTAACACGCCGCGCACACCGCACACACCCCTCAAGAAATCCAACTGGGAAGTGATCGAACACCTAACCGGTGCACCAAGGCCCTCTATTATCACGGTGAGTCACCGATAGAGCCACAATCGAACGATCCAACACGCGTTTCCCCGTGTTCCTTTACTCCAGCCATTTTTGTCGGGAGAATGGACGTCGACACGGAGGACGAGGAATTTGAACGAATCTGTTCCCTGAGAGATGATCCCGGGAGCACACGTCGGGGATCATCCTTGGAGATCACGGATTTTCTGATGTGTGCGCCTGGAATTTGCCTAACACCCCTCCACACCACTTTCCATTTTTATGAGATCGTGGAAAGACGATTTTTATATTTTCCGTTCTATCGGAGACGCTCGGTTGGAAAATATGTAATGTGGAAGTCACTGAAGATGTTTTAAGATTGTATATATAATATGAATTTATTATAAATTGTGTACCAGCTGTACTTTAGAAGTTTTTTAGAATTTAGTATTTTTATGAGCACTTTAAATCAGACTAACTTTTTTATGAATGGGCCAATCGACTTCAATTTCTCTGTAAGACTAGATGAATTAGTCTAGGAAATGACGTCTAAAAAATAAGTTGAAAAAATGCATTCGGTCGGAATTGTGAAAAACAATAGTAAAATTTAATTTTTTCGACCTTTTTAGCTGGGCCAATAACGAAAATTTAAAAGATGTGTTTGGTCAATCTGTATACATCATATACGCTCTGAAAATTCCATTGAAATTGGTTAATTGGTCTACGAGTTATAAACGATTGAAAGTATTAAAAGGGCAGAAAATCTTGAAAAATTGCTATTATATTTGCTAGAATAGAAAATTGCCCAAAATGATACGGCGAATGTGCCATTTACTATAGCAATATAGCAGTGATCGTACAGAGATATAATGAAGAAAGTATTATCAGGAAGAGATTAGGAGCGGAGCAATCTGCGATAGGGAGAAACGAATATTCCCGTCCCCAGATACAGTAATACTGTTTTTGCAAGTGAAAGGGGAAACTGTGTTAAATGGACGAACCCTCAATTTGTCCACAGATGGGCAGAGGCTCGGAAGTTGGGGTTGGACTCACGAACGGAAGGGAAACAACGCAGGAAACCACCGTAAACACGTCGATAACACGACCACCGAGGAAATGCTCGCTGTGTCGGTTTTTGAACTCGCTCTGCGCTTCGCATCGCTTCAAAAACCTGCAGGTAAACTCGTGTTAAAACATTTCCACCTCTCTCCGGCGATTTTATTTGAAAAAAATTCCATCGCAAACTCCATTTCCAGTAATTCGAAAAAAAATATACACTGCTCAAACCGCTGGAGAACAGTTTCTGGTTCCTTCGCCGTAACTGTGGAAAATGACTGCAAAATTAGTTAAAAAAATATACATATATCCGCAGTCTGTAACTCCTCTGACATGAATAAAAAAATTGAGTAAAAATATCGTCACGAAGGTATTTTTTTCCAGCAGAATTTCGTTTGTATTAGGGACTAATTGTTTAATTAATCGGTGACGATCGCGTTTAATTTTCTGAGAAGCTTTAACGTTGATTTAGGGGATTCCGCACGATTTCGAGCATTAAACACGATAGCCGCAGAACGCACTCGTACTTTCCCAATTAATGTTGTAAAACCGTCAAACCGGAAATGGAAAGCTGTTTCCGGCGAACATTCTGACAGCTGAGAAGTAATTCCAGTTTCGCCGGTTTAAATGGGGGAAATAGAAAATTGTGCAACAAGTTCGTGGCGAAACGGACACGCGGATGGGATCTGTCTGAAACTGACTTGGAAACTCTGGTCAATCTCTATCTTCGATCGAACCGGCCGCAGATTTTCGATTAAATTTTGCTTGTCAGAAGTTTGAAATGCTGAGAAGGAAATCTATTAACTGGCAACGTCGAAATTTCAATACAGGATACATGCGCTACCACACATTCACAAAAATTGGAACAAAATAACGCGGTGAATCCTGAATAAGTATTTCAATCACACTGTTACGAATTATTACGTCGTGCCAATGAACATACTCTGTACAAAACTGGTTACAGTGTATCCTTAACATCCTATCGCATAAACCATTGCAGACTGCGTTCGCCTAATCCGGGCCTCCGGTAGCCCGACTTTGAGCATGCTTGATCGTTGTCGAGGAGCTTCGATTCGACAGGCTGGCTTCCTGATCACCCGCTCAACCTTCAGAGTACCCGATAATCCTGAGTGCATTGATCTGGCCGGAAACTACACTCTCTGATTGAAAGCAAAACTCTGTGGGCTCGGATTTGCTCACCTAACTAACGGGAAAATCGAGTTACTGCTCATTAGACCGGCCAATCAGCTTACCCGTTTTCTAACCAAGTCATTCGAGTCAACAAGTCACTTTCCGCGAACCCCTTGGCAACCCTCGGCAACCCCATCATCAACCCCCGTAACAATTCATTAAAGTGCCTCGTGCAACTCCTCGGAAAAATTGTCTAAAAGCTGTGTGAAAAAATAGAAAACCTATTTGTGCAAGTTGTGGACTGATTTTTCGAACAATTTTAAACAGCCATTTCCATTTAGGTGAACGTGAGTCAATGAATTATTTATCGAACTCTTGCCTTTAAAAAATCGTGTGTTGAAATGTAGGTGTTTTTCTAGCGACAGACGTGCCCTAATTTCTTTTAGGAAATGCCAGTTCATAGTTTTGGAATTTATTGTGAGACACGTAGCTCGTCTTATGCAACCGAAAATTCCAGATTCCAATGAATTATAGTGTGTCAAGAAATGTGCCCACTGCCAAGTGGTTTTTTTTCCCCCGAGAAATCGGATCTACCGTCACAGTCGCGATCCTCTCAACCAGCACAAAGCCAGCCTTTCAATCAGCCTGTCCGTGTATTTTCGTGGTTCCTTTAATTTTAGGATACTCCGGCCGGTGTGTTCTCGGACCATCGACCAAGTAAAATTAAACTCCGAACTGTTTTTCTGTTTCTGGAGGCCGCGGCTAAATTAATCCTCGAACCGGAAACAACTGCGGACTGGTTCGGGACTGGTCCAGCCGCGCACGTGACGCCCGGGAAAATTAGAAAAGTTGCGGATGGATCGGGAGAGAACCACGGGCATCGAATCGGTTTTTTAAAACCGATGCAAATTGAATCGCTGCGATGAATTAATCGGGCCATCCAATTCTCGTTCCCGATATCCCCCTTTTGTTCGATTTTATGAAAGAAACTCGGCTAATGTGAAAAGAACGGGGCGCTGTTCAGAAACGACTTGGACTGTTCTTAATTAATTCGTTACTGAAAGGAGGAAAGTTATCAAAGAATGTTTATCCTGTTCCAATACCGCTATTCTGAGCTCCTGGAAAAAGAAATTGCAATTTACCTTTATTTTGTAAGGTTACTGGAATTGGGCTAGATTCCAATTTAAATTATCTTATATTTCCAGTAGGATAAAGTAAAAGTTAAAACACTAGTAGGATTACATAAAAAATTAAAAGCTAGAAACAATTAAAAATTATACGTAGAATCTAGTTTAAATATTTTGCCCAAAATTTTTTGAAAACTCCACCTTTTAAAGATGGAAACCCCAAAAATTATTCTGGAGTCTCACAGGATTTTTTAAACTCTCTTGCAATGGCCGGTGAATTTCGAAACAATCTTGTCGCACTCTGCATAAAACATTTTTTCATTGCAGCTACAATAATCCAAATGAATGTTCATGATAATGGAAATAAGAGTGGCTCAAAAAACTGCGAAAATTTTCCATCACCAGAGGCAGTGCTCGCAGAAATGGGACACTGCGAAAACCCACGGACTTTCCAAGAGCACATTTGATATAAAATAACATTCTCCTAGAAATTATTTCATACGTCAAACAACAACACATTAGGATATTATCATTTCTCTAAAAAAAATTGCAGATGAAACAGAAGATAACTGTCAATTGTATTATTGTTCAAAATTCCCATTCACTTACGACAACAGCAACAAATTAATTCCTGTCTGGAATTAAACAACTTTTAATAACAGATCTAAAGTTTTAATAAAAATCCTCTCAATTTTTTCAACTTTCCCGCCTATTAAGAAACAAACTCAATTTTGACCTCACAGTATCAAAACCGGTGCATAAAAATCCGGAACATAAATTACATTGAACAAACCCGTCGTTCAATATCGTGTACAACGGCTACTGAAATTTTCCCTCGTAATACTCTTTATTAAAAAAATTGTGAGCTCGTCGAGGATGATGAAGAAAATTTTTCGGTGAAGTTGGAAGTTCGCCAACAAGATTCACGGAGTTTCCACGAGGGATGCACGCTACTCATGCAGCAGCTGAACCTTGTATCGTTGATCTTCAGCCCCATAATCGCGATTCCCAGCAAATCCCATAACGCAAATCTCGGCTGAGCCAGGATGGCTCCATTCCCACGCTCTTCGAGATACAAGAATATTCTAGGGAACGTTTCGCACCGCTTGTTCCGACCGAGCTCTGTCTAGATTGCAACATAGTGCCTCACCCTTTCGTCCTGAATGCGGCCACGATCGCTATAATAACTGCACCAGCCCTCAACAATACCCAAACACCTCCCACAATTTAATCGGCACCTTAGAAATACTAGCATGACCCCCCTCAAACTTTTAAAACTTCGTGTTCTCGGATTTCAGACGCAGAGAAAATGATACTGGTCTAATTATTTTTATTCGTCTATTATATTTTTCATGCAGAAAAAAACCAAATGAAATCCTCACGACACAATAATAATTTTATGCAGTTCACACGGCATTCAACTAATTCGATTATTTTTATTTCTTCTTTTGGAACAGCTTCGGAAAAATTGTTGAATTGTTTGAAGGAGGGAAAAGCCCGGGCACAAAAATATAATTTATCATGGGAAGCAATTAAAAGTACCTGCGGGCGATTCATCCGTTTTTTTCTGTCACACTTTCGAGCATTTTGAAGGCGGTAAATGTAGGAGCGAACGGAAGGATGAAGCCAGGAGATTTTAATTAATTTTAATTAATTTACTCTCGCGCGCTCGCCGGAGTGAGAGCAACCACCAGGCTGCAACATGCGCCGAGGCCCCTCGTATCCATTCCGCGGTAAATCTCGTTCGTTGACGAGCCTCCAGGAATGTTCCAGGTGATAAAACACCTGGTTTATGTCACGCGATTGCCGGACCGGTCTTATCAAGCCTCGTATAGAGGCGTTTCGACGGAATGGTTCTGACAATGCCTGATACGCGAGTCCGGATTACGGGCTGGGGTGGCTTTGGCTGACTGTAGGCGATCAAATCGAGCCGACTGTGACAGTGTGATAAATTACGACTGTGCAATTGATTTGCGAAAGGACCCAGAACACTCCAAAAATCGTTTAGGAATTTTTCGAACATGCAGCACATTGTAAAATATACAGCGAGTGTAAAAAGCATTCGTTCACCCTTTAAAATAGAATAACTTTTTTATAATTGTACCAAACCACCTGATTTTTTATAATCAATTAGAAGCATTGGTTTACAAAATGATACGCAGAAAAGATTTTCCAAAAATTATAATTTACAAGGTTCCATGCAAAAATAAAAAAGGAATTTTTTAAAACTTTTTTAGTTGAATTTTCTTGTGAAGGGCCCAAATCAAAAAGTTTTAAGAAATGCCTTTTCTATTTTTGCATGTAACCTTGTAAATTATAATTTTTTGATAATCTTTTCTGCATATCATTTCGTAAACTAATGCTTCTACGTGATTATAAAAAATCAGGTCGTTTGGTACGATTATAAAAAAGTCATTCTATTTTAAAGGTCGTACGAATACTTTTTACAGTCACTGTATAATTTTTTAAATTAGATCAAATTCCTCAAAAGTACCGTTTGTAATGTTTTAATAATATTTAAAGCTCCTCAGAAAATGTCAGTTGCTTAGTAAATTACAGATCTTTCTGTAAAATAATTGAATAGACTTTCTCGGGAAGATATCACTATCTTTTACCCAAAGTGTCTCGGAAAAAGTTTTAATTAATAAGTAGACTGTACATCTCCGTACCAAATGAAGTTCTTTTGAAGGGACTTAAAAGGGTTGAAGATTGAAGTCAAAGTTAAGGGAAGATTACGACGAAGGATGAACTGTTTTATATATATATCCATAATGTTCTTTCCAGGTGGAGATGTTGTACCAAAGATACTTCCTACGAATGAACCAGAGCAACATGACGCACGTGCTAGGCCTGCTGGCGGGACTGGCAATCACTCTGGGACTTTTATTAATTATGCGACTGTTTATGGACGGTAGCCAAGAATTTCTAGTCATGCTGGAGAGACCTGAGAACCTTTCACTGGCTGTCACATTGGTTTTCTGCATCGCAGTTTATTCTGGTAATGGGGCAGTCATTTCCCTAAACAACAATATCATTATTGTTAATAATCATTCTGACGCTCTGCATTACTCTAAATCATATGTAGCACGACGAATTTCACGAAGAAATTCATTCAATTCCATAAGATAAGGAAATACTCTTGAATTTCATATGAGCAAGTAGAACAAGTCGATATGGGGTCAGACATAGTAGAACAATTATTATTTTAGTATTGCATCAGATCCTAACCGGCAGATAAATTATATAGATTGAAAGTATCACAATTACATATAGAAACCATTTTCATAGTAGAACATTAACTATTGTATTAGATTGGTCCAAGTGGAAAGAATCGATGATAGGTCAAACATATCAGTTAAATTTTTATTTGTCCTAAAAAACGTAGTCTGGCGATACCCAAAGCGTAATTAAGAGAACATCAATGAATTCCAACCAGAAAAATCCTATCTCGTAACAGAACTCATCAGGCAAAGTAGGACGAGTCAATCCATGGTCATACACCGCAAGCATTTAATTTAAATAAGCTTCTTCCAACGAGCTCGGTCAAAATATCGGTGTTCATTTAAAAACATGAATTCCATGAAAAAGCGAACGCAATTTGTCCCGCCTACCTACGACCTCCTACGTCACTGCGACTATAATCCTCCGGCAAAGTCACAGTAATACCAATTACGAACAAATTATTTCTCCGATGGTATTCCTCTGCAATTTCTCCCTCTGTCTCCTCGGGGTAGAGAGGAAACTGAATCGGGGAACAATCACCGCGACGAATGTTTCGAAATAGTCAGAAGGAAGATCATCCCATGGGGCAGAATCCCGTAAGCCTTTTTCTGTCGTCTGTGTCGCAACGACGACAACGGTGACAAAGCCCTCGGTCCATTTGCCGACAGCGTAAAACCACGCGTCGCACGACGGCCTGATAAAAACGACTCTGTTATCTCTGCTTTCCTCGTGGGAGTAACGAGGAAGATCAAACCGGACAATAATGGATAAAACTGCGTTAACGGAATTCCCACTCGCGGCCGCCTCTGACGGTCAAACATGGTTTCCTGCTCGTGCAGGAACACCGTTCCTGAAATATTCCGCCGGAGGAAATGAACCCAGGCTCCCACTGTTATTTGTTGTTTCTGCGCTCCCCGTCGCTCTTGATCGGACCCCCCGTGACATATTACTAAACAAATATCATCGGATTCAAATCCATCCGACATATGGTACAGTGATTGATTTTTCCAATATTTGTCAATTTCTATCGAGGACCTCACGACCGATTTAATTGATTATTCAATGCATATTTTGAGTGACTACGTGCTCATAATTTAAAAATCCAAGCGCTCAGAAAGGAAATTAAATTTTAATTAATTGCTGCTTTTATCATCCTTCAAAGCAGAAAAGGTGACTACAAATATTTTCCTAAATATCTGATGCACCACAATTAAAAAAATTTTTATTTAATCCGTCATCATTCTCCCCCGTTTTAAGGCAGATTTTCCATTAATTGATTTATGGACTGCATCACTTGCATGGCCGACAATAATTTCTGATGACCTACGCTACACTTTAAAAAATTTTTTCAAAAAAGTCGATCATCATTCGTCTCTGTTTTAAGGCAGATTCCATTAAACGTTTTATGGACTACACTTGCACATAGCCGACTACAATTTCATTATTTAATTCTAATGGAGCTCATAAAATGTTTTAACGAGCGAATTTAATGTTCCAGCGCTGGTGGCAGCGATATCCCGACCGGGAATGAACGAGATATGGTTGGCAGGGGTCAGCGTGATAATTCTGGTGACCCTGCTGGCCATGCAGGTGTCGTTGAACGTCCACCTAGCCCTAGGCTCGAAAGAACATCGAAGCGGAGGACCTCTGGCAGCAGCTTGGGCTGTTTGCTTCTTCATCTACATGGCCTACGCTTTGCTACCAATCCGACTGCGATATGCATGCGTCGCCGGGTTCGTTTTCTCGGTGGCTCACTTGATCGGTGCATTCGCCCTCTACCCATCCCATTACCCAGCCATGATGGAACACGTAAGTGCCATTACTAACGCCCACTGATCGCTGGTTTGCGTGATGCAGTGATTTAAAGTATCATTACTTAGGGCGATCTCGCTCGCCTGGAAAGGCTGCGCATCGAACTGTACTCTGTAGGCTCGAGAAGCAATAGGGTTTATTTGCACGATTTACAAAAATTCTTGTTCTCGGCTCCGTTCTAGGCGATTTGTGTCAGAACCGTAATAGAATGTTAATAGAGGCGACTATAAAGCTAAGAATTGAATAAAGTGACTGTAAAATAAATTTTAAAAACATTACATTTGTCATCTGTCTGCACATACCGAATGTGAACGAACAGTGCAAAGTGTGGGGACTGTAAACAAATCTGTAAATAAATAGGAGACTACAAAAGGACGGTACAAAACTAGAAATCGTGAACGGACTAATTGAAAATAAATCCATAGCGACTATAAATAAACTAGGGAAAGAGGGACGACGACTACAAGCAAGTTATGAGGCAATCAAAGACCAAAGGGTCTTGTAGTATCAACAGCACAACGACTATAACTCACACAGCTCGAGAATTGCTGACTACAAGCGCTATAGCAACAATGGAATAGTCCTCCAGCACATCGATTACAGCGGTACAAGAAAGTAACTATTCATAGCGACTCTAATGAGCCATACGACAGTCCCAATTACAGGGGACTATAAATATCGCAGCCGGCCGTTACTCAACGCGGATAATAATAGTCCGGGGAAACGGAAGCGAGCAGTCGCGTGCTGGCTGTCAACGTTACACCGGGACCACGAAGAAAACCATCGTCGTCGAGGAATTTGAATGCCGCTGGCACCGACGGAAACTTCAATGGCCGAACGAGAGGGGAGAGGATGCAGAATGCATATGCATTCGTGGGCGCCGTTAACGACGCCGATTATTATCCGAAACGGTGCAATCGACGCGTCGTTGGATCACGATACCACGGCGATGCACGCCACGCGAATGCATCGGTGCAACACGCCCGACTGCACGTGTTAATAATAGACTGCAGGTGGATCGGGAGGTGCAACTAAGATGCACCGGAGAATACTTACAGAGAGCGTTCACCCTGCGGCTTCGCAGTGAAGGCGGTGCAACCGTGTCGATCCAATTAGAGGATCTCCAAAATGCACTTTTTGTAATTCAATTTTTCTTTCTTGTTGAAATAAATTAATTTTTGATTTTAATACTCCGCGGGTTGAGAATTTAATTTCCTGTAGAATGACAATATGGTCAGGGTGACAATGAGAAAGCTTTTTGGAGAATTGCACAGATGCACTTTTACGTGCACTTTTCGATGAAATTTTTGTAAAATCGACTGAAGTATTTTAAGTAGTCGAAAATTTGATTAACTATTGAATGACGATAGAGTGGGAACAACGAACAGAACAATGACTTCAGGGTACTCAGAAATACGCGGGGGATGCACTGATGCGCGAGTCGAGGATTTTATTATTATTGTTGTGGAACGGCGTAGCTATGACAGGACGGACAATGGAGATTTGCGAGAATTACCGGGGGATGAATCGACGACAGAAAACAATCGTGTTCCCGTGTCTCATTAAATCGACGAGAGCAGCAGCGGCTAAATCTTCGAGGGCCGAATGCTAACGAGCAACAATAGACGAACGAGCCGGTTAACGAGCTACAAAGCGCACCGGATACCTGACGCAATGCCACATAGGATTAGCTAAAACCCTATGATCGATACAGAACGCACGAATATACCGAGGTCTGAATAGAAGATTTTGACCGTGGCGTAATGGCTCGCGGAAAATCGCGTACGCACATGTGCAGCCACGTCACGGCGAAACTATTTCGGATTAATTCGACGGTCAACACCGTAATGACGGTGAATGGCTGACCAATTATTTGCCAATGGGACACTGCAAACCGACGACGATACGCAACCTGAATGGAAATTGCTGATCCCTTGCCCTTTATCCGTTCAAAAATCATCGTACCTACCAGATGAATACGGACGGCGGTCCTCAGGAAAATTTGCAGAAATGCAATATGGTAATCCACGACCGGTTAAAATAATTTTATTCGAGCAATGCGAAAATTACAGGGTCCTCGGGAAGAATGTACAAAAACCCGTAATGGTAATCTGTGGACAGTAGAACTGTTCCGGAATTTTATATTCCTCGAGGTCCGCGTAATTAAAATGATTTCGTTGAATCTGATGAAATTTTAAAAACCTGCACAGCACGTCCGACTGTCCCCTTATAAATAATGGATATCTTGCATAAAAGGCTGACAAAATATCGAATGTACAAAGCCACGTGGAAACAAACGAACCTGGTATTAATACGCGAGACCCTCGGCGAAAATCGCGACGGTAAATGTAAATTGGCAAACAGTAGAATTAATCAGGAATTTAATTTTCTCCTGCAGTATAAAATATGTTTTATTGAAAAATGATAGTCGAACGAGAGATCGTCCCTTTAACTTGTAATTACCCGCGTATAGTATTTACAATCTGAAACCTCTCTCTCTCTCTCTCTTTCTCTTTAAAGTAGTTATTTCATTGGATATAGAAATTTATTTATGTTGGAGTGGTGTAAAGTTCCAGCTGTGAAGATTACCAAAATTCTTTTGGGTATATGGCGGGAGGGTGGAGGAACAATTGAGAACCGTATCCGCAAAGTGAAACAAACGGCGCTGATGAACGCGTGAGGGAATTTCATTGGGAACACTTGGAAGGATTAGAACAGAGAGGCCACGGCTCGACGGTGGCACCAAACGGAAAAATTAATTTGCCCGTTTAATCAAGCTCCTTGCAGTCGAAACGGAGGCCTCCTGGTGCGCCAGCCGCGCTCGGAAATTACCGGATATTGAAATTGACGTCTAATTAGCGCGAGTTGCATTACTCGGGCGGCGGGCGCGCGCTGATCGTGTTTTGTTCGATTAATCCGGGACCTTTGTCCCCGGGAAGGTTTAACCGTATCAAAGGGTAAAATTGCTCGGCATTCACGCTGCGTTCTCCCGCACGGCCCCGACAAATGAGAAACTGCGAGGACTCGACAAGCCCCAGGCCCGTCAAACGCCATTTTTCAAGCGGACGCGACGAACGACGCCGCCACCCACGAGAACAGCTGCGAAAATTTCAATTCATCTCGCCGCCGGAGCTCCCCTGAATTATTCAATGACTGTCCGCGACAGAACAACGCGAAACCGGCGACGTAATCGCGCCGAAACGACCGCATACCCGCCACACTAATTCCGGTAAACCCCTCGGTGCTTCTATCTCGTGGGAAAAATGTTAAAAGACAGATTAGAGTTTGATTAATTTTTTTCAAGTCCAAGAATCCGATTTTGAGCATTTTTATATCGGAAGAATTTAATTTAATTTAAATTAATTTAAACATTTACGAGGGAAGGTGACAGGATTTCTCATAAAGATTCTAACAATAATATCACTTAATAAAAATAATTTATCCCGTGCACACGATGTCGAATTGAAATGCTCCAAAAATATTTCTGTTCGCTTCCGTCGCAATTTCGACGTTAAAAATAATCTGTAGCCCGACAGATTATTTTGATTAAAAGGCAGGATACACGGGCGGATCATTTTTGAATTTTGTGAACCGGTGTCGATAAAATAAATTGGCGATTATTTTTTTCAGAAATTTGTTTCGCTATTTTCGTGCAGGGTAACGCGTGACACGCTGCGTGGAAATGAATTTTCTAGAATAAAACGATACAGGCGAACGAGTGTAGTTTTTAAAAAGAGATACGTCACGAGTATACAAAGAGATATTGTAGGTTGATCGCGGGACATATGCGTTGAACGATAAGAGATAAGGAAACAGATCGATGCAGGGGGAGCATAAAGCTGACAGGGTCGACTCTCAAATCTCACGGCAACAGTTCGTTCTTATTGGATTTCCCTAGCAGCTTTGTGTCTTCATCCATCAAGCAACCCTGCACACGAGCATCGCGGACCAATTTATTTAAGTATTATTATGCTGAAAGCCTCGCGGGAGAGATAGTCGATACCCCTTCGACGTTTATTGATGCACGGAAACCCTGTTTCTGAATACGTGATCGCTGTACTCCTACGCGGTCAGCGTCATATTTCACTTGGTCGTTTAAAATAATTATTGTACCTTGCTTCCTCACTGAGTTCAACTCGATATTTTATATGCCGAGTCAGATGACAGTGATACACAGCAATTTCATTTGACGAGTCAAATGAACCATTAAATATGGATAGTCAAAACACGACGCGATTAAAAATGAACAATTATAAATAGACAATGATATAAAGGAATTTCATTTGATGAGTGAAATGAACCATTGAAAATAGACAATTCACAACCAAATAAATATATACACATTAAATATTGACACTCAAGAAAGGACAATTTAAAAAAGACCACGATACACAGGAATTTCATTTTACATGTCAGAGATGAACCATTAAAGATGCACAATAAAAAATGGGCAATTCAAAAACCATTTAAATATGCACAGTCAAAAAAGGACAATTATAAATAGACAATGTTATAGAGGAATTTCATTTGACGTATCAGACGAACCATTAAAAATGAACAATAAAAGTTGGTCAATACAAATGCATCAAATGTGGACAGTCAAAAAAGGACAATTAAAAATGAACATGGACAACTCGACAAGAAGTTCCCAACAACACTGCAGCCCCAATTAAAGCGAGCATCCCCTAATAAATGACAGGAAGTATTTCGAGTACCACGCCGCGGAAAATCATATTAAAAATCGCACGTATAAAGAGATTATAAATGTACATCGTGCTGGATCTAATGCGGCAATATATTCGTCAGAAAAATAAAATAAAGACGTGACCGAGTGCAATCAATTCCCGCAGGTGATCACACTAAATTATCGCCGTGTCCCGCCTGCATTCCCCCAGACAGCAATTCCTATGAAAAACGGTTCGTTTGGAGTTGAAAAGCCGAATAAAAGTGTCGTGTCGAATATAGTCACGTAGCTTGGGAAAGACAGAGGGCCGTGGACGACGGGGTGGAGATACGTTCCTCATAACTGTTCACGGAACGACAAATTACTCTCGGCTGGACGTGACTCTAGCCTTATGTCTCCGACCACGCGAACGCAGAGACACACACACACACACACACACGTACGCACTTCATTGAAAGGGTGCTGCGACAATCTGAAGTCAAGACAGGGGTTGCAATCACACCGCGGTTAGCACGTGACGTCCACCTCTATTAGAGGCATCTGCTTGCTCGGCGCGTCTACCGGGTGTCCAACACCCTTTGAACAAGACTGTTCAATCCCCGACAAGCTTATACAAGCTGTCAAAGCGTCGACTGCATGCTGAGAGGCCTCGAGTTGCCTACCCACTGCAAAAGGAATCCGTTATAGAGCGGTCTGAATACTTGATACCACCGGGAACGCGGCCGCGGAACGGTTCCGCCATTTTTAACGACCCGGAACGCGCCGTTTCAATTTCGGAGAGATTTTTCAGCCTGTCGAATCGGCCACGAACTTGCTCCACGAGAAAATGCAGGATGATCAAAACGGTGCGTGTACTTGATCCAAAAACTCAGGATGATCGAAACAGTCCGTGTACATGATCCAAAAAAATCTAGGGTGATCAAAACAGTCCGTGTAATTGATAAAAAAAAATCGAGGATGATCAAAACAGACCATATGTATACTCAATCCAATGGAACCAGGGCGATGAAGATAGAAAATATATTCAATCCGGGAATCCAGAATGATCGGGAAATTGAATAAACGTAATTCAAACGAAAGAAACAGCAATCTGATCGTAATAGATGAATTGCGGAGGAAAAAGAATGGGATTGAAAGGGACGAAATTTCATTTCTCTGTGGAATCGAAGTTCCAATACGTTCGGCTAATAGAAGTCAAAAGATCAACGGCGAAGGCGCGCAGCAAAAGAATCGAAATGTTTAAAAGAGTGGCGAGTTAATAGCGATGAAAGAGTTGCCAAGTAAAAGGAAATCGTTCGGCGATCGAGAGGTGGAATACGATCGAGAACGAGTTGGAAAGTCATTCAGCGGCCACCTCTGCCAGGAAATAAACGTATCTGTTTGGTCTCTGGGCAGCAAGAAAAAAAGAGAAGTTGCTCGACGGCGCTGCTGGCTCGACAATTTGTGAAATTGCTGTCCGGCTACAAAGAGAGTACTGAACAGAGAAGAGAGAGAGAGAGAGAGAGGGGGGGGAGAGATACGTTCAGGTGAATCGTGCATTTCGAACGCGGAAATGATTCAACCGAGCGAGATACTACGATCTTGAAATTGTGATCGCTTTTGTGCTGTTCGCGGAGACGGGAGACCATTAAAAATATATTTAGAAAAGAAATTGCACTCGCGTCTCCTCCCGATCTTAGTTGCGTGACACGTAGACGACGATAAATCCCCAATTATTGGACACCGGGATTTGTTGCTCGCAGTTTTATTCGACGATTCTCCGACGGATAATTAGATTTTCAATTTTGAAATGGAGATTTACAATCTGTAGAATGGGCTGTGCCAAGGAAATCGAGTGCTTTAAATGTTAATTGGCTCTTAAAATTGTGTTCTACAGGAGGTTGTACAAGACTTCGGGACGTCGAACGGAATCTTCGGGAACCTCAATCCCGAGCAGATTAAATTCTCCGGCGGCTGCATCTTGCGGATAATCAATCTTTCAGCACAGCTCTGCTTCTATTTTAAAAATTCTTTAAGAATACTGCAGTTTCGTGGCCGAAGTAAATCCGGATCTTGATTAGGAGAAAATGCAGCTTTGATTCCAGGCGGCTTTATGAGAAAAGAAAAGCCATTGAGTCGCCTGGCAAGAAAGTGGGAAGTCGTAAAGCCGATTTGTTAATGACGAATCCAGACGAGCCGCAGAATCAGACGCCGCGGTTAAATCGAGAAAATATGTCTGTTCCCAGGAAACTTAACCGCGCAGAAACGCGAAAGTGAGTTGGCAACCATTTGCGAAATTGCTCGGTTAACGAGCGTTCAAGGGACGCTTGGGATTCGAGATCTGCTCTCAACAATCTTCCCCGGGAACATCAGGCGGAGGCATTTATCAGCCATCTGTTTCAAAGCCTCGATCAATTAACAACTGCTATTTTTACCAACAAGCAAATCCCGTCCTCGCACCAGCTACTACAACAGAGCAAACCGTACACCTTTGCGATCATTGTCTGCCATTTTCCTAGACGATTCTCCGCGCAATTAACAAATAGAAACTAGCATGGGATCTTTAAGTTGCCTGGAAAGTCTCGAAAGATCATAGAAGAAGACGTCATAGAACGCTAAATGGTAAAAATGATCGATATAAAAAAAATGAAACTAAGTATGATCGATTCTGATGGCCGAATTACCCGGTGAATGATCAGCCAATGGTAAATTCGTTGATCGAGCACCGCTAAAATAAATATCAGATTTAATAAGAAGTAACGCGCGGTGATGGAAAATCGCCCGATAAATCGCAAGTGGACGTTAAATTCCGAAATAGCCGGGAAATACCGAGAGCCATCGATTAAACGTCCGCTCGGCAGGATCAAAGACCACAGAAACGCGGAATGCACGCGGAAGGACCGAGCGAATGTCAGTCAGATTTTCAGAAACAGAAGCCGAAGAAGGGAACTGGAACGGAATGCCAGGGGAAGACGGTCTGACAGTGATTCACGAAACTCGATTAACTTTTCCATCAGCATGCTAGGCGTACTTGGCTCCGGTGTAACGCGACGTCCTTCATCGTTCGCAGCCCGCTTCCGGTTCGGAAAACGTGCGAGCATCGATTTCATGCAAAATCGATTGTTCGAGAGAATGCTCTTTCTCGCGATGATTCGCCACTTCGCGCCGATGTTCCACTGATACAGTTTTATTCTGATATAAGACGACGGCTGAGGATTCATGCGTCATGTAGGAGTCGCTTCGTAAAGGGGATTTCGCGCGGAAAGATCTCGTTCGGCGAATTTTCCATTATCAACATCCGAGGGAAACGCGGCGGTGAGGCAAAGAGAATCAGAATGGAAATTAAACGGAATCAATTAACCAGAGTTTGACTGGTGGCTGCTGGAAACACAGAAAATAATGGGCCAATTTGCTCGGTCAATATTTTACATGATATCCAGCAGCAGGGTTGGTATGCAGGTACTGCGCGAATCCGATCGGCAATTAACTCTCGCAAATAGAATTCGATTATGCAAATTTGATGCGCACTTTGAAATATATTTCGGGGGCAGATTTTTGGACGGGTACTTGGCGGAGAGACTGTAGCTTTGGAAATTTTAAAATATAAAGAACGAATCCTGAAGACAGGCAATGAACCTATCAGAAACACTCTAACCTCTTCATAAAGTCGTTGACGGCTTCGTAAAGACTCTAACGTCATCGCAACAAATTAAAAAACCACCATAAATTATTGTGCAAATAAAAACCTAACTCATCAGTAGATTCATTCACGAAAGCCGCATTCATCATGGTTCGTTCTCGCGAAGAAACCCATTCATCAAAAGTTCCGAACGCCGAGAGCTTTATCTTGAGGAAGACAAGAGAAATTTGCAAATCTCGTCCTCGGAGAATTCAACGGGAACAGTGCTCCGGGAGCTCGTGACGTCAGGACCCCAGCAGCCGAAGCGTTTTTTAACTATTCATATATTCGTCGATTTCAATCGAAAAAGAAGGAACAAAATTACTGCGAGACGTACACAAAGCTGGATCCGGCACGATGTGTTCCCGAAACCCTCGGGGATCGAACCTAAGGGAAAATAATAGCTTCGGGAATGGCGGGACACGTTTGTACATTTTTCTTCGGCGAGATAATGCGTTTACGGATGGGACGTACACCTACTATCGAGGATTTATTAAGGATCTTTATTTTCGACTAATTTCTTTGTTTTATGTTCTGCAATTCTGGACTCTCTTTCTCTTTTTTGGAATTATAAGCACGAATATAATGCGAGGTTCTGGAAATTCCGGGCACGATTGTGTTGCAGCAATGAAACCAGGAAAAGACGGTGGATTTATATTTCAAGCAGGACCGAAAGGTTTTGGAACAACACGCATTTCATTCGTCGTTATTTGCTCCGAAAAACATGTTCCGAATTATATTTTCGAGAATACAATTTGTTGCTGACTAAAGTCTTGATGAAAACTGGGATAAACATTGATAATCGAGTATTCGTAACACAGAATTCGATTTGCGAAAGAATGTTTTTTCCCAGCGCGGCAAAGCATCGTAAAAAAGGTGATTAATGGAGGAGAAGTCGAAGTTTGAACGGTACCACGATCGATGGCGAGTTTCCATTCCGCCGTACGACTGATTCAATTTTTTCCTAGCCTCCAGTGGAGTGCAGTTCGCCTTCATTCCGCGTAAATCGACAGAACGCTGAACATTTCCCAGCGTTATGAAAAATAAATAAATAAATAGCATGAACGAGAACAGTCGAGAAAAACGTGGAACGCGTCTGGCCGCGCGCCTCGCTCTTTTCTCGCGCATTCTAAATTGCGTTACAAATGGAAAACTAACATGTCGCTGGTAATTGAGTCTGCCAAGACCCAGTTAATTGAACAAACATTTCAAAAACAAAGATTCATGCGAACACGTTCGAATCCGTTTAACTACCTTGGCGATCTATTAATTGCCGAGGAAATCTAAGGCACGAGAAACAATATGGAATCGTAAATAAATATTTTGCAACGCGAGCGTCTGCAGCTGTAATAAAATTTGTGGAGAACCCGATAAAATTAATGGAATCCATCGATAAAGGACGGCCGGATTAATGGTTGACGCGGATCACTTAAATTCCGTGTCCCTGAAATTTAATTAAATCTAACGCGTTTAACGGCGGAAATGGAATTGCTGGAATTATGGGAGCCGATCGCAAGAATGCAATTAATATCGGGATTTTGCTGAATTTTCGAGGAATATTGCAACGCGCGTGACAAGGATACTGTGCGTGTCGTTGCGTAAAATAATTTGTGTTTGTAACGGGGGCAAAGTCTGTGAGGCGAAAACTGAAATTGACAAAATATCTAATTGGCAAAATACTCAATAAAAAAAATACCTGTATATGACGGGCAGGTTATTTGGGAGCCGGCGACTGCGATCGAGCTGTTCGGGTTTCTTCGGCGAACTGCGGAAACCGTTTGCGAACCGTTTGGGACCGGTTGCGTCGCTGTAAATTCATTGTTTCGTTAGTTTATATTTCTCTTTTATTATTAATAGACAGCGGATCTTAATGCAAAATAAAAATTTCTTTCTAAAAAAAAAAATAAAAATAAGATCTTTCTTAATATATTTAACAGGCTGGAAATAATGCAGCAGTATTTTAAATTCCTCTAATGCTTTTACTGTTTTACATTTCACGTATTCATTTTTGTCGTAAATGCATAAAATCCGCTGTCTAAGGTCCTACGAAGGAAATTTTGGAAATTGTTTCCGTTTCTGGAGGCGCGATTTCGAGCACCAGTTTACGAGACCATCTCTCCGCGAAATAGCGACGAGAGGTGATAAAACTGGAGGCTTATGTTTGACGCACAGATGGATGCACACGAGAGGAAAGATCGAAACATTTTGCGACCATTGAGCCGGAAGATTCAATTGGCGTTTGAAGCGAAGAGTCTACGTTGCCCGAGCATGATCGGATATACGCGATCAGAGAAACAGCAACGAATGCTGGGAATGCCGGATATGCGGATGAACATCGACGTTGTCCCCTGCTTCCGGCATCAGCATTGTTTTCGTACGAACAAACGCTGACGCGTGAACCAAATTCCGAATAATGTAAACTGATGCCCCATCTACCTATTTTCCCACGAAATAATATCGCTGTGCGCGAAACAATGGTTTACAAAATTATTTCCCAACGAGTGGGATATGGCGCGAATATTCTCACTGACATTTTCGACGTACAGGTATTGTCAGGTATACCTGGGAAATTATATTCGGCCATAGGAATGTTTTCATAAATAGACAGCGGATTTTATGAATTTACGACAAAAATTAGAAAGTGTCGTTTCAAACAGTGAAAACATTAGAAGAATTTACAAATACATATTAACGAAGAAAATAAATTTCTACCTCGCTTCAGTTTGTTTTATTTTGCATGAAGATCCGAGGATACTGTTGGAGTATTTGGACCCTCACGCCAACGGGGAGAAATAATAATTAATTCTTTCCGATTTTTAAAAAAGGACACTCGCAGAATTCCACTGCTGGAGGTGGTTAAAACTTCCAGAAGCAATTAGCAAGCTGGTACTCGATAATGCAAATGACATGCAGGGAGGTCGCCTTTATTCGAGTTCTGATCCACCGATTGAACGCTCCGAATGTTAATTTGATCGATCACTTGGAGATCGTTCTAAAAATTTGTTCCGACGTCCCAGAAGATCGGAAGAAAATCTATAAAATAAAATACTACCAGAAAGTCAATGTTGAGGGTATAGCGATCTTTCCCTAGTGATAGAATAAAAGTTAGTCATTTGTTCAAGTGAATCCGAGTAAGAAGAATAAGACCCCATGTCGGTGCAAGCTCCATGCGCAACACTCGCGATTAAAGAGGCACTCAACCAGCTCTCTGGAAGATAACCAACTCCCTAGGAAATATCGGCTGGGCACATCACGACATCGCGTGGAAGCACGACCCAACGTAAAAGCTAGAAACTTCCGGTAACAGTCGGCAGGATGTACAGACATCTGCAGACAACTCGTCAAGTTGTCCCGGTTTAAGTAACGTCCTGTAGAAGATCAAGACACCATGAATTTCATGGGATCGTTTATTGAATCTGCTCCCGAACTTACGCCGGATTAAAGCACTCTGCCAAATGGAAGCCAAATGTCGATCTTTGCTCTTGCGAGCACTGTAAACGATAAACCAATCCCATCACCTTCAGCCAATAAATCCTCCAACATGGCGGACACTGTCACCGTAAAAGATATGACATCACAGGAGAGAGCATCGTTAACAATTCCCATCTCCAAAGATATAATTGTAAAATACCACTGAATTAAAATCGTAGAAATTCCTGATGATCATATATTACTACAAAAATAATTACAATTACAACGGGGTTGAAACAATGATAAACATTATATAGTACTTGGAAAAATAAGAATTCGTCTTAATACAAAAAACTTGTAATTAGACAATAATTAGATTTATAAATGGTGAAATCAATTTTTATTTTATTCCTGCTTCCCGCAGTCAATGCAGAATATATTTATTTCGCAAAAACATAAAAGAAAAGTGGAGAAAAATTTCCCTTTGAAATTAAAATTAAAGGAGACGGGAGTAAAGATTGAGGATTTTTAGCAACAAATGAGGGCACAAGGTGAGATAGCGAGGGTGATATAAATTGCAAAGTCTCGCGGAGTAATTTTAGAGAATGAGGATTTACGTGGAATGGAGGTCATCAAATGATCCGAGCCATATCCACGAGCCTAAATAATTAATTGATGGAGTGGTAGGCACAGGTAGGTGAAATTACGATTTGACTAGGAGACGGGAAAACGTACTCGGCGGTACCAAGTGGCCCCGGTGTGCATAATGCAACGAATAATCTCGTAGAATTCCTGAATAATTACCTGGCTAATTCCCGCCGGTTTTAATCATTCACGGGCAGCTTTCTCTGCGATTACCTGGCTAATCGGTTCCGATATTTTATTCCACGGATATTATGCGAACTGGGGGACCGTAGAAATGAACTTTTCTTGCGCCATTCTCTCGCGTCCAGAGAAAACTTAATTCTCGGAAGCGCTGAGACAATTACACCTTGACCATAATTCAAAGAACCAAGTTCGAATAATTTATTCGAGATCATTAAACAAAGAATAACGCCACGACAATTTAGTCTTACGGAGGAACTTGTTGGTGTAATTTATAAAAAAGAAATCAGGAAGATCGAAGACCAATGTGAAGAAATAGAAAAACCCTGATCGAGTCGCCTGACTTCCCGAATGAAATCCCTTAGTGGCTCCTGAAGGATTCGAACGATCCTACAGGTGGTTGCTGATAAAGTATCTGGCCCATAAATTTCCAATAACAAATAAATTAATCAAGTAACACCGTAAGACAACGTACTCGATGAAACTGCATTATCAAAGCACATGAGGCTATCAAGTTAATTGACCACAATCACCGCAGGAAATTAATAAACAGCCTAAAATAAAATTATCAATGAAAATGCAAGCATACAAATAAAATAATCCCATGTGCAATCAAATGAAACAATCCGACATAAAGTCCAAGCAAATAGTCTAAAATAAAATACACAATTCTTCACTGTTAAACAATGGACAAACCCAGTCACAGCCATTATGGTATGCCGCTCATTAATCGGTAAATAATTAATACCGGACTATTAACATGCTCGAACGAATATTAGTATGAATAATCGATGAGTAGCACGCGGGTCATATAAATCCGGGCGGCAACATGATTAATAAATCACGGTACACAGAAACGAGCCAGGGGAGTGGCCATCAGGATCGGTTCCAGCAGGACCACCTTCTAGTCAGATCAAAGAGCCGCGTTACGCGCGTACTAAGTGTTTCCTATTCACCGGCGACGTCAGTTTAATTAGACCAGGGTTCCACAATTAGTATACTCGCGCTTCGGCATCCAACGGACTTCGCAAACTCAATAAACTCGGTCCTTTGACCTGCTCGGCTACTTTTCTGTCCCGGAATTCCGAACTGCCTATTGTGCTATCCCACGGGAACCAATCGCGTCACTTTTAATTAACGAAATTTGTTGGCTAACTATCCTGACCGAGGCCCTGTACCTCGTACACAACGTTTAAATATTTTCAACAAACGACAAGTACTTATTGGGGAAACATTGTCAAACGCTATGTTTGTTTCTTGCTATTTTCTTGTATTTCTAACTGTAATTTTAACAATGGAGTCGTATACGATTGAAGAGCGTGTTAAAGTTATTAAAATTTATTCTTCAAATCAGTGTTCAATAAAAAATACCCATCGTAAATTACGTGACTTTTTCGGCACACATAATCGTCCATCAGAGCAAACAATTCGAAATTTGGTTAAAACATTTGATGGAACTGGATCTGTTCATGATAAACCAAAGTAAAACAACATTAGAAATGTAATTGGTGAATTAAACGAGCAAATATGCCAAAATGCAATATGTTTCAATTTTGCGCCGCCTCCGAAAAGATTGTATTGTATTTAAGTTCGTGTGCATCCACATAAATTAAATGAAAATTATTTCATACTTTTTAGTGCGTTTTTTCGAAGTCGGTTTAATTTTTTGTTTTATTATTCAGTCAACATAATTTCCTAAATAATTGTGTTTATTTATGTTAAAATCAGTGGGGACATTTATAATAATGTTTGCGATATTTGCTGTAAATTTTCGCCAAACAGGGGCCTGATGAATAATTATCATTAATGCGAGATTGCACGTGTTGCACGAATATCGAAACGAACAGGCAACGACTGGAAAGTGTGGGATTGAATTAGGTGCAATTACCAAAGCCGGAGCTTAGCAACCATGTGTTGCCTCGGCAGATATCTACCCTCTGTAACTCCGTCCCGTTCCCACGATCCCTCCACACCGACTACCACTCTGATAATCCTCTGTTATAGTTTCCCGAGTCTGATCCCTGATCCATTTAACCTGAGGACTGACCCTGATAAAACTTCTCTGTTTACAACCTCATCGCGCACCATCGATGCTGTGCCTTCAACTGATGAAGAACTTCGACGCGCAGTTTCAGTTATTGTGGCCCCAGAAAGCAACCCTATTTTGTGAAACGTGCGACCTCCCTTATTTTTGCGAAACAGAACATCCTTAATGATCCAATATTGATAAGACCATCATCCGAGTCATACTATTTTTAAAATCCACCAATATTTAACCACACCACACCTTGTAATCTTGTATTTATACAGGGTGTCTCGGCTGAAGGAGGCCACCTAAATATCTCCTTTATTCTTAATGGCACAAAAAAGATATTTTTGGCATAATTTAAATGGTATCGAAGGTGGAATATCATAAAACAATTTTTTCTGGTCCGGTTATTTTTTCATAGGTTTTTTAAGATCATCGTTAATTTTTATCGGGAAAACTTTTTTTTTATTCCGTCTTGTTAATGACTTAGGCATATTCAAATGTATTTTTTCAGCCGCTATAAGATGGAATAAAAAAAAATAAGTTTTCCCGATAGAAAAAATAACGATGACCTTGAAAAAACTATGAAAAAATAACCGGACAGGTGCGACCTGTATAAATAAATAATTAAAAAAAAAAAAGAACGGCCTTAAACTAGAGGAATCTGGGACTGTACCTTTTTTTTTTGTTAAGGGGGAGGCTAACACCGAGGGCGAACCCCCGTAAACACCCACCCCCGGGACGTGCAATGGACCGCCCCTCTACTAAGCAGTTGGTGCCCGAGCTTATGAAGAACTAAGAGCCTCCAGTTTTCGCATTGCCCTTAGTTCTTCGTCCCTCGAGGCCCACTACCACGCCTGTTCTTGTCTTCCAATCTAGGACTGTACCTAATTTTGTGGAACCTAGGTTAACCAATAAGTTCCTGAAACCTAGGACCACCCCTCTAATTTGGTGAAACCTGAGATCACCCCCAATTGTATAAAATCTAGGGTCACTCCTAATTTGATCTACGCCTCGAGTCACCCTTAATTTTGTGGAAGCCTAGGACCACCCCTAATTTCATGTACGCCTATAGTCATCCTTAATTTTGTGGAAGCCTAGGGCCACCCCTAATTTCACGTACGCCTAGAGTCACCCTTAATGTTGATAAGCCACGTCACTTTCCCTCAATGAACCCAAAGCCATGTTTAATTTTCCAGAGCCGTAATCTGACAGGATCTAAAATCACCCCAGAGATTACCATGTCCATTTCTCGTTCGATGAATAAAGAATGAAACATATCCGAGGCTTCGCGAGATACAATTTGCAAGGTCCGACAGTTTCATAAGCGAAATACATTTTTCTGTTTCAGTTGTTGAGTTCTATCGTGGTGGTTGGCGGAACGAATATGGCAGGTGTTCTGACCCACCATCCTCGGGAACTCGCTCAAAGGCAAGCGTTTCTCGAAACGAGACAATGCGTCGAGGCGCGACTGACAACACAAAGGGAGAACCAGCAACAGGTACGCGTATACCTTGAATGTCATAAATCCTTGATAACTGGGGAAAGAACTCCAGTCTCCCTCCGCCCGAATAATAAAACACTGCTATGATATTCTTTCATGGTTTACCGGGCCTCTCTGTTTTTGTTCTTATTAGACCTGTTATTAGTTTGTTGCATATGAAATGTCCGATTTCATTGTACGTCACTTGGAGGTACAAAGATTACGATCCTATCTTCAATTTCAATTTACACATACAAATTTCTTTTTAAATAAATTTGATTTTTCAACGGGAAAAAAAATCAATGCGATTATCGCGTGCTCTTCTTGTACGTGTGTCAAAATGTCTACTAATCAGCGCACTATTCCTTGATAGCAAAAAGAACTACAAAATAGAGATGACGATCCGGTAAACGCAGTCTGTGAGTGATCAAAAATTCAATTTCTACCAGAATACAATCAAGAAACGTGTGATTCTTTGATCGATAAGAAATAGTTGCGTATACTGCGTATTATGTAAAATTCTTAGATTTGACAGATTTGACAGATTGACAGAACAATGCCACATACACATTCCGCCGTGTAGCGAAATGAAATATCAAAATGCTGATAGTGTTGTGCGTACCAGGTGAATAACATAGGGTTCGTAAATATTTCGAGCATGGTCTCGTTTTGTAGCATAACGGATTACTTCCGGTAGCAGAGCTTCCGCCGCTCCGATGCAAAATACAGTTGATCCGAATATGTCTGTGTAAACTCGGCGCGCGGCAGTTTACACGGGAAATAAAATTCGAAGAAGAAGCATCGCGTTATTCGGAAGTTTACGCGATGAAAATTGAATGTTTCGCGGCACACTCTCTTACGGGAGGCATCGAAAATGTTCAATTTGGTGGATCGACAAGCGGAAACACGTAACACGTTTAGCCGGGAAGTTATGATCGACGTAGACGAAACGACCTAACCAAATTTCCGTCATTATAGTTCGCGGGGAGAGGCTTTCACTTTGCCCTGGCTTCTGGTTAATTAATTGGCTTCTGATCATTATTTATGGCGTAACCTACCGCTACCACGTGGCCACGATTCCCATCTGCGCCAGATCATCGGAAAATCGACCACTTCGTATCCCAATTTATTTAAAACAGCGCAATTAATACGTAGTGTAATGGACAGTTAAAAAAGACAATTTTGAATGGCTTGCAAAATCGCGTTCAGGTGGTATACTTGTGCGTTTCTCCTTCATAATACGTAACGCTATTTTATAATTGTACTCCATTGCAATTACGAATTACGTTGTAATTTAATTGTATGAAGATCTGAATTATAAATTACAATATAATTGAATTACAGTGTAATTCAATGTGAATATTTCAGACACAAAAGAATGTTCTCTGACTCTAGAGCGATGAGAACTTAATTAATAGCGGGGACTTATGGCATTTACCGGGGGCAACGCAGTGAACCTAGTGCAGGCTTTGGGCAACGTCGAAATAATTTCGCCGGAATTTTTACGATTGCGAAAACATCAAACGGGCCGAGGCGACAGCACCGACGATGCCGCGCGCAGTTCTCATTGAAGTCGAGCAAACTGGTCCGCTCGCAAACAGATTGAGAACTCTCCGCGAAAGTTCGCAAGCGTTTATTCAAAAGGACGCGGAAATCCTTGACTCCCCGGCATTTATGGGTAAAAGATGGAAACTTGAAATGTCACCGGTTTGCGAGACGATAAAATAGCCTCGAACGCTGGGAATTATTATTAATCCCGACGATCAACAAGCTCTAGGACAAATTGCGCAAAATGGTACGATGAAATACGCAGAATATTTCTGGACGCAGGAGAAGAGCATTTCCGTTCGTTTTCGTTCATCAATTTAGTAGATTGAGCACACCTTCGGTTACGAAATTCAGCTCGGAAAGTTTAGGAGCCATAAAGCTGTTGGTGGTCGCGTAAACTTTGCAGATACGCAACCGTAGCATGCTCACGTTAATGACTATGTTCTGCAGAATTTGTGGACAAACACACCTAACGCGAAACAGCGTCGTAACTATTATCGTAATGTGTGTACCCGACTGAAAAATTAAATTATTCAGCAACAAGTGACTTCGTGAACCTCGAAAAACTGAAATAAAACCCCACTGAGCGAAAATCAAATTATTAAGCAACAAGTGACTAAATAGATTCCGGAATAATTTTCGAACACCCACAGAACCTCGAACAATGAAAATAAAATCGCAGAATTAAAACTGGATTGACCAGGATTCCAAATGACTGGAATGTCGAATTCGAAATCGAGATAAAAATTGCAGGCATTTCGGAACCGAGAATTCCAACTTCGGAATCGAAATAAAAACAGCAAGTAGACCGACGGCGAGCGAGAATTCCAACTTTTAGATTGAAATGAAATTTTCAAGTGGTCGGATTGAAACGAGAACTCGAAGTTTAACGGTCCGTCTGGTGGGCAGAGTGCAAAGGGCGAGAGGTCTGCGAAATAAATGCTAATATTTAGATTCAATCGATGTGGAATTTTCGTATAAGCGGTTGCGGAGTAGAGTCGCGTTACTCTCGCCGCCGAGAGCATGCGAAATAATTGTTAGGGTACCGCCGCCGCGCCGGAAGCCTATTAAAGATAGCGTGTTATCATTGATCGCTTATAATTCCAACGTTCTAGCCCGTGACCAGGTCCATTGTGCGGTTTAATCGAGAATCCGTGACTCGGCGCGATTGCGATCGGCCACTGTCCAGGCTCGGCTTGTTCATCAACCCAGAAACTACCCCCTTAGCTCATGGTCCCGTCACCCCTGACAACGTCTTGCCAATGGGATTCATCGCTTCAAGTTCATTAGGCGTCTGTCGTGCAGCAAGGGACTAATACGATTATAATATTCTCAGAATGTTTACTATTAGGTGTGCGAATATGTTCTTTCCCCTTCTTTTCCAAACTCAAGTATTTATCGCATAACATTTAAAAAAATCTTGTCTGGTGACTCCTAATCTTTCTGCCAATTCTTCCTGCATCCGGGTCGGATTTTCGTTGCGCAATTCCTCTAACTCACCGACATCGAACTTCCTCGGTGCAGCTCAACGATCGTTGTCTTCCAAATGAAAATTTCCGTTTTTAAATCTTCGGTACCACTTTTTGCATGGTCTGTAAAATACGGAACCACTTCGATAGCTTCAACAGCTGATTTCCTAAGCTGGAATGCAAGTAATGCTTCTCAAAATTGTTGCATAGGATTGGAAACTCTTAGAGAACTCATCTTGATTCTTTCTAAAACTAAAAGAACGCTCTTTCAGATGGCACCAAAGTCGGGAAGTAATTCGAATTCAGTCAGAAGTTATGATCGTAGAAAAGAAAGGGAAGGAACTTATTTGCATACCTAATAAATACATTCAAATATTTTTAGCAGTGTTCTGAGGAAGCGACATAAGTTAATTGAGATCAATTAATTAAACGCAGGAAGCATGGTACATGGTACCAGTACTGGATTTAAAATTTCATTATGAACAGCAGTGTAAATCAGAGACGAGTGAAATTAATATTTATAACAGCGTTCACAACGCACAAGAGGATAAGAAATAGTAATAAACCAAATGGTGTTGTTTTTGTAGATTGACCCATTTTCCTGAATATCCAGGACCGGTAAATTGAATGGATTTCATGGATTGCATTTGGTAGTTGACTTTAGCGGCAATAATTTGTAGAATAGCGCATCGGAAAGAGTAACTAAATCGTCCCGAGTTGGCGTTGGCCCAATGTCCTTGATTTAAAAGAAAGGGACACTGCAGTTAATGGTTTGGATGAAGTCGACATCCATTTTCAATCACAATGACAGATAAAAGATATTGAAAGTTATAGTGCACTGGAGAGGACATTTTCAAAAATTATTGAACGATAAAAGTGTAGAAAGAAATAAAAATTTAATTGGATAGTAACTTCAACACTACGTCTGACTATAGCGCTGCTTGAATCACTAGCTCCTCTGCCTGACCATAGAGTCACGTAATTCATTAGCTCTCTCGTCTGACAATAAAGTCACTTGCGCTACTAGTTCTTAGTCTTATATTTACTAATTCTTAATTATGAATGGTCCATTGAATCAAGGATGTGTATCACAATTAAAAACAAAAATATAAAACCGAAATACAGAGCGAAGAAGAATCGCCACAAACAAATTCCAGTTCTGATCACATGAGAAATGGAACAAATTCCACGGTCTGGTCACGTGGAAACAGTTCGCAGGACGAGAGAAAAATATGATCACCCCGGAAGCTTGTATTTATCAGAATTGCATGCAGCGCGTGGAATAAAAATGCACGTAAATGCGATGCAAAGGACCAAAGCAAACAGAAACACGACTGCGTGTCGGTTCCACAAGGTTTTCGCGATCCCACCGGCAATCTGGCAAAAATTTAGCCGCGAAAACGACTCCATCGGGGGGTCATCTTATTTGCATTAGAATGCATCTTGGCGTGCATTCAACAGCCGCACAGACACGGAACGTAATCTCGCAGGAACGTGCGAGAGGAGAGAGAAAGAGAGAGAGGGTCAAAGAGAGAGTTTTGGTAGAAGTCCGGACGACACATACACGACCGGTCTCAACGGAGGAGTTTATGGATGCACATGCGCCAAGTGATGCGTGTGCATTGGGAGCCCCGAAGATAAGCCACGGAACTGCAAGCGAATGCGACCCACGTTTCCCTGACGCCGCGCCGCGATATAATCGCGTGTGCATGCACTCGCGCGAATGCACTTTCCCCTCCTACCTATTCGCTCTCTATCTCTCTCTTTCTCTGTCCTCCGGCGGGCGAGATAGCCTACGGCGGAATTTCCGTCGCCGCGGTTTTGATTAACAAGGTATCACTGTTTGCACTGCACCGCTGAAAGCTGCGATATTGCCGCTCGTAATGATATGCCGCCCCTGCGACGTATATTTCATTCCCATTTAATTACACACTTTGTTGCTAATTGGCGATTTTCCCGTGAAAAAAATGCACGCCTCTCGTGGCACGTGGTTGACATCTACATTGTACTACTACCTTGAGCGCTCTTTTAATTTTTCCACTGCAATCACTGCGTCACCGTTGCTATTTCCCTATGGTGTAACGATCATCGGAGGACTTCACGTGGTGGTGCAATTTTTTATCCAATCAATTTCTGCAAAAGAACCCCAAAATTATCACAACAATGTCATAATTTATAACGACAATAACAAACTAAGAAGTAGAAAATTACCGCAAAAATGTAACGAGTAAAATTAAAGAGTAATGATAAAATAGAAGACAAATATTAATGAATGAAATGATGAGCATGGCTCACTGTGAATGAAACAGTGGGAGAGAAAGAAAATGGCTCGAACAAGCAGTATTTCACTGAAGTACCTTGGCAATACAAACGCCTCATTATCATTCTAATCGTACTACACACCTCGACCGAAGAATTACGTCGACCTGCATTCCCCTACGTATATATTCGTTCGTCAATGTGAATTCCAGTGAACAACACTTACTCTCACACCCCATTGACATAACTCAATTTCACCCTATGGACATTACAACGCAATCAGGTGATAGCAGATTAATTAATTTACACCCTCCTCTGTGTAAACTCCTATTTACGCCGGCTCGTAAATCCTGACCAATGGTCTGCTAAATTTCTAAATGCATTCTGCTTGCGAAAACCATTAACGAATAATCGAGACGGACACCTGCTGTAACTCTACAGACTTGGGGATGAAAATGAAAGTGATCAGCCCACGAGGAGCCCAAAAACAACGAGAAACCTCATTTTGTCAACGCAGTAATAAAAATTCTAATTCGTCTTATTGTTAATTTCAGTACACTGTCTCGCAGAAATGTAGGTATGCTAAAAAATGGTTCCCCAAATAAATTGTACAGCTCCATCTGTTCGGGTCGCAATTTCCTGACAGTGAAAAGATACTGTCTCCCCAGTCACGCGCAATTTAAATATAACTCGCCGCCGGTAATTTCCCTCGATTTCCCTCAATTTCCCGAAGACAGACGCCCTCGCAAAATCGTGTCTGCGTACCTCGTCTTAGGGTTTCAACAAAATTGAAAGTCAGCCGACGGCTCCAGGGCGGCAGCAATTTCCTTGGCTGACGGGATTAATAATTCACGTCGGGATCACGTCTTTCCCGACACAGGATCCTCTCGCAGGATGCATCAACGTTCGCCCAGGCTCCCAGTCAAAGCTGTCTACATATAACGTATTGGCTGATAAGCCCGATGATCTTCTAGTGATGACGAAGAGGCACTCTTGATCTCCTCGGATCGCAACATACTGGTGAACAGAACGAACATGAGAACAGCGTGTGCTCAAAGGGAACAAAGATATAAGGGAAATACGAGGCCCAGAAAATTGGAATCTTCAGAGAAACATGGCTGAATTACGAGCTCCTTGGCCAAATGAAATTTCGTCTAATGGAATTTGCTGGAGAATTAAATCCCTGTGTCTACGCTACCAGTTCTTGGCAAGCGTTCAGTCCGACTGAGGACTGAGGAATAATCAAATCAGTCGAATGCTCGCCTCTTCTCAGAAAATCATTTTCTGGGCGGAGGGAGGGGATAAAAGAATTTTTAGAACGGTGCTGAGACATCAGTGACACCTGGTAGTACATGATACAATACAATTTCTCATCGCTATGAAATTAATTAAAAATTTTCTCACCAACGTAATCCATCCCGTTCACTGTCCAGAAAATTGCAGTTTGCAGAAAGCACCCAAGAAGGCTGAGACACCTGGAAACAAATTTTAAAGATACAATTCCATCAAATATAATTATATCCACGACGCTATTAAATTAATTACAAATTTTCTCACCAACGTAATCCATGCTGTACACCCCGTCCAGAAGATTGCAATTTGCAGAAAAAACCCTAAATCCAAGTCCCGTCCACTTGCGGAGGTCACGCGCAGTATATTCCCCGACAAATGAAATTGGTGTGAAAGATACGGTGGCCAGTGGATTAAATAAAAATGGGGAAGGATGGGAAGAAGGTTAAGCGAAGAACCGGAGGTATTTATCCATTAATAAAATTTAAAGGCGCGAAGAAACGGGAGAATTTCTCAATAAAATGGAGAATCAAAAGATCTGCAGAGGGAAGATGATACGGGGCTGTGTGCCGCGTAGAAATATTTCATAGCGGAATTCCCCCGGGGGATCGTTCGACTGGAACAATAGCGGTGGTCGGGATTGAAACCGCGAAATCCCGGTTAGACGGATCCAGCTGGCGAGTAGTAAATATATTAAATATTCAATAACGGTGTTTGGTTAGGTCGCGTTGTACAGTGACAAGCGACGTTGGACAGGAGGGGTTTCGCGAACCGGAAGACCCGGGGAATTACAATACACAGAGCTCTCCCTTTGCCGAGCTAATTTGACGCGAGATAAATTGATCGACTGCGACAACAGTTGCACACCTAGGCGAGACACGTTAGTTCGTATTATTCGCGAGATTGGCTAATGTACCGGGCTCGGGTACCAGAACACGTGCCTGTCGCTTTAGGATCGATCGAAGCACGGTATTGGTACCGCAAAATTAATGAGTGGCCTGCTGATCAGACATGGCTTACAGTTAGCCCAGTCAATGAATGCTCATAAGGGGGGTGTAGAGGGAAATGGAAGGAACCCAATTTTTAACTTTGGAACTTTGTTTCGACTAGTTAGGAGGTAAACATACTAAACGTCCGCACTCCTAGGAGGTGAACGGGGTGCAGGAGGGCACGTAACTAGTCCAAACAAAGTCCCAAAGTTAAAAATTGTGTTTCTTTCCATTTCCCTCTACAGCTTTTCGTTGACTGGACTAAGTTGTGTTTCGGAATATTCTAAAACTGCAGGACCTAAACAATTGAATCAGGAAATTGAATCGCAGAGGGATTGAGTAGCAAAAGGATCAGACGTCAGAGAGATTGAATATCGCAGACACTGTGACCACTGAAGACATTCAGTGTCAGGATTAATTAAAAACTGATCTTTACTTGCTTAAGCCCATTGGTAAGAGAACAAGACAAATTCCTACACACCTGAACAAATCTTTAAATTAATTTTCATACGCCCACAATCTCAAACGAATTTCATAGAGGATCAACAAATTTTTACAGTAATTTCTGAGGGTCTAGAAATTCCACAATTAATTCCTGTGTGTCAGCAGACACTACGAAAAAGCCCGCAAAAGTCCACAGTTTCTTAAATTAATTTTTTGGGCGCGGCCACGACAATATATAGGTGCATAATGCACAAGAATTGAGAACTCACTATCGAGCACTTCGAGCGACGCAACAGGGAATAAAACCGGCAATAAAACCAAATGACTATGAACAATCCCCAGCAATAAAAACACCGACCACGGACATAAATTCACGGCAAAACATTAACAATCACGGCTGGAAATCATGCGAGGGTAATCCGCAAGTGGTCATAAAATAAAAATGCAATTCCAAGCATTATTCAATAGAGAACTTCTGAATACCCGCAAGGGAATTCTGCCACTCTGTGAAAGAACTAAACCGAGAAAATCGAATAATGCTATCGCGATTAACTCAATCACGAAGCCAGTGTTTCCGCTGGCGAGCCCTCGCAACGGAGCACTCAAAATCGCAATTGATTTACTAATTACACAGTGCAAATTAATCGAGTGGAATCGACGCCACACGGAGAGACAGGCACTGGAGCAATCGTAGGAACGTTCCGAATTGAGCTGTCAAAGGATACTCTTGAAGGACTTTCGCGTTGAATTACGCCACCGAAGCTCGAAATAGTCACGGGGATTGGATATTCGAGAATTCCGCGCACGTCTGCTCGCAAAGTTGCCGAATTGTACCGTGGGGGATCGTGGACAACATTTTTGCCAACCGGCATACCAAATCGCGAGTCTACTCTTTGTCTGGGCAATTGCCGAACAAAAGAGAATTTCCGAAAAATTGCACCTGATACAATTAGTTTCACAAAAATATTTAGAGTGATTTTTAAAAAATGTTTTTAATCGATAAACTACTTAACCTCACCGTAAAGGATCGATAATTAAGAATATTAAATATATAATTATAAAGTATTTAAAATAAATAATTTGCATTATCTCCCTGCTCAATAATTTCATTTAAATTTCATTTAAAATAGAAAATAGAGTATTCAGATTGTCTTCTCACTTCCAGAGGAACAAATAATTTGCTTTAACCCTTGTAATAGCGAATTTAAATTGCGGAATTTTTGCAATGGGGTCTCCATGTGGGAGATACAGGTTAAACGATGCTCGAGATTAAAAAGCTTTTCCCCGAAAGGTCCCAGCATGTTTGCAATTTGAATATCCGCTGAATTGATAGAATAGAGGCCGGGGTAACGTGGTGAAATGCATTTTTCTCAGCGGCGGCGTCGTCGCGGCGACGAAAATCATACGTCTGAAGCACACGACACGAAATTCCCATGCTATACTATACGGGGAAATTGCGTTCTCTGTTCCCCGTGGCGTGTACCAAAGAATTTTCTCTGATTTTTTTCAGGAACGGCTTCTATTGAGCGTGTTGCCGAGGCACGTAGCCATGGAGATGAAAGCCGACATCGCCGGCAAGCCGAAGGATACCATGTTTTACAAAATTTACATTCAAAGGCACGAGAACGTCAGGTGAGCATTGCCGAATAAAACAAAAAACAACACGGTGCTGATAGCACACACATCTCCCATTTCGAAAAAAAGGTGTCAGAAGACAAAGCACTCTCACCGGCGACTCGGTTGAAGCGTACCGTGAACCAAAGAGCATTCCACTAATTTTTCCCACGCTGCACACAATTTTTTACTGGATAAATAGCGGATGGAAAATCCTCCCCTAGCAAATACATCACGAATTCGTATCATTCGCTTCAGATGTTGTGAACAGGAAACGGGAAACACTAAAAAAATAGTTTATACATGTTGTGCAAGAGAAAAATCTTGTAGAATGTGGTTCGATGCGCTGTGACATTAAACAAAAAATATCATAATTGATTTGCGATTTTTAAAACAGTTCTACGACCCCATGAGATAAAAATTATTGTAGAACATATTTCGTGTCCATGTATACTATAGGATTGATTAAAAATGAATATCGTAAAGGGGTGATGAGAGATAGACATTTTAAGGGGTAAATAAAATCGAATATTTCCCAGGGGTGGGAAGGAGATTAAGGGATCTTATGGAATCGATGTAGAATTATTAATCGAGCAAACATCTTTTGCGGGACAAATTATGCAAGATGAGGATCGAGTGGCGATGAACGGTGATTAAAGGGAGGTTGGAATAATTACGAGAAACAGCACGGATCCTATGTAGGAGACATATGGGACTGCATAATGCATCCGACGCGATGAACGCGTCCATCATCCGTTGAAGTAACACCCGTTCTGCCACTCGCGCCTCGTTAAGGCACCCGACGCCCGCTAACGAATTCCAATTAACACCGTGTCACTTAATTAAAACCCGCCGGACTCGGAAGATTCCAGCGTAGAATCTGTTTTACAGCATCCTGTTCGCGGACATCTGCGGATTCACCTCTCTGTCCGACCAATGCACCGCCGAGGAGGTCGTCAGATTGTTGAACAAACTGTTCGTGTGGTGAGTTACACTATTCCATAGCAAACAATCAACGACTGAATTCGATCATATGTAATTACTGCTGCCTGGCAAGCTTTGGCCATTCTCTCAGAAAATTAATTATAATAATTATCCCCGATTTAATCGTTTGGCAATTATTAAATTGGTGCCTTTTAGAACTCCTATTCGTTCACTGTTGTGATGAATTTTTTTTAAAATTCTATACTGGAGATCCTGGAAAATGTACAAGAGCGCAGCGAAGAGAAATAAAATGATTGATGATGCGGGGAATTGATAGATTAATATTGTGGTGATTTTGATAATGCAGGTTCGACACGCTGGCGGCAGAGCACCACTGCCTACGAATCAAATTGTTAGGGGACTGCTACTACTGCGTTTCAGGACTTCCGGAGCCGAGACCTGATCACGCTCGGTGTTGTGTGGAAATGGGTTTGGACATGATTAGCGCAATCACGTGAGTTTCTGTCGAGCTGACTTAACGTTATACCCTCAGCTTTCACGACTTTCCGTGACCCTTATGCCCCTATGCTTATCGACAACCTGTATTCGGGTCAATCTCGAAGAACTGGAACTAATGAACTCTGCAAGGTCTTTGATACCGCCGAAAAAAGAACAACCAAAAAATCTCCACCATTAAAAACATACGCTCCAAAAAATATTGTTGTTTAATCTATCATTTGTTGCAAAAGTTACAAATATATATATACACTGTTCAGTTGCTCCGAGAAGCTCTGACAACGTGAAATGCATTTGCGAATCTCCAATTTCAACAGCGGAAAAATTGAAAGGCGAAGAATAAATGATCCAAGAGTCTTCAAATAGAAGCAGGTGTCACCTAATTTATCATTCATGCGAATAAAGATCGCGCAGTTCCTTAGGGACATACTCGACACCTACTTCGACAATGTTTTTACTCTCCGAGGAAATCATCCGTTTGACCTAAGCAACTCGTTTTTTTAGCGTCGCAGGCCGCAACGAGAAGGCTAAGAACAGTTGTCTCGAGAGTCCGCAGTTTACTTTGACTGGTTTACTTAGTTTCCGGCTCTTAGGACAGTTGCTTCGACCCACTATACTATAACATCCCCCTTCTCTCGTCTCGATCTATTAACAGCGAGGAGAGTCGCCAGATGAAGGGAAGAAGTTACCCTCTCTCTCTGCCAGTACGACAGAGACGGAACGCGTCACGTGACCGGCTCGGAAACGTGGGGGAATATCGTCGTAGAGGGGGAACGGTAGAGTGGGGACACAAGTCTTAATCTGGCGACTCCGGCGGCGGAAACAAACCAAAAAGGAAAGTCGACAGTGATTGCTAACGATGATGCTGGGGCTGTCTCTTCGTTTCGCCTTTCCATGCCTTGGCCTTTCACGTCCGTTGCAATAATAGCCCTGTACAACAGCATGAATCACCTGTTATCACAGGAATTACACCCTCATTGTTTTCGAGCCATCCTTCGTCGAAAAATTCCAATAATGTTCGTCGTTGTAACGAAAGATAAAAATCCTTGGAGATGAACCTTGATTCCAAAAATTGATGGAGGTCGTAAATAAATCGTTGTGTAGTTGTTCATGAACTTTCTAAAACCAGAAAAGAATATAACATTAATCTCTGACAATTGGAGCATACGTTAAAATTATTAAGTGATTTAGAATTGTTTCTAAAAAGTTCTAAGGCAATTTGCAACATGTTCGCAGGCTTTACCGAGAGGTGGGGGCCGTGAACGTGAACATGAGGGTCGGCATTCACACCGGCAGGGTTCATTGCGGTGTACTAGGCTTGCGAAAGTGGCAGTTCGACGTCTGGAGCAACGACGTCACTCTTGCGAACTATATGGAGAGCGGCGGAGTACCTGGGTGAGTAATTCAATATTTGCTCCTCATGAATGATATTCTGTATCACCTAACACAGGTAACATGATTTTTCTTTGCCTTCGTTAATCACCTAACAACCGTCGCGAACACGGTGGCGCGTTAATCATGCATAAATATTGAATTACCGTATCGCTCCTGGGAAAACAAAAGCACATTACAAAATGGCACCGACGGTGCAACATTGCGAGCGTATACATATTCTAGCACGGGAGCGAGGAAGAGATGATATTATTCCCACTT
The DNA here is from genome assembly GCA_028455605.1 of Lasioglossum malachurum. NCBI lineage: Eukaryota > Metazoa > Arthropoda > Insecta > Hymenoptera > Halictidae > Lasioglossum > Lasioglossum malachurum. Next base: position 4,506,766 of record CM052315.1, read on the forward strand.
GAATTTCGAATGGATTCCGGAGTCTGAGAATTTCGCTTTCCTTTGCTTTCCCAAGGTACCTGTAGCCAGTAAGCTGAGCAAAATTCGATGGAAATTACAGGCAGTGGATATGGAAATAATTCCACTACTGTTTCATATTTTCTATTACAGTTATTTTCTGTCAGGTTGCAGTTTGTTCTACTGACAAAGTTGTGCGAGAATAAATTGATTAAATGACTGAGAAATTCATGACTGAAAATTTTCTACCTGAATTGCAACAAATTGTGTGGGGTGAAATTTATTTTCTTTCTTAATGTGCTCAATAAATTAAAAATAAAACAATAGCATTTTTAAATCCGCTGTATGATAGTAAGCGAATTATATGCAACAATGGCAGATATTAAAAATGAGAAAAACTGAGAAAATAATTCTGAGATGTAGAAAATATAAAACAGTGTAATCCGAGCCCATGAAAATAAATACCACATTTGAAATGGGATAAGCGCAACAGTTTAATCCCCTACTGAATTGAAGGAGCAATTAAAGTGGTAATTAACGAACACTCCTGGTCCCCAATTAATTGTTCCAGGCGTGTGCACATCACGAAAGAGACACTCGACTGTCTCGGCGGTTATTACGAGGTGGAGGAGGGTAACGGCGGCGAGAGGAACGCTTACCTCAAAGAGAACAATATCAAAACGTACCTAATCGTCCCGGGGGACTCGTTTAAGGGCAACATACCCTCCACAGGGCTGCGAAAGGGCTTGCCTGCGAACGGGAACGTGTCCAAGGAGATGAGAATGATGGGGCACGGATCGCAGCACGGCAAACAGGCGAAGTAAGGCGAGAGAGAAAGAGAGAAAAGGAAAGCTTTTGCACTCGAAGGAAATCGATTTTATCGCGAGACTCGATCGCGTTCCATTAACCGGTGCAGCCCCGAAAAAATTTGAAAAAATATCCCCAATGGGTTGGGAACTGAAAATAATACGAGTCGTGATCGAGTAAAAAAGCTGGGGTAGAAGCAATTAAAAGTATTTCCTAAGCTGATTGGAAATCAGAGCCCTGCGAAAAATAATGTTAAAAAATTCCCAATTAATTCTCCGATCAATTAAAAATGATGTTATCGGATATTCAATTTTTTTTAATTTTTTCAGTAATTAATGGGGAGGTACATGATTATTGGCAACTACAGAGGCTCTTGTAAAATAACGTTATGAACAATTCTAGGGATTATAAATTGTTGCAGAGGCGTAAGAAAATTAGTTGAGGGCGCGAGGGTGGTTTTCGATGATTGATGAGATTTTTAGTATCGTTTTCGACCTGTTCCCGATATCGATTCTCGATTACCCCACAGACTAGGCTTCGGAGAGACTAACGAGCCGAAGAAGGACCCCGAAGACGAGGTGAACGAGTACCTGATGAGGGCGATAGACGCTAGGAGCATAGATCGACTAAGGGCGGAATACTGCACCCCATTTATCCTAACGTTTCGACGGCCTGAAGTTGAGGAAAAGGTACCCTAAATCATCCCCCAATCATCCCCCAGCGACAAAGACCAAGAATTCCGACGGTGCCTCGTTAAAAAGTTCCCCTGTTAGTCTCACTTTCACGATGGAGCGAGAACTTTCCGATAAATGTTCATGCATAATAATTGCTCGCTACGCCTTGCAACTTGTCGAACTTTCATCTCAGTTCTTTATTTTTTCAAATCATTTTCAATACAGAAACTCATTTGGTCAATTATTGTCAAACAGATATCATTATTTTATAGAATAGATTCTACCAGTTGCAATAAATACTTTGCACTGACACTTTCATAATTTGTGTTCCAGTATTCTCGTGAACGGGACAGAATGCTATCAGCCTACTTTGTCTGCTCTGGTTTTGTCTTCTTGGTGGTGGTGATCGCCATAGCAATCACTCTGAACGGGTAATCAATTGAATTAAACCAATGAAAATAAAGCCATAAAAATTGAGAAATTCATACTGGCAAGTTTAATAATAATTTGTAAAATCATATACGCTAATGGATAGTGTCTCTGATCATTTTTCAGGAGCGTATATTTCTACACGTGTATAGGAGTGAGTACTATGCTGATTGCCCTGATCAATGGGATCCTATTGGCGGAGAAAAACGAGGTAAGTCATCGCGTTAGTTCATTCTTAATCCAGATAATACGAGGGAATGATAAGGACAAGTTGTACACCGATACAACCTCTTTTGAACAATTTCCAAGTAGACTGGATCGATGGCCAACACTCTTTGGAATCTTGCCATTTCCTCTTAACCTTGAATACGTGGCTAGATTCCAGGTCAGTGGTGAAGTCATCGATTCGCCTGTTATACAATGAGCAGTACGAGTCTGCCCCTTTGTGTAACAGGAATCGCGGATCATTGATCCCAGAACTTGATCTAGCCATTTCAACAAATCCTTTCGATGGAACTCTACCGCAAAATTTATTTAACAAACCTCGAATCATAAATATTCTCTTAAATTGTTTGAAATTATATTTGCAAAAATGATTCTTGAATGAGAAGAATAAAATGTAGGCGGTGAATAATAATTATTTGCAGACTGTACAATTTCAAAAAAAAATATTTTCCAGAGAGTACCAAAAAGCCTGAGAAACGTAGCAGTGCACATTTTTGAAAACAGAGGGGTTTCACAGGCCCTGGCCACCTGCGTCGTGTTCTTAACTTTCTTTACTTCCTTAAGCCCATTGGTAAGTGAACAAGAAAAATTAATTTTCATACGCCCACAATATCAAACTGTTTTCTTAGAAAAGAACCTGCCAGTCCAAAATTCTTTTAATTAATTTCTTGGCACGTCCACAAAAAATGTACAAGTGCAACAGTGCACCTGCGATAAAACTGCAACATCAATTGCACAATATCTGTTGCGTTCCAAAGAATCAAAAAGGTATTCCCAATCAATTAGACAGAACAGCTATTGAGATAGCAACATCAATACCCGAAAATCACCTGGTAACATCGTGGACACAATCAATCACTACTATCGATAACATCCACAGAATGGAAGAGAGCCTCCTCCTGATTAATGAAATCCCAGGAGTGACGATCGCTTGATAGTAGCTGCGATAGATCGCACCTCGGTGGAAATACAAACTTGATTGATCTATCCCCCTATCTATATGTTCTCTCTTATCTAGCTGACATTGGAGGGGGTGCGAGTGTGCAGCAATGGCACTTCCTACATGGAATGGCCAGAGAATTCCAGCGTGACGTTTCGGAGCATCGAAAACCCCAATGACGTATGCTACTACACTGTCTTCGCTGACGTAAGTGGGCTGATACGTTCTGTACCAATTTCGGACCATTTTGAAAATCACCCTCACCTTATTGCCAAAATGTCCCTTAGCAGACACCATACAAAAAATATAAGAATACATTTTCCAATTTGGTAGCCATTCTCTAAAAAATTACGTCGAGATAAAAGCTACCGTAAATCTTAAAAATGCCCAGCAAAGCATGAAATTGATCTTCCCCGGGGAAGATCAGTGGGTAACCCGAGAAATCCCGAAAATTGAGAGCTCCTCGAGCAACGAGAAATAGGATTAAGCTTTCCCGTGGAACTTGAAAGGGGAAGCGAAGGGGAGAAGACGTACAAAGGGTAAACGAATTTTCCAGCTTTTCCCGGTGCTGGTGATGCTGGTGATGATAACCTGTGCGGTCTACCAAATCCTCACGTCGGTGTTCAAAGTGGCGATACTGAGCCTAGTGGTCGTCTGCTATCTGGGTATCAGTATATACGAGGCTCTGCACGAGCAAGACGTCGAACTAACTGGGAGATGGCTCGCAGGCGTTCTAGTGGTTTTCTTTATGGCCTGTCTGGTAGCTCACTCGCAGCACACCGAGGCTACGTACAGGTGAAATATACGGGAGCTTCGGCTAATATGTCTAGGAACCGCTATTCAATTTGCGAAACCGATAAAGCACTGCAAAATGTAGATGCAAAATACTAAAGCACAGCACAACCTGAAACAAAAAATAAAATTAATTACATTCTGACGATTTTGCATAATTTAATGTAACTGTACAATGAATTAAATAACTGTAGGGATACGTTTTAAATTACCTGAACGTGTTGATTATCCCGGAATTTTTCGAGTAATGGATACGAAGAAAATTTTTCTGATTGAGCGCAGACTGGATTTTCTGTGGAAGCTGCAGGCCACGGAGGAGAAAGAAGAAATGGAACACCTCAAGGCCTACAACCAGAAGCTCTTGGCAAACATACTTCCTGAGCACGTGGCCGCTCACTTCATGTCCACTGTCAATTCAGACGTGAGTGCCAAAAAACTTTCAACTACTCCAAACACACCAATTGAATCTGTGGTTGTGCTGGTGCCGTCTGTTTGAGTTAATTCAATCCCACGAGCCAGAATAATTTTTCACTCCTCTGGAGAGCTCGCAAAACTTCCCAATCCGACTTCGAAACGTCAACTTCATTTATAGCTCGCTATAAAAATTGTTCGACGCTATTCGTAGTAGCAGAATGAAATATAACATAAAAATTGCAATACTTTCAGTGTCATGTCTAGCTTTCAGAAAATATAATTAAATATACTTTATGATTAAAATTATAAAAAAATGGCGTACAGTATTTTTAAAAATTGTACAAGAAGTTTTTAGGCGAAGAGTAAACGTTTCGTGTTGAAAATTCTGTTACAGGAGCTGTACCACGAGCAGTGCGACTTCGTCTGTATAATGTTCGCCTCGATACCTAACTTCTGCGAGTTTTACGTGGAGCTTGAGGCGAACAACGAGGGCGTCGAGTGTCTCCGGCTTCTGAACGAGATCATCGCTGATTTCGACGAGCTTCTGGCCGAGGAAGAGTACAAGTACATCGAGAAGATCAAGAGTACTGGTGCCACCTACATGGCAGCATCCGGTGAGCGAAATGTTCCTCTTTTTTTACCTGAAGACCGTGCTTGATAAAAATGAGACTGTATCAGATGAAAAATATCTAGAGAGAGTACAGAAATTTGTTTTCCGAAAATCCATAGTTTCGGAATAGTGTTTTTGATGGTGGAAATCAGTATCTGGCGAGAGTGGAAAACGGACGCTTAAAGTGTATTTATGGCGGCTAGGAATTTTCACGCGAGCGTTCCTTCTTTTCCACAGGTCTGACGAGGAGCACCTGCGACATGAAAGATTACAAGCACGTGACCGCGATGGCAGACTATGCGCTCAGGATACGCGAACAGCTGGCCTACGTTAATAAAGAGAGCTTCAACAACTTCCGGTTGCGCGTGGGCATCAATATTGGACCGGTAACGTCAATCACACCCATCTTGACCGACTGTAGTCTAAGCGAACCCCCAATGAACCCGTATTTGTCTACGCTATACTACCGCTGAATTAGATAAATAACGTTCACGCCGTTTCCAAAATATTTCAACAAAAGCATTCGCAGTTTAGGACTTAGAACGCCATTTTAGGGGCCACTCAGGTGGGACAGGTAACGAACGACGGTGTCGAAAAGAAGCCTACGGTAGAATAGATCAGAAACGCTTCAGCCAATGGGGGCCTAAGCACCCAATAACTTTGAGACCCAATCAGGTGACAGGTAAACGGTACGCCCTCGACAGGTGTGCAGCCGCCAGGTGTTTGCTCGATCACTATAGTCTGCTTAGCTGGTGATTCATTGGCTGAACTCGAGACGCGGAGTGCACGCCCATTTTGTGTGTCAATGAGATCAGTTCTGAAACAATTTAAGACTTATTAAAACATATACAAAACGCATAACGATAAATATGCAGAAATTTTTTTACCAAAATCGGTTCACGATTAAAAATGTAGAAACGAATCCTGCAGTGATTTAAATGTCCGATCTCCCAAAGAGGAAGGTCCTAGGAAATTTTCGTGTAAAGGGAAAAATTGAACTTCCAATTGTTTGACGCAGGTGGTGGCAGGTGTGATAGGTGCCAGAAAGCCGCAGTACGACATTTGGGGTAACGCAGTGAACGTGGCCTCGAGAATGGAATCTACAGGCATCCTGGACGGGATTCAGGTCACCCAAGAGGTCCGAGACATCCTGGTCGCGAAAGGATATCCACTGACTTGTCGAGGCACCATTCAGGTCAAAGGCAAGGGCAGCATGGTCACGTACTTCCTCGACGGTCCGCGACAAACTAGCAAACCGAGCGAGAACCTTGACCACAAGGTGAACAACAACAGCAACATTGAATCGGTGACAGCATCCAACAGCGTGGATGTTTGAGGGATTTTATCGAGAATGTTTGGAGTCCTAGATATCGCCATAACTGGCGGAAATTATCAAATTGCCCGAGAGGCGCTGAAAAGAAATGTTCAGAAGGGATGTTTTAATAATTGTGAAAGTATAGGGTGTTTTTGAGGATGCAGAATGGAATTTTCAAATATGACTGGTCATATTTTTGAGAGGAAATATTGAAGAGCCTTGGAGGAGGACGTTCTATCTGCTTTTCGAAGTATAAAATCAAATGGATGTTAGAATTTTAAAATAATACTGCTACCGAGCGAGTAATATTTTCTCAAGGATTTCTGTTAGCTAACAATTACGAGCCTAAGAGAACTATATTTATTATACAGCAAGAATATTCTATGTTCGACGGGGTCACGCACGTAAACCTAGACGATTCGACTCCCATACAGATTTTAATATTAACAATTACGAGAAAGTAGTTAACGATATGAAAAGAAACTTGAAAATTTTATGAATCAATGTTCCTCGTTACTATCGAATCTAAAGTCTATATAAACGTGTTAAGTTGTTCCACATGAAGTCGTAAATTATCAATATGCACGATCAATAACAATTTTTACGAAATTCTTTGTTGTTTTTTCATTGAGTGAGTGAGACCACACCAAGAATAATGATACCTTCATGTGGGACAATTTAATTAGAATTCGAAACCCGAGAAAAGATTATTTCTGATCAATTCCGGATGCATGCGTCTGAAAAGAAGTTTCTCGGATAAGTTGTGAAATATCTGGAAACGCTGATAAGAAAGCTGAATCGGCGAAAGGAGAAAATATCGGAGCGCGCGCGGGAGAACGAGCGATATTTCTCGCATCTCGAATCGAATTCCTCCTGGAATACAATCACAGTGTGCCGTCCCTGCAAATGATTCAGTCGATCTCGAAACGTGCGATTCCATAAACGTGAACAAGACTAACCCGGTAGAAAAATCATTTCCTGAGAATTAAGATGAAACTCCGCGCGATTTAAACGAAATTCTACGTTGTACTTAAATGAAAGTTTCTGTTCATTTCCATTCAAACACAGTCAGCATGGCAAGTACTATTCCTAGTCAGTAACGAGAATCACTATTGCGAGAGAAGCTCGACACAACGAAACAAGATTCACAATTTTCGTTCTCTGTTCATTTACTTCTATCCCGCTAAATAAATTGATCGAACGGGACCACGGCAATATAAGCAAACTTGTAATTAGAAGAGAGAATGAAACGAAAGTCTAGCGAATATAATTCTTAAACATAACCTCCTTCGTTAATTGTCCAAAGATTGTCTTATGAAGATCTAACATTGCATTCTCTTCGCCTACTATTTAAAGTAAAAAATAATTCCCTGAAAAATGGAGGACTTCTGAGACTGGAGACACATTACTAAAATTCTGTTAATATCTTATTAATATCCATCCAGAATTATGGGGACGCAATTGAGCATATAACACGATGACGTATGACCGGTAAGTGCGAGACGGCAGGTCCGGAGTCCGGAGTCCGGGCAGGTAGGTCACAAACAAATAGTAGAAGCAAAAGAATTTTTCAAAGCACAGTGGAGATTCACAATGAAATTACAACAAAAATGATTCTGAATCCTCAGTTACTGAATTTGCGTCTGAATATTAAGTCTGACTAAGCACAAGCTAACTATAATTTTGCTATCGATTTAATAGGAAACTGATTCTGTCGACTTCATTTTCACGTTTTCCATCAACCTATTTAATTTCCTGCAAGCCACTTGAAACTTTCATGCCGATCTATCGAATAAATACAAGAATTTGCAAAACTACACGGTACCGGTAAATTGAAATCGCAGTTCTCCGGTGGAATATTAAATTTCGCATTGAGTTTGAAATGTAGAGCCAGCTCAGAAGACCTCTCTCACGGTGGAAGCAAATTTGAATATCCGAGAGTCGCTATAATATGTATCCGCCATGGATATATACATATATTCAATTATGCAGCGGGTATCTGTATACTTGGTGTGTATAGCGAACGGGATCTGCGGGCCCGTATCAGGAATCATGTTACCGAAGCACGAAGCGATACACTTACATATTATCGCCAGCATGCGCGCGTGCATACTGTAAATATTTCTATATGTAAGCGTTTTATCTCAATTAACAAATCTATGTACATATAAAATCAATGTCTGATATAGTCCAAATAAGAGCGAGACTTACGCGAGAAAACCGTCGTGTGACGGAGCACGGTAAAACAAATCACAATTAATTTAACAAAGAAGAAGATCAAACCAACGAAACACTCGACACACGCACGATAGCAAACAATATTTAATAGAAACCGTCGCAATAAGTCATACACGCACGTTGAACGCAACAAACACCGCCATAGTCTGCAAAACTACGTACAGTACAGCGTACAGCCTGAACACAGTGCTGAGATATTGTGCAAGATTTTACGCGCATGCGTGGCCAACACAGTAATGTATGTACCTATATATATATATAACAATGATGAGGTAGCAGAGCACGGAGGCAGTTATATTGGCGGGAATGTGCCAAAACAGACTGTTCCGGACAAACAGACTCCTAGACATATGTCTAGGATATAATAAACATGTTATACATTCATTTTTCACAATCAAATCATAACAATTTTGAAAAATTTTACGGGGTGATCAAGCTACCCAATTTTATCGAGAATTTTACTTTACTGGGGCTAAAATCGCTTTATAACTTGCACAATATCTCAGCACTGCCTGAACATTGCGTCGAACTGATCCACAAACGGAAGGAACGGGTTTATGCTGTTCCCACTACTACTACATATACACAGATACAAAGCAGGTTTAACATGCAACAGAACCGACACCCATATTTACAGGTTCTGTTCCACGCTAAACCTGCTCTATCTCTCTATACACAGACAGAGGTCAGCCGGTATATCAAATTAACACAGTAAACACGTTCGCATGAACATCAACAATATTCACACGACATGCGACACCGCGAAGGTGAAAACCAAATCATTACTCCCTAACAGGTTAGGTGACGCATCATAAAAATTCAATCGCAACGGGAAATAATTCAGCAATAAAATCAAAATAACACGACGATATAAATATGCACATAGAAATATCAAAGCAAATGTTTGACGTGCACAAATATAAATAATTCTGCGCCACACGGGAACGTTTTTTCATACAGACGTAGTTGGATCGATACAAGTTAATTAAATAAATCAACGATGCGGTCTGTTTATTTAAAAATACGAAATATCGATGGCCAAAGAGGGAATTGAATATTCTTACTGAATTACGAACTCGAAACGTAACCCTAATTTGAAAATGAAATACAAGACTGTTTTACCGGGCTCCGAAAATCAGTTTCGAGCGACCTACACGCATTACAGAGTTACCAATCTATATATACATATGTATATAATTGTACAATACTGTGACCAATCACTATTCAATGAATTGCAATTAGTCAACCAGTCAATTGTCCTGTCTAATCGATACCGCGGATCGAATTAAATGTTATCTCTCGCGACGGATGGAAATTAACCAAAAAAAGAATGCTGTTACAGAAGTATTTTGATGTTACTGGCAGGTCCAGACATGTAGATGTGTTACATTCGACGTGATATAAAAACGGGCCATTTAATTAGGGCGAGTCGATCATGTAATATCGTGGCTGCTTCGATACACCGATTAATGAACAGTTTTATCAAATCTAAATATACTAGTCCAGTTGAATATGCTAATTATTAATTTATTTATTCGACTGAACACTTGTCAGTGGAATAATCGACTGCGCTGCTTTACATGATTTATGTCAATTTTTCTATACGCATATTAATGTTACGATTACTATTTACAAGTTGTATTATTTTCAATGATATTTAACTTGCCGAACTATTTTCACATTGAAAAAAGTGGAACTATTTTAATTTTGAGAATATAGAATGCATCGAAGCATCTGTGATAATTTAAAAGCTACTCGATCGTCCCGAATGGAGAAAATGTCATATCAAAATAATCGTGCAATGTATAAGCCTAAACAAGTGTTAGCTTCCTAGCGATAATTGTCTAAATGAATTCC
>CM052315.1:4517163-4609608 GCA_028455605.1 Lasioglossum malachurum
TTTACTGTACTTCGAATATTTTTCATTCGCGATCATTGAATTAATTGCAGGAGTGGCTCTGGGTTCCTATCTGTACACCCACATCGTCAAAGCGTCATACACGAACATGTTCATAATAAACGCGAGCCTGCTGATCTTATCTATAGTGTACTCGCTGATCGTGCTAAAATGGCAGACGCTACCCCAACAACAGCCGCTTCTAGGTACAAATTTATTCACCGACTTCTTCGACAAGGAACACCTCGTCGCGATCACGAAGACATTGACCAAGCGCAGAGGGAATCACGGGAAGCTGCACTTATGGTTGCTGCTGACGATCATGATGCTTTACACATTTCAGAGGGACGAGAAGCCAATGAGCTATTTGTACACGCAGCTAAAGTTCAAGTGGGACGTTGTGAAATTCAGCAGCTTCAGGACCTTCCAATCGACTACGTTTGTATTGGGTCAGTGCGAATATGATTCTACCGAGATTTTAAAGATCCGCAGTCTATTCGTCAATCACTGTCGAATAATCCGAGTGAAAGGTGAAATCCGGGAGACTTTCACTCGCAATGAGATCTCACTCTGACAAGTTAACGCCGCGTAGCCGAGGAAAACAATCTCCATTTATAGTTACGGAATACTTTCGTTTTCAGCGATGCTGATTGGCGTGCCGTTGATGAGTAAATTGTTGAAAATAAAGGACACCATCATCGTCGCGATTGGCGCAATCTCGCACGCCGCTGGCAGAATTGTGTTCGTCTTTGCCAAGATTCCGGAATTGTTCTACGTTGGTAATTGAGCTCATTAAGATTAAATTACTGAAACGATAACATTGCCGACACCAGCTGAAATGACTTTACAATTTTCTGAAAATTATTGCAGGCGCTGGCGTGGCTGCGTTGGGCCCAATAGTGGCGCCGGTTTTGAGATCGATGACTTCGAAATTAGTTCCCGAGGAAGAGAGAGGTGAACGAATTCTCAAAATTCCAGATAAATTATAGCTGGAGCTACTGTCATTTTTAGTTAACTTTAACCAACTCTAATGCGTATTATAATTATGCAATGATTGCTTACAGGAAAGGTGTTTGCAATGCTTTCCGTTTGTGACAACGCTGTTCCTTTGTTCAGCGGCGTATTGTACTCTCAACTGTACAATGCTACTATTCACAGTGAGCCGGCTTCCATTTATTGGCTGACATTCTCAACTCAAGCATCAGTATTCATGCTATCATTGTCAGTAGGAAATTCACTCTGTATTAGTCCCATATTAATCGATTAGTTTACTGTTATACAATAATTCTTAAATTACAATTCTATGTAATTACGAGACTGCGGACGTTTATGCAATTTATAATTTTTCGAGGCATCTTTTCTCGACTAGCTTGTTATAGAATTTCTACGAATCCAGTATTCGTTTAAAAACAGATTTTTCTTTACAGAGTGATTCACTTTACAATGAGAAACGAGCAGCAGAGCCACCACGACGTGTACATCGAAAATGAGGATAGCCAATCGTCTCAGTCTTCCATGACACAAAACAGTATAATAACGTAACATTTATAGAGTGAACTCTAGTTAATGAACGTTACATTCCGTGACTTTTTATATATTGTTACATGATGAATAAGGAGCCTTCGAACGTATAAACATATCGTATACCTCGAGAATTGCACATACTGAAGCATTTTTACTTGTACAAGCTATTATTAAAATTGTATGTTGAACGAAATACATATACAGTATTATACAACTGTTACAAGACCCAGTACCATTTTTCCCTAATTGCAGCCGACTAACGACTGCTCGATTTGTCACGCAGATCACTAGAAACGCTTGAAGCTGTATTTGTTAACTGGTTCGCGCGTCAAACAGAGACTTAAATGCAAATGGAATTTATTAAAAATGAATCATTCGAGAAATCTTAATAATACTTAATAAAACACGCGGCCTGTCGACAATCACAATGATTCACTGCAGAGCAATCAATCTATCCGTATTGTCGATTGCACAGCAAGAACCACTTTGATCTTTGAACAAGCTGTTTACTATCAAAAGAAAACACGCAGAAGAAACCACGTGTGTCCGAGCTATCAACTTTCGACAAACCGATCGCTATTCAAAGCTGGTCGCTGACAAGCGGGTCAAGGACGGCTGAGAAAATTGGCAGTAAAATATTCCACCATAACAACCATCAAAATACACGGTATTTCGAACATATTCCTTGCGTATTCCGAATACGAGATTTTATCTCAATTTTGAATATACTGTATTTGATCGAGCCAACATTAAACGACAGCAAACAGCAGGTAGATTATTTACCTTCGAATCCGATAAGCGGAGAAACGCAAAACACCACCGCGGATTTCTCGCTCTGTTGTCACTATACTGCAATACAAAAAATGCTGGACTATTAAGTTCAACAGAATTTAATACGATTTTTATTTATTTATCAAAGTACTTTCATTTGATAAAGTCATTCTCCTTTCTTCCATGTATAGATTGTAGAATTTCTGATATTGCTACATGTTATGTTAAAAATCCAGTCTACCTCGGATAATTCCAATTAGTTACAGATTACGCTGAGGTGGCTTCTGAGTGCCGTCGTCGCGATCATAGTCATGTGCGCGCCGATGATAAGCGGTAAGCCGACTGCCGCTCCTTCAGGAGCAATAACTATGTATCCGGCACCACAAAGGCCATCGTATTGATATCAGCCTCGTGGATGGGTCTATCCGAAACTAATATTTACCCTCAACCTGCTCTAAAAATTATTAATCGACACCGATCGCTTAGAAGTATCCGAGATTGTTATCTAAGCATACTAGTAAATATCTATATAAATTGGTAGAAAAATCAAACAGGCGTGTTTTGATAAAAATTTTGCTAAACTATTATACTGTGCCAGCTCGTGCTATGGCAACAGGTGTGCTCTCTGAGTCAGAGCAATTAATTAACAATTCTAAGTTAAACTAACGCGGACAAATATTTACGAATCTGTCCCACGTTGTTTTCTCTTACTTGCTGCAGCATCATTTCATTTATATTGGAAAATTGGAAAATTGTTTTATCGTTATATGAAAAGGAATAATTTTTCTCCAATATACATATCTTCCTACATAGAAATATAGAATAATAGCTGTTATTCTAGAATTAATTAGAATTAATTTGCAAGCAGTTAATTAATGCTTAAACATGCTTAAACGTCTACTAAAATGATTCACAAAGAATCCCGAGTACTTTGACTTCTGGGAACTTATTGATTCTCAACGTACATAGCAGAAATAGCAAATGCTACGTGCCCCGCGCTTCTGGGGGCCCCGCGCCATACGAAACAGAGCCGCCGCGTCCGGTTGGGCAGGTTGTGCCCCGCACAAAGCCCTGATACAAAGGCTAGGACCACAGCTACAGGCGCCGCGCTGGCTTAATCCCGGCACTGTTCTCAACGCGCGATAAATATTAATTTTATTACTAAAAAACCTGCTCGACATTCGAATGCATCTGCAACTATGATTTAATCAGATGCAAGGCACGACTGGATTTGTCAGATTTATTTCCTTCTTCGAGAGCAAAGTACGAGAATGTGCTACGTATTAAATGAATTGAATTTAAAATATTTTCTGCTGCCCTAAATAATTGATTTCGATTTTAATATGAAACAGAGTGACGCAATTCACGCATCATAAATTTAAGTATTTCGCAATTTCTATCTCTGGTAAATTTATTCATATCTTTCGGAGAGACGATTTCTTAATAAAATACCCTGTAATGCGCGCATGCAATAAATAAACCAACTTTGATCAAAGAGAATTGCGAGAATTCCAGAAAACATCGGATAAAAAACAACTGAAATGAATGAACCTTGCACAAATTTATAGAGATCTCCATAATATTAATACGTACTCTTCATTTTCAATTGTAATGGGATGGCAGAATTCGTTTATTATGCAAAGATTTGAGAAATGTCGCAGCTGCTGTTCAGCGTTACAAAGTGGGCGTTGGAAGATGTCGGTGAATCCATCATGGCGTCTTCGGGGAAATGAAGACAGTATGAAGATGGTTTCTCTTGTGACGCCATTGTAGCATCCATCCACTCATTTCAATCTACAAAGTGACAATTTATTAATTCTGTAAAAAAACATTGCAAACTATCACATTAGGCATCCATTACTACATTGCAAGAAAAAATTTTCATTGAAATATTTTCAACCATCCTGCCATCAGACAACGACAATACGACCCCGGAAAGTAAGAACGAGAGTCAATATTGCGGAGTTGGGTCACCTGTGACCCTTCGAGCGCGACTTTCGGCAATGTCACAGGATGATCAACAAACCAGCGATCGACTACAGAAGCAGTAGGTGGGGGTACCGTTCTTGGGCCAGCTCGTAACATTCGCTTTCGCTGAACAACCATGTCCGTGTACGAGGCCGAAACCAACACAGTCTCAACACGTGCGTGACGGCAACTCGTGCGGTATTGCTCTTTCATCTTGCCAGTCAGTCAGTCAGTCAGTCAGTCAGTTTCTCTGCCTCTTCGTGAGCGGAACGAATGAATGGCGGACTCGTCGCGTGAACATCTTGCTGTAACCGAATAACAAACGTACTCCAAGTGGTGCGTCCTTCAGAATGTTCCTCGCGTCGCGACTACTCATCTTCGCGCTGGTCCTTCTGACCCTTCATCATGCGCGAACACAACCCGAGGAGCCACTACCCGCGATCCTGGGTGGCATTGGAAATGTTGCGACGAGCGCGACCAATTTTCGTGAGTTTCTCAGCGTAATTCTCTCGTCATTTTGATTTGGGTCACTGTCACGTAGATCTGAGCCGCTTTGTTGTGCTACGATTTGTTTCACTTTATTTTAACACTAAACCTACCACTGAAATGACCAGTTTTAGATTTTTACAATTATTGAATTTATGAAGGCATTCGAGCCTTGTTATTTATGCAAGCTAAAAGATTTTAGTCGCTTTTAGCGCTCGGTAGGCTTAGTGTTAATGGTGACAGTAATGGCTACATCCCGTAGAAAATTCTTCCACCCCATTAACGAACCTATAACCGTGATCGGCGACACGAAATTTCAGTAAACTTGTCGAACAAAGTCAAATTTGTCACCTTTAACTTCTTGATCGCTCGGTGGAACCTTGAGAATTTGCATCTTAATCTGCGAACTAATAACAGGAAACAGGATTTTTCGCACTGGACATACAATGCAATCATGTTGCGAACCTCGCAGACTCCCAACGCGGCAAAGTCAAGGTTCACCTTTTTTTCACCGCGATAAAATCACACATCCCACCTGGCCGGCCATTCGTCATGCACATAATGCAAATGTTCCGTGTCGGAAAAAACCTTTCTCGGAAACGTCAGCCAATTACGTCGAGTCTCGAGACGAAACGGGAATCGTTGAAAAAACACGATCGTCAGAGACAAATTACATAATTGCGTTCCGTTATCGACAGCATCGTGATTCACCCGGAGATACAAAAAGTTCGGGTACACAGGCTAATCTTCTTTTTTGTTGCACGCCCACGCCATTGTTTCGCGGTGTCCATTGTGCGCGTCTCTGTGGTCGGTCGTCGGAAGCGGAACAGGAATTGCTTTATTATGCTCGCATTGTTGCGCCTTTTGAATATGTTACGCGAATCTGTAAAATGTATGTAGCCTGGGTGTGTACGCGTGCGCCGTGTGTAACTTTTCGAGGAAATTGTTGTTCGCGTTCCCTGCAAGGTATCGCTGCATCATGCGAGCAATTCCGCATTGCTTGCGCGGTCACTGTCAGCGGCCGGCAATTAATTCGGTTGCTCGGCGAAAGCGCGTGACGAAAATGGCAATTGAAATTGTCTTGCTCGAGTAGCTCGCGAAGAACATTTTCCGCTCTAGAAGCAATCTAACTCTTTGTGAACGGATAATCATTCGTTCACTTATTACATTATTCAATGAACCGTGTCGTCTGACTCTTCGCCGTTGCGCTCTGAGCGGTCGATTTATTTTAATCGAATTACTTCTATCCGACTAATTAATCGTTCTCGTGATAATTGCGGCTATCGGCAGATCACTTGGATTGTTTTCTGAGCTGTCTATCTTGACGGCTTTGATTTATTTACACGCTCCGGCGACTTGGTTCTCGCAAAAACCAGAGAGCATTAAACATTTAGTGAAAGCAATGGCTCGTCGTACTGTTGCAAGCACGCAAAGTTGGTTTTCATGAATTTTTTAGCAAACCGCAACCGTAAAGAGAAGCACAATTTTCTCGGAAAGAATTTAGGAAAATCGTTATGTCACCGTAGCGTGTGACGCGATCCGCTTCGTCGTGCGATATCAATGTTTCTCGAATTTTTATAATTTATCTTGTTGCATTAATGATCGACTGCCGCGAGATGAATTAATCGACTTTCTACAACGGATGGCCCCAACTTCCGGCGAAAGACTCGATTGGATTTCGATGGTCGCTATACATAGATCCATCGTCGTAGCACAGCCTGCTGTGGTCGTGATTCCAGAGGAAATTGTACGCCTAATCGTCTGTTACAGTGACTGGAATCATGCAACGGCAGAAAGAACTAATACACCGTGTGACGGACACTGCCTCGGATTACAGTATGTGAGAGTTTGATCGAGCCAAGCATACAAACCGAGGGCTTTCAAACTGGTTCCGTTGCGAACAATCTCTGTTCAAGCATCAGTGGCTCGGCAAACCGCATTGTCGCGCGTGCTCTCCAATTTCCGGCGAATATAAATGCCGGAAAAACAAGAACCGTCTCGGTAACGCTTCGACTCGAGTCTCTGCGGCAGGCTTGCTCAATTGCTCATTCAGGCTATTTTCTCATCTGTGAATTCTTCCCCGGCCTTTCTGCGTGACGTTGTACTCTGCGTAAACATTTATTTTCCAGTATGCGCGCAGCTTTAAAAATCAGATATTTTTTCCATGCGGTAATGGTTGAAAACAGATATACTTCTATTTTGTCTTTATCTTCAATTTCAATTCTAAATGTGATTGCTGAAATTAATGGTTCGAGTTCGATATACTACATACATTTATGAGTGTAAATAGTTTCCTACAGAACTGTGGGTGAAATGGTAGTTTTTGAAGATATTTGTGTTTATTTTCAATTTCAATCTTAAAGTAAAATATTTTAAATGCAGTAATTCTTGAAAATTTTATTGTAAGAATATTTTGAAGATATTCGTGTGTTTATTTTCAATTTCAATCTTAAAGTAAAATATTTTAGATATAGAAATATTTCATTTTCGAAATTGAAACGAAGTCTGAAATATTAAATAGTATTTGCAACATTTATTTCTCCAAATAATGCCCGACATTCAAAGTGAATTGAAAAATGTCCTGTTAGGTGAACAAACAGTACATACATAGGTATATTTACGTATGAATATTCCCGGGGCTGCATATTAGTAGCCTCGAAATGCGTGACGGTATAGCAAACATGAGATGTAATTACGTAAGATTAATTAGAATCGTTGGGCAGGCGATAACCAAACCACAGCGAAACAGGGGTGTGTAATGTGTAGTTATGCCGTATGGTTATGGAATGACCCAGAGAGTACGTCTGTCCAAGTCTGTGCCGCGCGGTTCCCTTGGCCCAGAATCCATTAAACCGAATTACAATGAGGCCTGATGCAACGAGATAGTTCGACGGAATCATGTTCGCGGGTCTTGGGTACACGCGAGAGCTTTTAGACCTCTTACAGGCTTGCGGCATCGCTTCTAATCGTCGACATTCGGACGCTGCGTTCGTACAGGCCTTTCTGCCACGGATGGGATTCCCAAGTCGGCCTGACGATGACGAAACCGACGGACAGTCTCGTCATTTCCCTTTTTCTGCGTCGTACAGTGGGCTGGAAACCCGTTTTTCACAATCACAATTCAATTTTTACTGTTTCATTTTTTTTTTTTAATTTTTGTAGATGTACGTCACTTGATAACCCTCTGAAGCTTTTAATTCCAACATTCTTTAATTCCAAATTTTCTAGCCGACGTCGAAACGAATTGAACGACGTATTATACTACATATATCGTTAAATGTAAAAGCAACGCCAAAATAATTTTGGCCAGAAAAAACGGGTTTCGCCGACGGACGTTCGCCTAACCACACGTAAATACACGCTCTCATGTAACCGATTGCTAGAGGGCTCGGCTTGGTGGTAAAATTGATCGCCCTTGGATCCTCTGCAACCATGAGTTATGATTCCTCCGTAATGACGCCCCGGGCTCGTTTTCGAGACCGGAACTAATGACTTGTGAATTTTTAGATCCATAACGATTCTAACATTTTTCTCTGACTTTTGATCCATGAGAAATATCGCCGTTTGGTAGAGAACACTGGAAACATAGTTTTCCACAATTTTTAACCACCAAGCTCGGCTCACTGAAAGACATTTTTTGACTGGCGTGATTCATTTCGATCCTCTCTCGCCGACTGCTTATTAAATGCGCTTTTTAAACTATATTTATATAGGACGATTTTTAGTGTCTAGGGAATGGTGGCAGTGAATGTTCGAAAATTAGAATAATAGTTTTGAAATGAATTTGTAAAGATATTAGGTGCACCAATGAACTCACTATGATGTATTTTGTATTCAGGATCGCGCATTCCGAGGTCAATCCGATTTTTTCGCCGAACTCGGCTTTTGCGCATTTTTCGAACACCGCGCACGGATAAAAAATTGTATTGGTTCGAAGTGTCCGTAGTAACTCATTGTAATGCGCGTCAGGTGCGTAAGCATGCCGCCGAACAAGCATTCTTGGTGCGACTCATTCAAACCATTATAACTCCTGATGCGTGCAGAATTTAGAAAAATGTTCCAAGCAAAGGTTGTTCAGCGGAGTACGTGCTACGCGAGCGTATCAAAATATGCCCACACACATAATCGCCTTCTGCGTTAAAGGGACATGGCGATAAAGTAAAGCCTTGATCCAAGTATAGAAGTATAGAGAAAGTATAGTTTAAACGAAAAGCTAACGATTTAATAAAGAAATATTTGCACAGCTAACATTTGTCGATACTTTATAGTGTTTCGGGCTTATTGGTGCACCAAAACGTCTTTGCGAGTCCCGGAGACGTTCGATTCGCATGTCAGTCCTGTCACTAGAGGATTGTTTGCCGGTCCGCTTTACCTAGAGGCAATTACGAACGTGACTAGGGAAACGCCGGAGAAAATATAGCTGGCTGACAGTGTGTCTCTTGTTTTTTCAGTCAGCAGCGCAGTGGAGAAGCCGAGGAACCTATTGATCAACGCCACGAGAGCGACCACCGGCATCAGTAAGTAACCTTCTTGCAGGGGTGACAAAATGCTATTGCGTCTTGCGTCCCCCGCGTTTTCTATTGTAACTTCTGCTAATGGGAGCGTGAGAGGACAGTCGACAGCGCAACATCCAAGGGTCTCGAGTTCAAGCTGCGGAGATTCCTCGAGAAATTTCGCGGTAGAATGCGCTACGGTATACCGGAGCTAGGAATTCCACCGTTGGAGCCGCTGCAGCTCGACGAGATTGATGTAGTCATTGATAATCCGGAGATAGGGAAGTAAGTACCGGACCTTTCCACCCCTCAATAGAAAAAGGTCGCTCGCCTCTTCTCGCAATTGGCTTGCAGCTAGGGACGGGATCGAGTACCTCGCAAACAGGTTCGAACTTTGATTTATTGAATTCGAACTCTCTATACATCGAAAAACAGAAACAGTACTCCTAAGTATGCTCGAACCTATGCCAGACAATTTCGAACCTTTTAGAAGTATATTCGAATCTTGGTCGAACAGATTCGAAACTTTTATGAATATCGTACCGGAAATTTTCTGATTTTTCTAATCATTATCTTTTTTACCTTTTAAATCAATTATGTTGTCCTCTAATGCATCATTTAATTACACATTAACATATTTAATTAATAACTTAACTTAACAAAATAACTCGGCGGGGGTCGCTTTCGGAAGTTTATCCGATTCGAGTACTACTTGTGAAAAATTCGATTCCTTTCAACGTCGAAGTACTTATAAGTATCTCTTCGAAACTTGTAAGCACTCATTCCGAGGTTCGATATCAGTTTGTATAAAATGAATACTATTCAAATATAATCATATTGAAACATTATTGCTTTTAACTAGCAATCGAAACTTATGAAATGAAACTAGGTTATTGAAATTGACTCGGATTCGTGAGTACATATTGAACTTGATCCCATCCCTACTTGCAGCCCTTCTAGCCGTGCGGATAAATATTCATGGGGTTGTTTAACCTTCTCCCTGCGCTCTGGTATTCTAAAGTTAACCGTGTACAGGAAAAATTTGTCTGGAAACACTCTGTACATTAAATGAATATTAAATTAAATTTTATTGATCTTTAAACGACCATAATAAAATAAAAATAAATAATTTATTTTAAATAAAAATAAAAATTTTAAACACTCTCTTTACTGATTTTATTATACTCATTTTATTGATTTTTTAATCCATGACAATTTTTTATTTCCGGTTTTATAGGGGTGCATTTGCATCCCATACACAGAGAGAAGGTTAAGGGGCGTTCTGGTTTCCTCTGTAGGAATTTTTATGAATTTTTTCCGGGGGGACTTGGAAATTTTGCGCATATTTACCGGTATTGTTAGTTGATCGTTGAATTTCTCAGCGTGACTCTGTTGATCGAGAACCTGGTGGTGCACAATCTCTCCACGTTCGTGACCAACAAAGCGAAACTGTCTCTAATCGGCCCTACGATCACCGCGAACGTAACCGTTCCACATCTCTACGCCGAGGGTCACTACAACATATCCGGCGTTCTTGGGAACATGGTGAATCTATTCGGAGATGGCCCATTCAAGGCCGACATCTACGACTTCCAGATCTACGTGAACACCGTGCTCGGTTACTCCAGGGGAGTGTACCTGAAGACCTTCGACCTGGATTTCAACCTTAGATCCCTGGACGTACGGTTGGAGAACTTCATGGGGGATGAGGATCTCTCCAGGATCATGAGCAAGGTGCGTTGCTGACCTAAGTCAGCAAAGCCTTAAACCTTTTCCCATAGTCCAATCTTGCTGAAGTTTTGTACACACACTTGTGCTTCCGATGACAATAAAAGTAGAAAATAAATGAATAGAAAATGAATCCAGTTAAAGGATTAATAATGTTTTTCCCCAAAATTTTAAGCAATTAGTTCAAAATTTCTTGCGCTCTACGCTTTTATTCTTATAGTCTCTCATTAATGTCATGATTGATAATGTCATGATGTGAAACTTTAGCAATGGGGGCTACGTTAAAATTTGAAACACCCTACACATTTTTGGAGCAAAATGTAAAGAAAAAGTCGCAGTAGAAGGACTGTAGAACTTCAGGGAACCTTTACATTAATTTTATTTAACATAGTATTGCTCGAGTAAATTAACTTGGTGCTCCTTGTCCGCAGGTCTTCCAGGAGCTAACGCCGAAGGTGCTGGACATTATTAAGCCAGATGTACTTCCGGGAATCCAGGATTACATAGCGGGAAGAGTTAATGAGACGATTCATCATCTCACCATGCGGGACGTGTTCAGCGTACTCGTGGGGCAGAATGAAATTCGAGATTTCGCGGA
Organism: Lasioglossum malachurum; assembly: GCA_028455605.1. Taxonomy (NCBI): domain Eukaryota; kingdom Metazoa; phylum Arthropoda; class Insecta; order Hymenoptera; family Halictidae; genus Lasioglossum; species Lasioglossum malachurum. The sequence goes on from CM052315.1 coordinate 4,528,729, forward strand.
CTTATTGGTGCCCTAGAAATATTAATCCGTCTGTAGATCTCTTAACGCTGCTTCGCAATTATTTTTAAAGACGAACACCGCGATACAGATCTGTATAATAATTATTTTCTCAATTTATAGACTCCCTGGTTAACACTGAACCTACCACCGCTGGTAATTTTACAATTATTGAAATTATAAAAGCGTTTTCAGTGAAATTGATTGAATACATTTTTTTATTCCAGTATACAGACGGTGTACAAACTATTCGTACACCTTCTGAAAACGAATAAATTTTTCAAAATTGGACTCAGCAGCTTTAGTTTTTTTTTAGACGTTAGAAGGGGTAGCTTAATAGCTAATGTGTAAATAATTCTGAAAAGAAACTCAAGCTGTTGGGTCCAATTTTGAAAAATTAATTCGTGTTTTTAATGTGTACGAATACTTTGTACACCGACTGTATGTATATTGCTGGATATTAATCTTGTTATTTTTATAATGCAACACACATCAGTCACTTATGAATCGTAAGTTAAGATGTGGTCGGTAGGTTTAGTGTTAACGAAATAGGACGCGACTAAATTATTCGGACAGCCAGCACGAATGTCCTGTTCTTTTTTTTTAGGGACTAATAGCGGTATCTGGTTCACTTGTTTAACCAGATTGACAAATCGACAAATGGGAAGATAAAAGGAATATATAGTGATTTAATTTACTTTGTCAACGGGAGAGATAGGGCGGCTACCCTCTAAGCAAATAGCTCTGTATTTCTATTGATCCAGCATTATCTAAAAATCGAATGCTACCGAGATAGCGAAGTCCCTCACAAAAAATCCTATTACTATTCTGGAACATCATCGACAGAGCTGTGCTCGTGTGTGCGTGTGAGGGAAGGTATGGAGAATGTGTCGGGTACTCTAATTAATGATATCGGTAAGTAGAAGGGCACGTCGAAGCGAGAATTGGCGTTTGCAACGAGTTTTGACAAATGTTGTTAAAATAATGTGACGCGTGGGAGACAGCGCGAGCACTGTAAAAAGTTTGCCGTTGCCAGAAGGGTGTTCAAGTTTCCGCTGAGAGCTACTTTGTGGCCAGGAGAATTCGTGTAGCGAGGTGAGAGCGCCAACTTCTGAATGTCTCGCATTAACGGCGAACGGAGTTAGAGTGGCTTCTTTGAAGAATAGCGACGCTGCTGATGATACCATTGTTCCTGATCGGACAACTATCTTGAATGAATTAAAGGGAATTCTGGTTTTAGGAATTCTTATTGGAGATATTATTTTCTACGCGTATTCATTAGCGTCTGAAGTACACGTGTGATTTTTGTCACGTAAAAATAATCAAAATGACGGGAGTTATATATTTCTTTATGGAGTATGCTCCAAACCGGAAGACCCCTTTAACCCCTTGCCCTACGATTTATTTTACGGTTTCAATGATTAGAACTTTCTTCGTAGTTCGTAATTTCCTGAAAAAGGAGAATATTGATTTCTATTGTGTGCCCCTACATAAAGCAGTGGTCATATTGAAAAGATTTAAGGACATAAGGACAAAAGACGAAGACGCCATAGGTAGGCCAATAGCTGTACAATCTTGCCTCTCAAATTGTAAAAATATATTTCATAGTTTTGTATTGTAAGCGCATGATGAAGAATGCTAGGAAGATTGACGTAATTATTAGACCCGTGTACAGTGGGTGTACAAAGTATTATTTAAAAACGAATAAATTTTTCAAAATTGGAGCCAACAGCTTTTTTTGAGACGTGAGAAGGATCAGTTTACTAGCTAATGCGTAAATAACTTGTTTTCAATTGTTATGTAATGAAAATTTGTACACCCACAGTCTGTTGATTACGAAAAAAGCTCTGCGAAGCTTGAACTCTCCTGACTCGACCTCATAGGTAAAATAGTTTCTAATGTGCGTGTTGAAAATACATGAACTGTTATTAAATTGTTTAACATTCGTTATGCTTGGTGCATCTTGTATTCTGTGGTACTGGTTTTAGAGGTGTCAGGAATAAGGAGACAGCAATGTATGGTGAAATATTCGGCGGAGAATGCGTGTTTTGGAATAACTGAACGATGCTGAGACTGCGGGAGGTTTAACAATGGAACGTGCGATCGGATTTCGTTCCGACGAGTCCATTATTGTCTGTCAGACCAATTGAATGGTCCCCCGTAAGAAGACTAGGTGTCACGCACCATGTATAATTCATAGTGCAGAGCGAAAGTGTGCAGGCCTTGAATTAAATACCGTTTTATAAGCGTGCTGGGGCCGTTCATTATTTTTTCATTATATCAACACGGATTAAAAACCATTTATAACAATTATTTTTATCAAGATAATCGGAACACTATTCGCAATTTTGGCTGAACTGAGACTTCGATTGTCTTCATATTTTGATTCATACTCCGGCTATTAATAATCATTTGCTTTATTCTTTTACCACGGCGATCGGCACTTCAGTGATAATAAAAACAAATTGTTTACCAGGAAACAGACCATCGAGTGCAAGAGTACCAGACGAAAGCAGTCCATGTCATCTCCGATAGCCTTATCAGCGCATGGTGGTCTGGAAAACGGATTTTCGAGGGCGAAGTCTGATTTTTATAGTTGCCGAAGGTGTAATAATTATTATATTTTTACACGTGTGAGGAAATCTATCTAAAACTCGAGAAAAACATGTGCAAGCTTCAGCAACTGCTAGAACAATATGTATTTATTGAGGCGTATTGAGTATTCAGTCTAAATAGTAAATCTCTACTATAATTTAATCTAAATGAATAAATAATGAATTTTTTAAATATTCTGAATGGCTGAAATTGATTTACAAGACCTATACGCATACATATTTTTAATGTCCTAACTGCGGATTTCCTGCGTTCGCGACAGAAACGAGTAGATCGAACGCGAAACATGTAAAAATAAACCATGGCGATGTTATAAATCATGGGTTTGAAAAATATGTTTGCTTTGTGACATTTTCCGGTGAGAAGCGCTCGAGGTAATCAAGTTTTGATTAAACAGACGAGCTGTGCGCGCTTTGAGGATTATACAGGTGAAAATCTTCTGCAATTTCGAGTCTGCAAGAAATTCGACTCGATTCGAATAATCCGACGAAGACGAACAGCAATGTCAAAGTATTTTATTAAAATCGCGATTACATAATTTCAAATCGATGTCAATCGCAATAGTTCTGATCGTATTAATTGACCCACGAAGATGTCCGTAATTCCAGCCATGAAATTCGAGATTCCAGAGCACTGTGCAGCGATAGGTGTTTGGAATTGCGCAGTTTCGACACGGTCGGACGATTATCAGCGAATAAATTGATAACCATCGATGCGGACGATAATGTTGCTACAGATTACAGATAGAGATGTAGTATAAGGTAACTGGATTACATGGATGGTTATCAGCGAACTGATATCTGCGTAGTTCAATTACGAGATCAATCGGCCGGTCTCGTATGTATATGTACAATCTAAGGGTGCGACGATAGCTTTAAGCCACAAACATACAGACTGTCTCGAAATTCCTTCAACATCCCGAAATGGGAGGTTCCTGAGAAATTTGTGAAAATAAAGTATTTTATTTGATGCAGTAATTTTTGAAAATAAAATAATTTACTTAAGGCAGTAATTTTGTTGAAAATGGTATTTTATTTAAAGAATATTGAAAATATTTATATTTTATTATATTATTGCTGAAAATAATGGTTCGAATTCAATACATTTATGAGAGTAAATCGTTTCTTAACGATAAGATAGACTGTATGTTTATGCGATTTCTCAGAGTATTATATTAAAATAGAAATATTTTATTTCGTGGATCAAATTACCCAAAAACCCACCTCTGTTAGGAACTTGACCCTTCGTTGGATAATTGCTTTCTAATTTAGTGGCGTCTTCAGAGCTGTCAAAGGAAACCCTCCATGGCAAGTTTCCAGTCGCCATCCCTGCCGCAAGGGTAGCTATAGGGTGAGAGCAGGGTTAATTAAATTTATACATTCTTGTTAACCATATTCTGCATGAAGATTTACGTTTCTAAAATTTGCTTTCGATTTCCAGCTAGTATTATTTGAGAAAGAATATCAAATGATTACGGTAGCAGCATGGAGAGCGTGCCATCTCTTCGGCCAAATGTTTACCCACCGTTTGTCCAATGGGAATTAGCTATGTAAATTCGAGAAGCCGCGGGAATCCGGTTACTAGAAGCCGAGGCATGCTTCTCCCGGATAAAAATTCATTGACGTATGAAGCAGGCTACATACTCGAATCCAGCCCGTTTGATCTTCCACTTAGCGCGTTACGAGCGAATGGAATTTGTTATTCGACGCAACATCTCTCGGCCGGGCTCGTCTTCCTCGCTTTTTCGCCGCATGGCGCGAGCAAACAATGCACGCGCGTGATTGAAGCACTAACACGGGAAAATTGCTGTTTTAAAAGTGCGTGAACCTTACACACAATTTGCGTAGAAACGCCAAGCTACTGCAAACCTCGTGATTAGACTGCTGACGTTTATGCATTTTCCAATTTTTGTTGACAAATTTTAAGAAAGTGAAATTACATAAAATCGTATTTTTAGTGGGAACAGCGTTTGTAGATCTAAAACAGATAAAAATTGTACAAAATTCTGTTGAATCTTATATTCCAGCCTTTTTTGAAAATGTTCGTACGCCATAAATGCATAAAGATCCACAGTCTACACGTGATAGAACAGCGGATTTTATGGATTTGTAACAGAAATGAACAGGTGCAATTCTAAAATACTGCTGTATTATCTTCAGCTTGTTAAACATTAAGCAAGAAAATTTTTATTTTGCATCAAATCCGCTGTCTATTAATCAATGACTCCATATTTAATTATTGCACGAGGTATTAATAGGAAGAAATGTTTAATTATCGAGTTAAAACAGCTCCGACTGCGAAGGGTTAATTTAATCAGGAGTTATGAAACAAGCGAATGAGAAACAGAATTCACGGAGGGTGGAGTACAGAAAGGACTCGACCTTCCGCGAGTGTCACAGCCGATAAAAAGAGCAATCAAATCCCGCGAGTCCATTATCACCGTTATCGTCGATCCTCGTTAATATCGTTATCATTGATCACTAAATACTTGCACGTGCTCTCGCGTGTTTCGAGAGCGCCGAATCTGTTCAAAGTAAATTTCTCTAATGTATCCTTTCAGCCTTTATCCATTAGAATCGGCAATAATCATCATCTTTCCTTATCTACATTCGATACCTAATTAGAGGGGATCTAAAAGCTGTGGAATCAGCCACAATCGATCACATAATTGATGACACATACGGTTAGGAGCAGAACAGATCACACACACGTTAAATCAGAATAACTTTTTTATGAATGGACCAATTTCGACTTCAATTTCTCTTTAAGGCCAGAAGAATCAGTTTAGTAAATGACGTCTAAAAAATGTGTTGGAAAAATGTATTTGGTCGGAATTGTGAAAAACAATAGTAACAAATTTATATCTGGGTCAATAACGAAAATTTAAAAGATGTGTTTGGTCAACTTGTATAAATTATACGCGCTCCGAAAATTTCATTGAAATAGGTGAATTGGTTTACGAGTTATAAACGATCAAAAGTGGTAGAAATTGCAATTTTTCAAGTGTTCCGGACTTTTTACCACTTTCGATCGTTTATAACTCGTAAACCAATTAAGCAATTTCAATGAAATTTTCGGACCGTATATAATTTATACGAGGTGACCAAACACATGTTTTACATTTTCGTTATTGGCTCAACTGAAAAAGTCGTAGAAATCAATTTTTACTATTGTTTTTCACAATTCCGACCAAATGCATTTTTTCAACATATTTTTTAGATGTCATTTACTAAACTAATTCTTCTAGCCTTACAGAGAAAATGAAGTCGTTTGGTCCATTCATAAAAAAATTATTCTGATTTAAAGTGTGTGTGATCAGTTTTGCTCCTAACTGTATATCCAATCAGAATGGCTATCAGTCACTTCTTCTGCCAAGGATTAGTTTAGCAGATGAGAATTGTTTCTCTGAATGGAATGTCCCCTTCTTGGAACTCGGAAAACAGCTCAATTTCAACCTCGTGTCGCCTATTACATTATTTTTCCTGTAACCTCCACGTGTGTAACATCATTTCATTTTTTCAAATGTGACTCCGAGGGGTGCGGTTGGAAATTCTGATTGGTCGCATTCGAAGCAAATGCATCCATTCACCAGGCTCGTGGATCATTGAGTGACATAGCATTTCAGGGACTATCAACTGGCTTCATCGCCCATGGAAACTGCGGAGCTCCGCGCGCCGGCGAAATTAGGTTCATATATTTCGTTTCATTACTGCCATGAACCATTCGTCTGACCTCGGTTCACTGCATCATGAATTTCGAAGTGGCCTGTGCGTATCGGCGAACGGCACGGCGCGTCGTGTCTCGCGGCATCGATCTGCTGTCGCTCCAGTCATAGTAATTAATCTATTCTAGGGATCTATGGCTTTGGAAGCGTGCCACGCGAAGCTCTGAACTATAAAGAATTGGCTGAGCCAACCGAAACCGGAGTACAAATTTTCTATTATTTAGAATTGAGGTCCCATTCAATTTGATCTTTATGTAAACTAAAAATTGTCTACTTGGATTGCAACAAACTGGAGTGAAGTAGAAAATTATTTGCATTCTTAAAACGTTTAATAGATTGAAAATAATATAAGAATATATACGTTTAACACTAAACCCACCGAGCACTAAAAGCGATTAAAATTGTTCCAGCCTTGTGCAAATATTATCACAATATATGCTTGGATAAACAAATTTATCGGATCAATTTCCGTGTAAGCAACTCCACAATTTCAATAATTGTGAGATGAGAACTGCTGTTTTAAATTATACTTACTCGTTTTAGTGATAAATGCATAAAATCCGCTGTCTAATATTGCTGTAACGATTATCGACGCAGGTTCCCTATTGAAAGCAAGCAACCAGTATTTGCTCATCGACAACAGTCCGCATGAAAAATGATTTTCGCCGAAGAGAGTTTGCAGAGGCTTAAAGTGTGCGAATTGCAGGTGCCTCGGTTATTGCAGTGTCGTGGCCGGGTATTTTTCATCCGGCTTGATCATCCGCGGAGAGCAACAGTTGGCGAGCGAGAGGCGTCGCAGAAAGAGGACGGGACGCGCGGCGCCGCGACGCTGGAGAGGGGCAGGTGGACTCGGAAATCGGACATGCGTGAGATCATGCGATATAGAGCACCGCAGGAAGTCAGTCGCGCTTAAACGGCGCCCGGCGTTGGACGTGTAGACGACTCGTTTCTTCTCGGGTCTCGTCTCATCCAGGACGTCTTAAGACCAGCCTCTGCCGCATCCACAAATTACAATCTCAATTAATACTGTGATCCAGCCGGTATCTGAGAGGACCGATCTAATTCCGTCGTGGGAACCCAGTGATCAAGAAGTTTGGACTTCAGATAGCCTTCACTAGATCTAATCAACCCGAGAATCCTAAAGGGACCTGTGGGTAGTCCCATTTAATCCTTCAGTGAACGTCGACAAGTGAGGCAGATGCTTTCGGAGCAGGATTGTGAGTCTTCGCTGTCACCTGTTCCTAGTACTCGAGTGTCGTGTTGAAGTGCTGGAACCGGCGCGTGAGGATCTGATGAAGGTCAGCGTGGGGACAAAGTGGGGAGTTCGATGAGCTTCGAGCATCTCGGATGACGCGAAGAACAACCCTGATCAACGCTGCTTACGCCGGGGATCCAAAGGTACGCGAGACCGCTGCGTCAGTCGGTCTTCCTTAGCAATAATTCGGTTGGAGCTTCGCTGTGTTTTGAGTTGGAGAACCGCAAACTAGTTCGAGTGGGAGACCTGGAGGCGTTTGCTAGAGGCCACCGGTTCAAATCTTCGTGGATCTCTGAGTTACCTTCTGAAATCTTTTTGGATCTTCAGAGAAGAATTGGTAGAAGCCACTATTACCTTTCAAGTTACTTCCTGAATTCTTCTTGGATCTTCAAAGAGGAATTCGTAGATCCTACTATTAGCTGCGGAGTTACATCCTGAATTCTTCTTGGATCTTCAAAGAGGAATTCGTAGATCCTACTATTAGCTGCGGAGTTACATCCTGAAATCTTCTTGGATCTTCAAAGAGGAATTGGTAGAACCTACTATTAGCTGTGGAGTTACTTCCTGAAATCTTCTCGGATCTTCAAAGAAGAACTGGTAGAAAGCCATTATTACCGGTTAACATCCAGTTCATTATTGTCTCTCGAACACAACCTCGGAACACCTGGGGCAACGAAGTAACGCGACTCTAATCCCCCAGATAAGGCGCACGACCTCCCCGATCAGATTTGAAATATAATCAACCAGCTGATCATCTACCAAAGCAGCTGGTGAATCGTTCAAAGAAGATCGTCGCGTAAATAGCTGCTGCGCTTTTCCCGGAGGTGACAGTGATCCGAGTCTAGAGTCGTCACTGTTTTCGCAGAAGGTAGCCGTTTACGATTGGGTGCAAAACAGTCGGCGACAAGCAAAAGCGAAAGCTGCACTTTGGTGGACGAGACGTGCTTCGGCTTCTGGCTCTCTCACTGTGCGAACCATGTAAACAGGTGTCACAGACACTATTCCGGTGCGAACTGCTCTTTGGAACTGCGAATAACTGCTTGAAAGCTTTGAGGTGATAGGTGACACACATTGACGAAATTAGGCTGATGGAAACCTTGCGACAGCTCCACGACTGACAAACTTCGGGGATTCTTCGAGTGGTCCTTATTCATGAGGATCTACTGAGCTGACCTTTGGTGAGTACCCGATTCTCCCTCTTTCGGACGAAATACATGTATTAATTTTTATGGCATGCATAATGCAAAAACATTAACATAAAGATTGTCCCATTGTTTGTATTTATTTAGCAGCAATAAAGGAACGCATTCCGAAAGAAACTTTTGGGACAACCTAATACATCATTTGTGTGGATATGTTTGGTGAGAATGAGAAAGAAACGTAATCAGTCAGAGGCTGAATGTATGAAGCGAATTTGGTTGAACGAAATAAAGAAATGAGTATGCACATCGAGTATGAACATCGTTTGTGTTACATCTCCTATGTTTTGTTGAATCCTTTATAAATATTGATAATTCCATCCGCTGCTAGACCGTAATTCACGTTGAGTTTTTCAATTATTAGAAACAGTTCCGAAGAACGTTACATGTCTATACACTATCATTATCAGGCTCGGAAGAAAGCCATAAGATAAGTAGGCAGTTATATCTATTATCAGATAGAAATTGTAGACACACAGGCAATTGAAACTTTCCTCGAACAGCCGATTGTCTAGTAGCTGGTGACAGAGGTGAAGTAAGCGGTTACAAGAGAACAAAGCTGGTTAAAAATTTACATAATCGCTCGGGGCTGGGGATGTTGTTTTCTGCCGCAGTTATGGGGCTCGAGACACCTACCGAAGACATTTTATACAGACATTTTGTAAGACCTAGGAAAATTATTTAAAAAATTACTGAACCCCAACAGTTCCCATTAAAATTGCCACGGGGTAAATTCAGCAGGTAATTCGGTAGGCAGAAAGAATCTGGGTTAGGCTAGCCCTAATATTTAAGGGTAGATGCCGACTCCCTCATCAGAGGGCAACGAAGCCCGGATACCTTCCAATTTATACGCCGACTCTCATTTTAGGGATTCGTTACTGACGCCTGTGGCAGACAATCTGAAGAGCACGGGGGTCGATTTAGAGATTCGAAAAGCCAACGAGATAAAAGACCTGGAGACACCTTATTTCTCTCAGCTGGGGAAACTGATAGTTAGCGCCTCTGACTCGGACGCAGTCTCTCAGACCTGACCTGGTCTTGTTCTTATGATTTATTATCGCGAGATAACGGCCGAAGCGCGATGGACGTTACTCTGCAGGAATAGAGAGCAGATAACGCTGTTATAAATTTTCGAAAATCGAAAACGACGCCGCTTCTTCTGGAAAGTGGTCGATAACTATTGCTGGGGCAGTATTGTTAGGTCACTGCGGTTCTTTATGCAAACGCAATTTTTATCTGGCTGTACAGAAAGTTCAATGCTTTTCCATATACATTTTTATCAGTACTTTAAGAGTCCCCTAGATTCGCTATCGACATTAAAATTTGTTCTGATCCTCTTAAATTTTTTCATAGCATACAATTACTTCAGAGAACAATCGATTATTTTTTATTTACTAAAGTGATTGAATCAAGAAATAGATGTCCACGCAGTTCCTGCATCCCGCAAAGGACACGGACAAATTTCATTTCGCGTAAAAATGCGCAACGACGATTAATCTCCCGAATTGCCGAGTTAATGCAGTTCCTCTCGCAATCGCGAGCCTCATAAATTTTGCAGCAGCCTGTTAGCCGCAAGTGCAGAATTTTTCTCAGCGCGGTGATAATTAACCAAGAGAGCTTGATGAAAAAAATAAGATTTCCGCGGAGAAACGGTGGGGCCAGATGCCCGGCAACAATTTGGTCACTCGGTTCGGCGAAGATGCAGCGTTTTATGCTTCGCGAAAAGTCTCAAGGCGACTTGCGGGAGCGTGCAGCGTGATGCGCGCGTCGGCGGAGAAGATACAAAAAAAAAGCAAGTAGGGTCCAGCGAAATGTAAATAAATCCGTGAAAATGCCGGCTAGGTGGGCGTCGCGGTAGCAGTTTATTAAGGTCAGCGTTGGAAATCCGGCTGAAAACGCTTCGAGCGGATTTAGTGCCTCCTCTTGAATCGGTCCGCGGCCGGACGAGATAAAACGCTATCATAACCGGCAGCTCTTGGGATCGCGTGCCGCGAAGCTAATACTTTTATAAATAAACACACACCGGCCCGGCCGCGGCGGCGTGCGAGAGAGGCCTTTCGTCTAATCGCCTCACCAGGAACATCGTTGACGGAATCTAACTAAACGCTAAGCAGACTCTAACACATCCGCGGGATGTATCTTTAAATAAACAACCACTTGCCTGATCGCGAAATTGCAACTCGAGCATGATATCGAGAGTCCGGTTGCTGCAGCGACTCTCTGGGACACTTGTTCTGCAAAGGAGCACTCCACAGAATTATTATAAATTATAATACCTCGTTGAAAGGGAGAATCGACTGTTTCTCTGGAAATATTCTTTTCACGCTGAACCTACCGAGCACTGAAAGCGATTAAAATGTTTCAGCTTACAGAAATGACAAGGATCTATTGATTTATTTATTTATTTGTTATTGCTCTAAACAATGTCATTACATTTGGCTTACATTAAATTATTTGCAGACCTTCTACAGGGTGTCTCATTTAAGTTGAGATTGTAAAAAATCTCGAAGACATGTGATTTAAGAAAAAAACAAACTGACACATGTCCTTTAGTGTTTCGAGTGGGGGGACAGATGGCACTACTAGTTTCCAAGGTTATTTCAAGGTCATTTTGTCTTTTTTTATCATAAACCCATATTTTTTATTCCGGAATCGCATTCACAAAAAGTTGTGCATCTTTTTACGTAGAATGTGATTCCAAAATAAAAAATATGGGTTTATGATAAAAAGAAAAGACAAAATGACCTTGAAACACTGAAGGACATAATGTGTCAGTTTTCATTTTTTTTAATCACGTCTTCGAGATTTTTTACAATCTCAACTTAGGACAATGTGTGCTTGGACACAATAATTTATCGAATCAGTTTCCATGAGAGCAACTTCATATAATTTCAGTGTTTGTATAAGATGAGAAATATAAAATTGGTCATTTGACCGGCAGTGAGAATATTTTTAATATTCTTGAAGAATATATGTGTTAGAGTCACCAAAGTAAGGGAGCAGGAATAAAATCAACAGAACCGTTCTTAAAGGATGTTCATTAAAAGGAGGGGCTAGGTAAAATGACACATCGTTAATTTCTTTCTTCTAACTGTTCAGATTGTACTCTGCTTTCGGCTATACATTCTACGAGTTTCGCTGAAGAATCACTAAAATAGAGAAAGCGACATGCTAATTAAGAATAGGTACTGTGGAACTTGGCACAGACTGTTCCCAGCGAGAAACTGATATAATCAGTCTTTGTAGAATTCTTTTTAGTCGTGTCATTAGTTCGGATGAATTCTTATTCAGTTCCTCTCGCGACAGAGATAGCAGAGGGATGTTTCCGCTTCTTTCCTCTACTTTTTTTTATTAAGAGCACGAAGGTGTGGAAGTTCTATAAAAAGGGTTCCATGAAAAATAGCAGCATTAACTCATCGGGTGTCCTTCAGAGTTTTTATTAATTATGAACGGTTATTAAAGTGCTTCCTCTATGCGATACAAAACCAATACTCTCAAGAAATCTGGAAAGTTTCGATTGAGAGGAGCATGGCGAAGAGAAGCATTACGGTTTGAATCATTTCGAAGGAAATCCTAGAGATTGCCTTTAATTAAGTTCTTCTCTTGAACAAAGGGGAGATAGTTACAATGCGGTTATAGGGTTTGCTCGATTCCTTGGAAGACCCAAAAACGGAAAATTACTTAACTTTAGTTGGAACGGTCGTCTAATAACGAAAAAGACGGTGGATTGAACAGGGGTTGAAATGGGAACCAGCTTTGTGAGCACAAAGCCATTTCTTCGCCGTCCAGGCGTTAATTTAATAGATTAAAGTCAGCGGTAACGAACCAATTAATTGTTCACGCCGTTTTAAAGCCATCCCTTCGGGCGCGAATCCGCCAGCCGTCACATAGGATCAAATACTTCGTTTAAATGTTCACACCCAGATTGTTCTAAACTGTGCCTTAAAAAGAATTTAATTTGATTCTAGAATTAGAAACTATGTGAACGCATGTGTAGATGAAACTTCATAGTTTAAGGCGTACGTAACAATTTATTATTGGAGAAGGCAAGAACTGAATTTACGATTTCATTTTTATTTACAAAAATGCATGAATTATTTGCGAGTCTACCAGCCATGTCATCCACACTGTATAATAACTCCGAGAGATCCATATTTGTACAGAGACCCATACTTCCACCGGCATCGAATAATGCTCGATCCGAGTCCACAGTAGAACGAACCGGCCATAGCCAGACACATTATCCTGATTAACTCTCAGGGAAGTTTGCCAGTGACTTCCATCGGCATCGTTGAAATCGCACTAGTTTATCGTGTTTTTACGGACCCCGTGCCGTAAACGTACGAGTTACCGGGCTCTCAAACTCAAGTCGAGCTTTCTTCTCATAATTTTCGTTCGAGAGGTACTCCGGCTTCGCGCCATTAATTTGAAACAGGAGCCCTGCGATTAATGAAGTGGTTTCTTTGCTTAGGGAACTTCCTCGAGTTTTTCGCTGTCGCTTTGGACATGGCGACCCTGGCTCGTTATAGTTACTCTCCAAGTCCAGGTACACAGTATATCATCCTGCTAATTTATTTATAATTTTGTCTCGACAATCCCTGAAGACCTGGAACAATACAATTTTCGTTCAAAAATATTTTTGGCATCGCTCCCCTCAAAAGCCTCCATAAATTCAAGACCCCCAGCTCACTATAGTCACTCCCCAAGTCCAGGTACCCAGGATCATCCTCCTAATTTATTTATAATTTTTTTAACAATTCAAATAACTATAAAACAAAATTCTCGTGCAGCAATATTTTCAGCACCACCATTCACCATAAAAAGAGTGCTCCCCTTAAAAGCCTCAATAAAGTCAAGACCCCGGCTCACTGTAGTCACTCTCAAAGTCCAGGTACCCAGTATATCATGCTCCTAATTTATTTACAATTTTCTCTCAACAATTCCAACACCTAAAAAACAGAATTCTCGTTCAGAAATATATTCAGCACCACCATTCCCCATAGAAAGAGTGCTCCCCTTAAAAGCCCCAATAAAGTCAAGACCCCCAGTTCACTAAAGTCACTCTCCAAGTCCGGGTACACAGCATATCATGCTCCTAATTTATTTACAATTTTCTCTCAACAATTCCAACATCTAAAAAACAGAATTCTCGTTCAGAGACATTTTCAGCACCACCATTCACCATAAAAAGAGTAATCGCCTCATAAACCTCTATAAAGTCAAGACCCCCAGCTCAACATAGTCAGCATTCATCGGCCAAGCTCTGCAAAGCCGTAATTGAAGAAAGAAAAATATTATAAGTCACCGGAAGAGCCTGTGAAGATTAAACTTGAAGCCATGAAATTCTTCTTGGTGGGAAGAACGTGGTTTTAGGGGTTGCCAGGAAAAAATGGATAATTGGATCGAACGTGGGTGATGTTCCGAGGAAAAAAGTTGCGAAGTCCTGTGTGTATATCCGTCGGCCGGTCATAAGACTGTCCGCACGTGACTCATCGTATTAAGTCGGCAACAAACGCGCCTTTGTTGGCCCTCGGGGGAATTAATTAAGGGATGACACATTGCCCGGTAAACCAATTAATAGCCGGCCCGATGCCGGGGCGTCGCATCAACGCCTTCGCTCTCGTCTTGTTGCTTTCCTCCCTTCTCGCGAGTGATATCGATCCGCATCGGAATGCCACTTCGCTGCCGCAGGGCTCGTTTGTCTGTAAAACAAATCCCTCACCTGGTTCAATTCTCTCGTGGGCGCTGACGAGCACCTGACATTTTCTCCTCGCCGGCCCACGACCGGAATTACTGCAGTTTATTTCCCTCGGACAAATAGTTTGTTCAGTTACATATTTATTCAACCCTTGATACGCTCTCTCTCTCTCTCTCTCTTCCGTTCAGCACTTGTTTGTTTTATTAAACCTGTTGGATTTTGATTTAACAGACAGCGGATTTTATACATTTACGACGAAAATGAATCGGTGCAATTTAAAACTGTAGAAACATTTGAGGAATTTAAAAATACTGTTCCGTTATTTCCAGCCTTTTGGGGAAAGGGGTTCTTAATATGGTACACCTGGAGTCCCTAATATAACACCTAGTGCCATATGCGGCACCCACACCAAGAATGTCAATAGCTATACCCATATTAGGGAACCCTTAATAGTGCCATATTGGGAACTCCACGTGGTTTGGTAATACTAGCTAGTGACAAGGAGAAAATGAATTTCAGCCCAAACCAACAGTTGGCAAACATTAATATAAATAAACTGAAACATTTAAAAATCACTTACACAAAAATATTCAACAAGTGGGGGCACAACTGGCGGAGGGTCGATACTAAAATCTATACATATATGCAATTGTTCATTTTCTTAATTGAAGGCCAGACCACTGAAAAATGTTGTTTATTTTTTACGTATGTCGAGGGATGGCAACGGCTAACAGGTTGTAAGATAGTCCACGAGCGTTCGGTTCATTTCCGATTCTGATTTCGTTACGAGAGAAGCCATTGCTGTACCAGGTCAATATTAATCGAACCCCTTAATTGATACCTCCTATCCACCATGGGACGTCTCATTATACATTCGACCAGCCCCACTCAACCCTGACTTTCCATCGGTCCGGTTAATTGAATTAAAGTAGACGCAAACACCGCGACCGCAATACATAGTCGGCTTCAGTGTGGGAAGAATCGATGTATCCGAATGAGGGATGAGCATGGGGGTGGGTTTGTGAAAGCATCCTCTAATTAAAAAAAATGAACAGAACAATATTATTCGCTTCAGTCCTTTCGTAATTAATTCATCAGTATCAAGGTCGAGTCAGAATACATTGTATACACGAATAGGTGTGGAATTGTCAACCCTTTAGGAAAATTTCACTTGACTACATTACAGCTAAAGTAATACCGTCAGACGTCAGATAGACATATCTTCTCTTTAAATAAATACATTTGTAATAAGTGGACTGCGGATTTTATGCATTTATAACAAAAATGGGCACGTATATTTTAAAGCAGTGGACATGTTAAAAATACTTAAGGACATCAATGTATTAGTTTCAACTTAATATGATAATTAAAAGGATACAATTTTTTTTTTCATTTTGAACATTTTTTATTTTCATTAAGATCCTCAGTCTAGTAATAAGGGTGGTACGAACCACTCATCGCACGCTTGCATGCAGTTGGATTAATATCGGACTGGAATGCAAATATGTTTTCCCTATAAATATCTCTTGGAAGTAGGGGTGGTTTCATCGAACCAACCCCTATTAAACATCATAAAAATAACAGTTGTTCTCCACATAACTCTGATCATTGCATTCGGTTTAAATCAGTATTAATACTGCGTTACGAGTATGTTAGCAATATAAATATGCAGAGCAACCCCTTCACGAATATTAAAATAATATCACTACTTCAATATTTTTTAAATACATTTCTCTTGAATTAATATCTGCGTACGCTTGCTCCTCGCGGAATTATTTTTCAAATGAAACGGTCGGTTCGTTCCGTGAAAAAGAAACTGATAAAAAATGCATCGATCTCTCCCTCGGTACCATTCATTCATTTGCAACTTGAACCACTTGTAGAAACAATCAAATTAACGTTGCACCCTTTTAAGAAATATCGAATGCTTCTCAAGGGTGAAAAGATCCAGCAGAATTTGTCAAAAGAATCGCACGGCGTTCCATTAAAGAGCAAAAAGTCGCACGATATCGGAAAAGCGGGGCACAATAATGGAATGAAAATCCTTGGAGGACACGTGGACGGCAAAACGGAAGTACGGAAATCGCTGGGGAAAATTTACTACGAAAATTTCGCCGCGGGAAAAATAAAAAGAAGAGGAGGGTCCACGGTAGTCACGCGCGCAGGAGAAGTAAAAGAAAAAATTATGGGAACCGCGGATGATCTATTTTACGATTTCGTTCCATTTCATTTTATTATATAAAAAGGTTGCATGTGTAATTGTGCCCCGGATGCTGTACAGTCTCTCGTTTGAATAACTTTCTGCCTGGAGAACAGCGCATAATCTCGAGAGTCTCCAGATACCCGTGTAATTAGTTGCTATACTCGTAATAAAGTTTAATCAATGCTGAACCGACTGAAAACGGGATAACGATGTTTCGTAATTGCTCGTCGGAGGGATTGTTTTTACCATTTTTAATCAGCAAGATTGTTTATCGCGTCGCGCCGCGGAAAGACAGGAATAAAAATGCTGATAAAATCAGTTCGTTATGTTGTTAACATAATTATTCATTTTCTGAAAGGATTCAGCAATTCTTACTATTATTATTCATTTAATTTACTACTAGTGAAACCAGAGATCAATGAGAGGCAGGAACAGAAATATTGTTAGAATTTCAGCGAAGCACTAGATGGTTTTAACAATTGCTCTGTGGCTTGGAAAACACGTTTTTCACTTTTTTAAAATGATTTTCGAAGTACCGGACCAGTCGGGCAATTTTTATTACACAGAACAGAAAAGAAATGAGTAAAAATCAAAACAGATAGAACCATAAAAATGGACAAATATCACTCTACTGAAAAATGAATAATGCATAAAATAAAATGCATAAAAGTAGTACGAGTCATTGGGAGAAACTGGGTTGCCATTTTCTGTAGATTTACGACAATTACCTGGATCGTTAGCTACTCTGTTTTATCAGGCATATTTACTGTTACAGCTGCTTTTGCATTATTGAATTGGTAGCTTGACTTTTATGTTAAGCGCCAAGCATTTCCCGGACGCGTTACAACAAATTCCGATGACAGCTGATGATAATACGACGATCTCCTTTCAGGATTATTTGCGCTCGATCGGAAACGAAAAGAGAAAAAGAGAAAGAGAGAGAGTCAGTGGAAAATTCTGCCGAGAGGGAATTTGATGGGGATCGCAATAATTAAATATCGCCGCTTCGTGTTCCGCGTTTCATAATCCCTCTCTCTCTCTCGCGTTTCAAATATCTTCTATGACGTTCGCTGCGTAAAATTGGAAAAGACTGGAACCAGTCTATAAAACCATTTCGATAGAATTCCGATGGCGACCGTCCGTTAAAATCATTTCAATTAAACCGACAGATGAAAATCGTCCGCGAACGATATAACAACTCGACCAGGTTACACGTGTAATAAAATCACGACAAAAGTTATGCAAACTGGTCGTCGCTGTAATGTTTAAGTTATCCCATTCAACGTCGACGTAAATGCACAGGTTTTATGCAAACTCCGATTTTCGTAGAGGGACGTCGGGAGCAGCGGAAACATCCAAATGAAATTTTATCTTCTTCGTAGATTTCGAGAACGCAGTATAACGTGGGACTATTGAATTTTATATGACCGCGCGGTTTTATGAATTTTTATGGTTCGCCTGATGTGATCTGAACATTTTTTGACGGAACACGGTTTTAAAAAATGGAAGCGAATTTTTTACACCATTTAAAATAACTTTCGCGACATTTTGTTCCATCATCCGTTGCGATTTCTTCAAAGAACTTAAATTTTCTGTTTCTTATCAGGAAAACACATTGAGTTATATGACTCTTTACAGATTTCATTTTAAATGAAATTTGCCCCGCATAAAGAATATTGAAGAAACATGGTAATCCGTTGGTACATCTTCTCCACAACTTTTTCTGTCGTGCACTGCATTTCTACCCTCCCAGTGATGAAACAGAAAAAAAGGTGGTGGAAATGCGTACTTTGATTTTGCATATTTGATGCGATGATAAAAAAATACTTGAAACGTTGTGAAGCACTGCGAGCGAAGCAAAAGCGCTGCACGCTTTTATTTATAGTCAATAATGTCTAAAAAATTATTTTCTCCTTTTTATATATAGTGCATTTTAATATAAGCGCGGTTTTTAAAAAGTTTTTTTTTACATATTTTTTTCTTTTTATTCATTTTCATTTCAATTGCTAAGGGCAAAATCAAACCAACGTAATTAAATACGACTGTGTATAGTGGAACGGTGACGCGAGAATAGCGGTGCACACGTAGAAACAAAAATCACCGCCACGCTCACCTCGCCACTCCACTTCGCACTAAGGTCTCCAAACAAAAGAACAACTTATTATGTTCCCTAGGAGAACATTGGGTATAACCCAATTAGGTGTGTACGTGTGTGTGCTGTCAAATATTTTCACAGCTTCCACCAGCTTTTTTTTCCCTTTATTTTGTAAAACCGAACGCGCGCAAACAGCAGTACTACACTATTTTATTTTTACTTCAGGGGTCTTAAGTTGAAGGGTGAAGTCCTTTGTACCGACTGCAATCGCAGGTCAAGCGGAATGCGTTAATTCCCTCGATCAAGACACTTTAAAAAAAAAAAAACATTTTTATACCCGAGGATGTAGCGAGGGATCCGGAGAGGGGGGTCGAAAGAATTTTCCCAATTTCGCGAGGGTAGACACCACAGAAAATTGCGAACGTTAACGCCGCCGCTCGGTTTCCCATTCAAAAGAACGCGTAATTGCGGTCCGGACTCCGGATTAAAGTTCAGCAACCCCCGAGCCTCCAGAAATAAACGCGTACCGGTCTGAGCGAGAGTAGTCCGCAGAAAGGGTGGTTGTTTCGGACAAACGCAGCGTAACAAGCGTCTGCCTCGCGAACTCTCTCCGATAAATATTTAGATATTCATATATGCGTTTTTCTATATCCCGAATTGTTGTTCTCATTTTATACGTATCTATGCAGGTTTCGAGTACACCCTTTCGAAAATCGATTTCTACCTTTCGCAAAAATGAATTGTTAAAAAATTCAACATTTTATTTATTGCAAGGGTGTACTTCAAATACTTGTTTAAAAGTAATCGCCAACTCATTAACTTTGTACTGAACGAAAACGGTGCGTGGATAAATGTATATAATACTCATTGTAGCCGCGTTTTCTGATTAATCAATTTTATATGGAAGTACTTACATATGTATTTATCGAAGCGCACATTGGGTCTAAATAAATAAATAATGAATTTAAATATTCTGAATGGCTGAAATATTGATTTGCAAAACCTACACATACATATTTTTAACGTGCAGGAGAAATTAGATTTTATATTTATCACCAAACTCTCTCTCTCTCTCTCTCTCTCTCTCTGCGGATTTTCTGCGTTTGCGACAGAAACGAGTAGATCGAACGCGAAACATATAAAAATAATCCATGGCGATGTTATAAATCATGGGTTTGAAAAATATTTTTTTGCTTTGTGACATTTTCCGGTGAGGAGCGCTCAAGGTAATCAAGTTTTGATTAAACAGACGAGCTGTACGCGCTTTGAGGATTATACAGGTGAAAAAGTGCCTCGGCACGAGACCCGTGTTGTTGATCATGGATCTGTGATCCTGCCGTAGACGTGGTTCTCGCCGTAGATCAAAAAATAAAGCAGTATCTTCGGTAGTTATTTACCGAGTTGCCTGGATGCCTCGAACCAAAGAGTAATTGCGACAACGAGACACGATTCCACGTGCACGTGAGTACGGACAACAATTTGTAACCGGCGGACAGTTTCGGAACTTTCTATCAGGTCATTTTTATGGATTACAAGTGATAAATCTTAGTTCGCGGACAGCTCCCCAGCGGAAATCCCGCCAGAAAAACAGAGCAGGCGTTAAATCAATCCCTGCAGGCAAGATTACAACCCCTACACTAAGAGAAAAAAATGATCAGCCTGTAGTCGCCATTCCTGAAGTGGACAGGCTGTCATTTGGCTATTTTCTGGGCTGTTGGAACCTTCGGGGGCGAAACCAACCCTTAAACTATTAATTTTAAACACTACTTTAATTTTAAACCTGAATTTTTCTTGTTCATTATTCATATTTTATTTTATTATCCAAATATTATTTTATTCAAAAATCGATCAGTTGTTCAACGTTGTAAATTAGAAAAAATAGGAAAAAATAGGAATAGGATTAGAAAAAATTGTTAATAGAAAAAATAGGATCCATCCATGAGTACGAACGGTCGCCGAACCCAGTCCGGGGGTTGTTTTCCTCGACAATATCGACGGAAATGCGAGGTATCGCTCGCAATATCGCTCTGCCCGGGATTCGTTCGTGTGCCTTAACTGCGAACGAGATATCGGTGCAGGATGATGCCTCGTAACGAGATATCTCTCAACTCGTTCCCGGATAATAAAGAACTGAAAGATATAAAGAGGTTGCTCCGACCACGTCCTAGCATTCGGAGAAACGAACATTTCACGCCCTTTGCCATTTTTCTCCACCGAAACTACAATCACCCCCTTGCAGACCAGTTCAAACCACACAAATTCAGAAGAATCAATTTTTCCAAAGAAATCACCCCTTTCCGAGCTACATTTCTTTTTAAAATGCAAGCCCACGCATCGAACTTAGTGTATCTTCCCGAGCGACTCCAGTGAAAATGTTTTCGTTCCCATGTTGTATAGTTTCGTCGAAAGTTTTTGTACGTGCAGATGTACCCGTCGGAAGAGTGAATTTGTTATAAACAATGCGAGTAACCAAAAGGATTTCGTTCGAAAGCGTAGTGTGGATGTTTTTCGACGGCCGTCAGGAAGGCTCCGAGAGGGTTTACAGGGCAGGAAGCTGGTAAACCCGATTGATTTTCTAAATTGACGGTAAGCTGCAAACAGTGTGGGTTGCGACACTTTTTGCAAGCGGGAACAAAAGTGCAATCGTCTGGAAACGAAGTTTCCGCTGATACTTTTTCATGAACTCGTTGGCGAACAAAGTTTCGCGTTCGCTCATCGTTGTTGCGTTGCGTTGGCTGAATGGGAGATCCGGCTTGATGTATGGTTTCCTTGTTGTGCCGGCTGCCTCGCAGTCGATTTGATGATCGATCGTGGCCACGAAATTTTGTTACGTCAGCCTGTATCACGCGTAAACCTTTAATCCCATTTATATCTGTTACAAAAGTGCCTTTCAACATTGATGTTTTGAAAAAATTGTAACTTTTCATTTCACGGTTCTATCAATTTGCAAAAATTTGTTTTTATATCTTTCAAAGATCCATTAACCGATACACAATGTTCCAAATTTGCACATTTGTTATTTTCCATTTTAAAAAATTCACAAACATTGCTTTTGTACTATTTTAGGAAAATGGGGATGACGGTAGAGGTGTTAGGTAATTTTTTTGGAGCGAGTTTGGAGAATCGATGATGCAATCTGAGAAGTTTAAAATGTTTCTGTCCACTATTTCCGTGCGAAGGAAGTTTCCAAAGGACGCTTGAACAAATGTACGAAACAGATATATTATTCCCAGCGAGTTTGCAATTGAGTTTTGCGAAACAGACTATGTGCAAATACTTTACGAGCAGAATAGGGCAACTTCAATAATAGAACTGCCATGTGAATAAGAACTTCGTTAAATTTCATCGAATTGTTTACAGGAAGGACGAAACAATGCTGGGCACAAGCGAATAACACGCACAATAAAAAAAAAAAAGTATACGCTTTGTTATCCGCGGCCAGGCCAGTAAAAGGAAGGACAAAAACAGAAATTGGCTCACACAGAGACAGAAACAGAAACAGAGGCCGTAAACGCAGGAATATTCTTCGATCGACAATGGAAAATGTCTTGTTCGATTTAATTATTTTACCTCAGGCTAAATATTCATGGAACGGACAGATAATCGATAATACAGCGAATGTAGATGTTACGTCCACAAAGTACACTGGCATTCAAATGTATTATTCAAATTTTCAATCGGAACGCATTCATTACAAAATCAATCATTCTGTTACATTGCTCTCACGTTCAGAAATTACTAATTAGAAATGATTTCCGGTAACAAAAAGAAAATTAGACCGACTTCGAAAAAACGCACTAAAAGAATGCACTAAAAAGTATGAAATAATTTCCATTTAATTTTTATGTGTGTGAGGAATCGAAATACAAAAAAAAAAGCTGAAATTTGTTGCACCGTGTAATTAGTCAGAGTGAATTTGTCGGTTAATTATACCATGGGAACACCATGGGACTCGGAACGATCGAAACTTAAGTGGGACAAGTTCTTGTAAGTTCAACCAGCCTCGCTTTTAATTTAACCCAGATTGAGTTCGGCAGCTGAGCTCAGCGCTAATTGGAGAATTAATTATCTTCCACGGGATCCTGGACAAATTATCAACGTGTCTGCAGGCTGCTCTTTTTGCGACAAAACGTTGTTAGTAAATTAGATAACGAAGTATTTCAGTGTATCGGCGAATACACTTATTCCCCTGCATCTACAAACTGTTCATCAAAAATCCGAGATTCAACAATTAGCAATAATTAATTTCGTTGGGATTCATTATCGAGAATTGCACGTTCGCTGATCAGCCGTTCGACGGCTCGGAAGCGGAAAATTAATTATGGTTATCGTGATTAATCGATCACCGGTACTTTTCTGATTACAAGAAAACAACGAGGAAATTCTTTCGGAGTGTTGCTAATTAGAAAAGCAATTTTTCATGTTCGCAGTCACGTCTTTCTAATTTATAAAACTTAATGATTGATCGTCGGTTGAAAGACAAGAATGATTTGGAGTAGTGTTTCTAGGAAGTAGAATAATCCGCGATGGTCAGACACTATTTAAAAATGTTTAAAAATTACGTCACAATTTTACACGATCGTGAAACAATGAATAGCGGATGTTCGAAGACACATATGCATTTAAGGGATGAAAATAGCGCCCTTAGAGAGACAGGGAAGTCTGAGACGGTGGTAAAATGTGCCTCCATTAAAAAAGAAACAGCTCCGGAGCTTTCAGGATGGACCCTTTGTCACGAGAGAAGTTAACAAAAGAGCAGCCAAGAAGACGAAGGAGAGCTACCGATAGCACACGCTCTGGCAGAGCAGGGAAAAATAGTATTTTAAAAATGTAGTAAATAGTAAATAGTCATAAATAGTTAATATTTATATTATTTTATAATAATAGTTAAAAAAGAAATATTTTATTTTGAGGTTCAGATTGTTAAAATAGAAATATTTTATTTTCGAAATTCTGTATCTTATTTAAAAAATACTATCTTCTTTATAAACAAAATGAAATCTAAAATATTAAATAGTATCTCAAATATTTTTTTCGCCAAATAATACCCACCTCTGCACTCTGGCCTCGTCTTGTCCATCGAAAGAGCGGAACAGACACGCTATTTCCGCGTGCATTGCCCCAGCATCTCCTGAAGGAGCGTCGCCGAGAAAAAGAGATGTTTCCACCTCTGCGAGCACGCGATGCATACTCGCAGGAAAGGGCGACAGCCCCGTGCTTCGAGCCCTTGTAAAGGGCGGCTGTAAATCCGGGACCGAGGCAAACGGCAATGAATCACGAATAAATCTCGGTTGATCCGGGGATTCTCGAGCGCCGGATTCCCGAAGCCGCGGTGTCGTCACACTTGAGGGCTTTCGTCGCGTGTCCGCAAGCGAAATGGGTTATGGGCTCGCGTGGTTGCAAGGCTGCAGGCGGATGGGCTGTGGGCAGGAGTGGACATTATTTGGACAAACAAATATTTCAAATGCAGGTTGAATTTGACTGCAAAACTATTTAGTACTTTAGGTTTTGTTTTGCTGAGAAAGAATATGGTATTTTAAATAACATATACAATTTCATAATTTCGCAACGTTGATGATTGAGGTACATACATATTACCTTTGAGATTAGGGGCTGTTTACGATGATGGGTTTTTTGAATAATGAATTACTGGGTAGGACTGAGGGCTCGAGGATAATAATAGTAGTTAGGTAAGTAATTAGAGGGTGGCTCTCAAGCTTAGAGAATGGTTAATTGCAATTTTTGTATCTTCGACGAGCTGACGCATCAGATGATGAAGATAAAGAAAATATTTGGAAGGTAGAATAAATAATGTGAAATTATCTCGAATGTAAACCACACTCTCTGTCGGCACAAAGAAACAACGAACAGCAGCCTGGAATAATGAACCGCGCCATTGAACTCTGTGAGGAAATTCCTCTCATTGTTCGGACTCAGTATACGTGAAGAAAATCAACCCCTAATTAATTCCGCGGCAATATCACCCTCATTCCCCGGGACAAAGAGCGCGCGAAACAAGCAGAAAATATTCTTGAAGCCAGCAATAGCCGAGGCAACGGTGACTCAACGGCAGAATCAAGTGGCCGGGGGTTTCAACCCTTATAGAAAGGGTAGCGGGCACAGGTTTCGAGTAATTTCTAACCCCGATTCGTAGCTGATTCTCAGGTGCACGTCCTCGATTCGGCGACTCGACGAATTCACGAGTTCACGCACCGATTGTGAAAACCCTCCCCTTTGAGAAATTCCAGCCCTAACGAGCCACGGCGACACGCTCCGATTACAATCCGAGGCAAAGATTGTAGCCTGCGACAAAGAAACCGGGGCTTCGATATTCGAACGTGTCTTTGTGCGATTTCTTGCCGACCCCTCCACCCCCTGGGGGTTGGGAATGATCAAGGAGACTTTTTTGTCGTTCGAAGCACGCGCACTATGCGAATGTTTTCTTATTAATTGGATTAATTAGGTTATTATTGATTATAAGGGTGTGTGGGGGTGTGGTTGGCACATGGGGGTTTTAATTACATTCCAGGAATGTTCGGGAATATTGTTAGAAAATATTAACGTGTAATTTTTAAATTAGAATTCTGAGGGGGTAGTTTTTATGTATCCGAAAGTGTGTAATTGGAACGCAAATTAATTTGAACGGGCTAATTTGAAGGACAAAGTTCGTTACTGAGAACAATTGTACGGCTGCCTAGAGGGTTGCAGCCCCTAGCCCGGTCAAAATTAGTATTTCCCGGGATAGTATGTCGAGTCGGTAACGGAATCACGAGTTCGCAAATTGACTGCGGGAAAAACGGCGTGTGCCACCTGCGCCACGCCCTTGTTTGTCATTTCATTAGTCCCATATTAGCGGTTACATGGTTGCCCAACCCTTCACTGCCAACCCCTTCGTCATCACTTTCGCGTTATTGGCTCGCTGGGATCGTTTGTTCCATTCAATCAGTAACCAAACTCCAACCTGTTTCGATACGAATTAATTACGCTCTCCTTCATCCCCATTTTTACACTACCTGCAACCCCATCTCCCGATTCAATCTACGTTTACACGGTGACTGATCTCTGACAATCGATACGCACTATGGATACTGACTTCGGTTGACTTGTTGCTCGATTTTGGTCGGGTGTCATCCCTTAAACTAAATTTTCTCGAACTGTCCCTTCCGTTATAAGTTTCGCACTCGAACTTCACCTTTGGGCAAGTCGAATTCAACCTTATGCAAATCAATTTCACCCATTAAGAACATTTTTAATTTTATTTTTTACAGGAGAAAACATTTTTATTAAAGTATTATAAATTTTCCATTTCCAAGGGCAGTTTTAACATTATCTGCTTGAGAAACTTTTCAATACTCTCGCCTACTATTCCAAGAAAAAGTAATTAACCTGGAATCCAGCTCAATTTGTAAATCCTAATGAATGAAATTTAATCTGTTCCAGGCAACCGGAGGATCGTTTCAACGTCGCGCTCAACACAGAATAACGAAATGGACACTTACGTAAGTACCATGGATCTTTGTGTAACAAATAGACGAAAGCAATAGGACGGAAAAAATGCCATGAATTCTTTGGGGCCTTCGTGACAATACGAAGAAATTTTAATTAAAATCTCCATTTCCAAGTAAATTTTTATCCAGTGGAGTTCGCCCCCGTGTTCGACGTTTATTAAATCCTGCAAAAAGGATTTCATATTTTTCCGATGTTCCTTTTTCTCTCGCTTTTGCTTTACCACTGAGAAATATCGAGTACACCACCAATTAGTGCACAATCTAATGTTACATTCGAGAGGATGGTTGTTCGTTGGTTCTGTTTGATTTGATAGATTTTTATGAGAATTTTGGAAGAGAAGTGATACTGCAGAAAAGGTCAACGACTGCGGCCCGGGTCACCGTGCATTCCTTTTGGATTGTGTGTGCTCGCTATAATAAGAGGAGAAAAGGGAAACCCGAGATTCGAGGAGGCAACAAGCACTTTGGCCACTCGTCGAGTGCCTCTTCGGCTCAGATACGTGGCGACAGCAAATACTCTTTGTTAAACTCCATTCTACAGGGACGGTCAGAAATCTCGGAAAAACCTCTCCACACAGTTCCCCGGATAGCTAGCGTTTTTGCATAAACGCTTTCCCGTAATAGAGTTGCTAATGCCGTCGACGCGACGTGTAATTATTTTCTTCGCGTCGATTCGATGCTGAAAACGTCATCCTACATCAATTTCCCAGATTTTTCATGAAAATCCCATTCTCTTCGACATTTTCCATTAAACATTCTGATCAATAACATGCCATTTACCATTAGAATATTTGCAAGAGAATGTGTGTGCTTGAGCAAATATTTAATGGAAAATGTCAAAGAAACACTCAATTCAACACGGTGTTTCATTTATTGCACACTGAAGAATAAAAACTGATATACATATATTTAAATTCACTGCTCAAATTTGTTATTTCACTATCTTCAATCTCGAAAATAATGTAGATTCATTTCTATTGCAAGTTAAAATCACGAGGTGGAGTCTAGCGTCATTCGGCCGCCATGTTAGCCCAATTAAATCTGTCAAAAGAAAATGGCCGTTGTATTGGTCCCCGTGGCGGCACAGTACGCAAAGTTCAAACTCGATCAAGTATAGAAACTCAATTTTCACAACGAAATTCCCGAGATAAGCGGCAGAATGTTTCGAGAACTTCGCTTCCGCAGCTCAAGAGCGGAAATGCGGAAAAGCTGGTCAAGACCTAGCCACGAGACTTTTCCCGCTTGGCCGGCGAAGCTAATTTCGTTCTCCACAAGCCGGAAAATTCGGAAAACTCGGTCGGTAGGCATTTGCCACGGTCCGCGCCAATGAAAACCATCGACGTGTTGCTTCCCGGGGCCGATTAATCATTTTATCCGCTAAATTTAGAATCCCACGGTGCGCCGAATGCGATTGCACGTGTAATTTACGTAGCGTTGCAACAACAGTCATTTCCCGATTAAACGAGGTATTTTTCAAACAAAGAATTATCCCACGATTTTACCAACATGGAGATAAAAATATATCATAGACACGAGAGTGGATTATATCCTTTATTATCAATCTTCGTAGGGGCCGCACTGTCCCAATTAGGTCCCTCGAATCCGCTGCCGTCAAAGACAGAAAGAGCAATTACAATCGCTCCGAGCAGATGCGTAATTAAAGTTTACTCGAACCATTCCGCCTTGCATCTTTCTTTCGAAACTAGAGATCCATCCTGAAAACACTCCCCTCTAAGAAACAACAGAGTACAGATGTTCATTCGACGTTGTTTTATTTTGAATAAGTCGAGATTGTATTTTTCTCGCCTTTCCATCGTGTGAACTTTTCTACTTTTCAATTCGCTGTATCTTTTTCGGCAAGCTCCGCAGAAGTTCGCGGCACGGTTAGCAATTGTAAGCGACCCCGGAAAGGATTTAAGGGATCCAACGGTGGAACTATGCGGAACGCGAGGATTTCTAATACCACGATATCCGGAGGCTTCTCGTTCTTCCTCCGGAGTCCGCGGTCTCTTTATATTACAAAAGCGCACGAGGCTTCCAAACACAGTTTCTCTCCATATAAATTTAGAAACGGTTGGCTGATACGGATTCCGCCTCCAACTTGAGTGCAAGTGTTCGCAAATTTGATGCCGCTCACTGATACGCCTGTTTTGGCATCATTCCAGTCTCGTAATTCCATGGAAGCCCATTTTCACACGTTTCGGATCTTAGGCTCCTAAGTCTGTCTACGATCTTCTGAAAGTTACTAGAAGGTTTCTGGGATCCCCTAACAATTGCCAGGACCCTCTACCGTCTTCTCAAAATTACAAGGACTCCCCAAGATCCCCGAGGACATTCTAAAGGACATTCTGGAAATTATTGAAACTCTCTGAGATCCCCTGAAAAGTACCCCTGAAAATTACTAGGAACCTCTACCATCTTCTGAGAAACAGTAGGACTCTCTGGAATCCCCTAAGAATAAATAACTAGGACCCTCTAGGATCTTCCGAAGACTATCCAGACTCTCACGGATCTGTACCGATGACATGAGCGTTTATGAGCCTAACATCATCCAATTAGAAACTGGAAATAGGCCGAGTGCAGCGGAAGTTAACTCGAGACCCGAGCAAATGGATCGACAGGAGAGACTGGTGTCTGTTTTTCATCTTTACGACACCAAAGCTCGGGAACAGACGTCGGGGCTGTAAGTGCCTCGTTGCTAATGCACGTCACTCTCTCTCTCTCTCCATCCCTCCCTGTCCGTCATGATTGAGTCGATCAGCGACCGTTCGCGAATTCATTTGGTAGTTCGCCGGAGCCGTAACTTCATCCGGCTGATCGTAACTCTGTCGTTTTCCCGTATAGCCGACGGGTTGGGTCTGCGTTCAATCCAGCAACGAATTTATCGTCGGATCGGTGAGATTGTTCTTCGAGGAAAGGAGATTAGGAGTCGGGGTGGTCAACGCAAGAGTCGGGCGTAAATATTGTGGGAAATCGAGAAATGGTGTGTGAAAGCGATGCGATAACAGTTCGCTGAAACCGCTGAGATAACTTTATAGCGGGAAAGCTGAGGATTCGATTAAAGTCCTTTGTGGGACTCTTGGACTTCTTAGATTTCTGTACAAAATTCGACGACGTTCTAGAATTGTTTCTCAGAACTCTGTTGGTCTCTCTAGGACCTCCTAGGATCCTCCGGAATTTTCTTGGACTCTCCTGAACTTTATAGCCCTCTCCGGATCTGCCTGAAGTTTTCTAGAACTCTCTCGGACTCTCCGAGGCTGTCCAGCACCTAGCAGGACCTTCTCGGATTTCTGTAAAACATTTTAAGACGTTTCAAATTTTTTTGGAAATTGCTAGGACTCCTGCAACTGTCAGGAGCCAATAAAGATTCTCAAGATCCCCAGGCTCCAGTATTCTTGCCCCACTGGCGTGTGCATTAAAAGTGCACGTACGGAGATGGCGCACGCGAGAATAGAACGCAACAAGGGGAATACATAAATGCTGTTCGCAGCGTATATCGCGGTGACTGCTGTGTCTCAACAAGCAGCTTTCCTCTTCGGTATCGAGAAACGGTCGAACGCGAGAGATTCCATTGGATTTCACTGAAACGATTTCAGCGTAGCCAAGAGAAGGACTCTCGGTAACATTTTTCAGTTTCTCGAAGCGGCGGCGAACTGATTTAAGTAGGATTCCTGTGGAATTCTTCTGCCCCATTTACGTTGGTCCCTGTCAAAGAGAGAGAGAGCGAGAGAAGAAAGCTGACCTGAGTGCAAATCGTGGCAATTTATTCGCCGGTGAAAACGGCCTCGAATTTTTCCACCCTTCCTCCCTCTCTCCTATGTCTATTTTCAATGAATATTTACCGCGATCCCCCCGGTTATACAGCGTTACTCTTAATTAAAACGAGTAATCCGCGTGAACTCATCAGTCGTAAAGTCTCTGCAAAAAACTTCAACACGCCAGGATTAAAGGCGACCCTCGACCGGAAGCGTCAGAGCGGTAACGTGTCTCAGGCAAAATGCTACTTTAATTATTGCCGACGACGACCTGTGCTACATTTCGCGATGAAGAATCGCCGTCTCGGTTTCTGTTCGTCGCGTTTTCTCCGTAGAATATACTGGCAAATTGAAACGAACGCGTCGCTCTACCAACGGCTCATTAACGTTTTCCCTCGCCTCGTTCCAGGAGGATGTCGATTTCAACAAGCCGAACAGCGTGGACATCCAGAATGACATCCTGGAGAGGAAGGCGATACAATGCCACCAGAAGAACGTATCCACGTTGGGTGAGTAATTTGTGGATATGATAATAATATGTGGACTGCGTCGTCGAAGTAGAACGGACCGGAGATTGAATTCCCTTGGTATTCCAGTCAAGTTGCACATTGCACATTCCGTGCGGTGCAATACTTTCAGCATTGTACATTTGGAATTGCTACCGCGACATGCAGTTTAGTTTGTATTTATGAGGGAGGGTCCTGGCGGAAATCTGTTCAAGGAAGTGGACTATTTTGGAACGTGATGGGAATTTCGGGATACTGGGATCTTTCGGGCGGGTTCGAATCCTCTGGAAGTTATTAGAGCTCGGTAGGATCCCCTGGAAATTAGTTAGGACCCTCTAGGAATCCTCTGAGAATTATTAGAGCTCAGTGGGATCCCCGAGAAATTACTAGGACCCTCTACAATCTTCTACAAATTATTGGGACTCTCCAGGACTCCTCGAGATCCCTTGAAGATTATTAGGACCATCTAGGATCTTCTAAAAATTACTGGGACTCTATAGAATCCCTTAAAAATTACTAGGACCCTGTAGAATCTTCTACAAATTATTGGGACTCTCCAGGACTCCTCGAGATCCCCTGAAAATTATTAGGGCCATGTAGGATCCTCTAAAAATTACTGGGACTTTATAGAATCCCCTAAAAATTACTAGAGAACTCTGGTAAAATGTTCCATGAAAAATTCCACGGAGGTAATGCAAAGGATGTGGAATTCCGACAAATTCCACGCAGCCGCGGTGAAGTTCGAACTCGAGGGCAGTTTGACTCTAGCTCTACAGGTTCCTCTAAAGCTTTGCTTTACTGTTACTTCCCTTAATCCGAAAACCTATAACCCTTTCCCTTGTGATATGAATTCCACGAATTCTCTTGGTTCCCCATCGTTCACGCAATACCGCAGTTGATTTTCCGTTTAATCTCCTCGTTGGTCCGTTTAATTAAATATTTCCTCTCTCTCCAGAGAGAAAACCATACCTCGAAACACCGACGAGCTTGCGAAACAACGCTTTTATTTAACCTGTGAACTTTATTTCGAGAGTTCCCTGTCCGGAATATAAATAGCTAGGTTTTTCTCTTGAATTTTCGAATTTTTCTCGAACCCTTTACTCACTAGTCGTCGCACATATATTCCCCTGGGATTTTTATTTGCCCCGTAGCCAATCGCCCACGCTAAACCGCCTCGTGTAAAATCTGGGCAATATTTCAAGAAAAAAATTATTTCAAATACTATTTTTATATAGTATTTCAAAAACACTTTTTCCTATAAATAAAACAATTTATTTGCATGATATTAGGTATGCTTTAAATATAAAATAAACTATTTACTATTTTCTATTTCAAATACCATCTCGCCCAGCACTGCTGCATGTTTGTTCCGTGGACCCGTACGACGGGGCAACGGAAGCACGCAATATACATAAATGCGTTCCGACGCACCGGCTCGCTGCGCTATTCATAACGATATCTGGTTTCCAGCCGTAACAAACAAACGGACCTGTCCACAATTAATCATGATACATAGCCGGCCGGAACTCCGTGGAACTGAACTCAAAAGCGCGGCTTATCGGCAGCTTTCAAACCGAGGATTTCGATGATTTCACCCCCAGAGACTTTATCTACCCTTGCGGTATTACCGTTGAATTCGATTCAGCATTGCTATCGGATACCGGGGTCTCGTCAGAACGACGGCTTAACTATTCAACGGGAACATCGCCAGAAAAATATGATGGTTCTTGCGCCAAAGCTTATATAGGTCACCGTTTCTCGGTGAATGATAAACGATCCCCTGGTATCGCTGCGTTCGGACGGGGAGAAACACGTGACAATATATCTGGGACAAAAACCTAATCAGAGGATTTTCCGGGGCGCTGTTTGTTCGGTGAGGATTCGAAACCTGGCCAGCTCGGCGAAAAGCGAGCGAGCTAGTCGCGGCACCACCGGAGGGTGCTGTTCAGGGAAACTTCTGATACGCATCGCGCGACAGTAATACCTTTGACGTTGACCGGAACGACGTGTGTCGCACAGTATACGAAAAGCCCTGTTTATCTTCCGAACTTTAGGTACGTTCCGTATTTTCGAGCACAAAATGGAAAACGTAACGAGAAAAAAAAATTAAACCGACTTCGGAAAAACGCACTAGAAGAATGCACTAAAAAGTATGAAATAATTTCCATTTAATTTATGTGAATACACACGAACTTAAATACAATACAATCTTTTCGCGAGAAATGTGAAATAAGCAGCGACAAAGGCTCGCAGTCGACCACCATATACAGGAAGATGAAAATCGTGGTTCCAAATACTATCTCTCTCTCTCTCTCTCAATCTCCCTCCCTTTCTTTCTCGAAATTCAACTTCCGACAGCAAATATTTGAGCGGAACGTCATTGAAACTACAAGTTGCCTCGATCTACAGTTCACACTATAAAGTTGTGTCTGGTGATTGAAATGTCTCTCGAACAAGCGAACACGCCGCTGTAACATATTACCATGGCTTTCCTGTTCCGTTGTTTACTCAGCTCGTTTGCACACGTTTCATTAGTTAACGGATGCTCGAGTTTTTATGTAGCTGCTCATTCGGTCGTTCTTTTCCCGTCTATTACTACTGCTGAAGTGGGCGGAGCTGAGAGCTCCTCCCATAAAGGGGCGGAGAAAGACATATGAATGTATATAGCTTTGTTCGGGCTTTTATTATACTTTCTGATTTATTACTGAGCTTATTGTTTCATTATTATCAGAGTGGGCGGAGCCAAAGCCCCTCCCTCGAAGGGGCGGAGCAAGCATATAAATTAGCAACATAAAATTGCTATTTTTCTATTGCTGATTACCATCTTTGACTTCGCATGGGCGGAGCCAGAGCTCCTCCCACAAAAGGGCGTGGTAAAGCCTATAGATATCTATGTTAACATTTCTACCTTCATATGTTCATCGTCATGTACATATTACTCCTGTATATTTCCAGGAATTATTTTCATAGCTTTTTGCGAAAATGGGCGGAGTCAGGGCCCCTCCCACAAGGGGGCGTGGCAGATCCGAGAAACGCGGTCCGTGCCGCGAGCTTTAGCCAGTACAGGAACGGAAATTTGACGGACGTGCGACGCGAGGCGTAATGGCTCGCAGAAAAGAGAATTGCACCGGCAGAGTGACTGCTGGGTAGCAGATGCAAATGCCTAAACGTGATTTCGCCGCTCACACACGGGAACCCTAATGGATCCCTATTCCTGTAACCTGGGACCATCGAGCAGGCGTGTTCGACCCCGAGTTATATCACTATAACAGCCCCATAAACGTGCTCCAACCAATATATTCTACAACAGTGTCGAAATTCTTGAATTCTTTATAAGTCACTTTTGTATTTAACTTTAGACCATTAATTTCCAAAGCGACAACGCGTCAACGTTTCCCTCAGCCCCTCCCTCGTTACATCCATTATCGTTAACCAGCTTTATCATCGGCTCAGCCGAGAGTGAATTGTTTATAGTTAATTACCGGAACAATAAGCCGGCGGCTTTCGTGATTAAATCGTTTTTGTAACATTTACTTTCCGGAAAGGGGCGCCGCCAATCGATTAGATCTCCCAATGACCCGCATAATTATGGCATTTAACTCGGCCTGTTACCACGGACAAGGACGATGATCTGCTATTATTTATTTATTGTTGAGATTGTTATTTATCGTTCGATTGGAGGGCTAATGAAGAGCAATCGATATTTCATCGACGGCAACGAGGACAGTTGACAAGAAAAATAGGGAAAATAAAAGTCGATCGCCGACAATTACATGATTGAGCGTTCGGTGACAGGAAGTATATTTCGATACTAATCGATTAATGAAAAATCGATTGCCGGGGCGTGGGTCACCTATCGGGCCGACCTTCCTGAAAAGTAATAGGGTTAATGTCTGCTGGATATTAACTCCGCTTAATGAAATTCAATCTATACTCACCATTAGGACTATTATCCTCGCCGTTCCATCGTCGCGCCCCGTTTCCGCAACTTCAATTTTCCCCTGAAATTCGCCCGCCCGCGAAATTTATGCGCTCGCATAATCGCGAAGAATTCGACTCGATCGCCTGCGAATTCATTTCCATACTGTGTTCATGCTAATCGTCAAATTTTTATGCACAGAACGGTGGGGAGCGTTTTAACGAGCTTTCCAGCTTATTTGAAACACGAAGAAACGGTTAATAAAGCTGTTGGCCTCGTTTAAATTTCGAGGAGACTTTTTCAAATGTGATCATATTTTCCATTGTATACTAGGATTTCTCTCAGTCAGCGATTTATGCAAACTACCACTGAAAGATTATTTCTCCTCGGAAGCACTTCTAGATTAATTTTCACAGCTTTTAAACGCCAGCGAGATTTTTTTCAGCACAGAGGAGAACTACGCAGTGCTGTTCCCGTACAAATTGGCACAGTTCCTCAAATCGGCATTTTGAAAGTCCATGCAAACAGCAACTTTTTTGTTGAAAATTGTTATAACGCTTCGCAGCTTCCGGTGACCTAAAAAACAGACCGAAACATAATTCCGAGTAGCACTTTTTACCGGATGAAAGAATTTTTTACATTTTTACATAAAAATCCGGCACTCAAAACGTCCCTGTGGAAAAGCGTATTTTGTCTTTTCGTTTCAAACCACTTTTCACGGTAATTCTATTACCTTAGAAGAGTGTAAAAAAAATAGTGAAGACAATAGGGCAATATTTTACACGAAAACCATGGTCTAAAAAAATTTTTTTTTAATCCCACAAAGCTTCCTATCTTCAAATTAATTTTTGCGGTCACCCAATTTAATTTTTGCCGGAGACATTTTTCAGAGACGGCCCTTAAAACCATCTGCATCGGTTAAAATAGTTTTCGACATTGTCTGGAAGATTCAGAAAAATGGGCCACCGCGATGTGGTGCGCATCGTGTAATATTTCCTGGGGAGATTGTCGAATCTCCGGGACGGAATTCCCGGCTGTCTCGATAAAAATTCATCCCGGCGAGCATTTTCGTTTCTCGCGAACCGGTTCCGGTTCCGAAATTAGTTTGGCGACGGTCACGTCCCCGTGTTCCTCGGTACTTTCCTCTTTTTTTCAACGGAAAGGGAGCGATATTAGGTTGGTCGGGATCACCGTGGGGCTGCGGATGTTCGGGCACGTGCGTTCCACTTCCGGTTCCTCCGCGAATCAGAATTCACCTTGGATCGACGGCCCTTTACCTCGACCTTAGTCTTTTATTCCAACGCGTCGAACAGATTAGATCTATAAACTAGCTGGGGGAACTCGGAGAATCGCAAACGTCCCAGGATCCCGCGGAAAAGCTGTTATCGAAGTTTTACTTTCGGGGAAATTACAGAATGGCGCGGGAAACTGATTTTCATTAAGCGCAGACGCGCAACGATGCTCGAACGCTGAGTGTAGATTTCCGGACGAGGAAAACTGAATTACTTCCCCGAGATTAATCCCCGCCATGACTCGCGTTTGAGCCATTGAGTTTTCAAGCGATCCTTTCCCCTATCTGCCGCGACAGTGGATTATTTTCTGGTCTCGAATTTATTGAAGTGGCGTGAAACGGTTGTTCCTGTATCAATTCACAGCTTTTCTCGACAATCGTAGAATATTGTCTTTTTACAAATTAATATCTGAAATTATAGAAAACGTACTATAGCTGGAGTGTCTCCGTGAATTTTTTTAATCTGAAATGTTTTTACGAATGTTTCTAATCCATGATTTTGTTCATAAAATTGTGAACTAGTGAAACTGTTTCCGAATGAACACTTTCGACGCCATTTAAAAATGTATCGCCGAGTCTAAAGAGGTGAAAAAAATTCAACAAGTCCCGGATCGTGTGAAAAACCAATTCCCCGGGGTACAAAAGCTGTAACAATGGAGGTACTGTTGTTAAAGTTCTTTGAACTCCTGTCAAAGTAGCTAAAGTGTTCTATTGTTGCGCGATGGATTAATGAATGCCCAGTTCGACGGCTTGATCTAATCGTTTCAGAAGCCACTTCGTTGAAGAATTGCTATTCAACGCTGTTCTCTGTACTAACGCAAAGTACACGAGGTGAAAATACATTTTTAAAAAATTTTATACAAAACACCGACCAACTACACGTGGCAAGAAAGCTAGTTTGAACTATTAAAATACCTGTCGGCGCGTTTCGGATAGGAAAAAGTTGATTAAAAAAGTACGATATACGAGGGACGGGTTATTAAATGTATCCTACACGTGCGTGAAGAAAGAATGAGGAACCTTTATGAAACAGGCTGGTGTCCTCAATACTGGGACGAGATACTGTGCTGGCCATCAACCGCACCTGGAGACCTCGCCATCTCCTCGTGTCCATCTTACATCGCTGGTTTCGACGTCCAGGTAATATCTAAAATTCAAATTGAACCCTTAAGTCTCACTTTCGGACGATCCCGCCACTCGTTAAGTATTCTAATTTCCTGGAATACCACTTTTCTTGCGAACTCTGCCCTCGTGCCTCGAATTTAAACTCCTTGATCCTGATCCTTGATTAAATTGTGCTAACTGCACCACTGCGTTCTATGTACACTTTTTACTCTTCTCACGAGATACCCTAATTCCATTATTTTTCCCCTTTGTGATACAATAAGTTCGTTTTATTATAATTAACACTAAACCTGCCGCGATCGAGTGACCGGTTTTATATTTTCCAATTATTGAAGATTCGTTTATATGGGAAATAATGGAATAAATTACAGCCACCCCTTTAATGCATCCCTATATGTATTTGTAATCGCAAAGTATACCATTCTTCTGCCGGAACAAGTTTAAAATCTTCAAAGTGAATTTTATTGACTAGGTGAGCGTGTTGGTGTCTTTGTAAAATGTGGGACCGTCCCTTTAAGCAACCCCTGTATTTTATAATTTCAACGTGTACCATTTTTCTGACTAAACAAGTGAAAAATTAAGTTAAATAAATTTCCTTGTCCAAGCATCGGGTAAACTATACTTTACCGGACTCAAAGTTTGTGCCTTTCTCCTACGAATTATGATGTATTTGGTATGTAATCCAGTATATTTGTACCCGGCGCGGATACAAATCGAAGTATTGATCCTAGAGATACAAAGTTCCAGTTATCAATTATTTTCCAAGATGCAATGGAGCAAACAATTATTTCCCTCCCGCGGATCCGGAAACCGCAAGCTCATGCGGGAACTTAGGCAATCAGCTAAACGCCCCTAAGACGTCACCTCAAAGGCTGAAGTTCTCAAGGTTTGCGTAGAACCATTTCTCACCGTCAAAGAGACCGCCCGAATCCCATGAAATTCTACCGAATAAATTATATTAAATACTGAAATTCGAGTAACAGCGTCCTTAGTGATACTAATTCGAGCATGACTCAACAGGCTAATGCATCGAGACAGTGTATGCCGGATGGTCAGTGGTTTTGGAATAATGGGACCAGCGGCACCTGGACCAACTACAGCCAGTGTTACAGGCATCCATTAGTAACTCTTCTGATGGAGCTTCCCGGCGGTCAGGAAAACAACGACACGCTCATTAAGGTGAGCGTTCACTCAAACGATTAGGTGCAGGCCGCCTCTCCGTTTAATATAGTTCCACAGGGCACAAAAGGCTTATGCTATTAGCCTCGACTCCAGAGACTAAGAAGATTATATCCTCGAAATCAGTGTTGCTCTACGGACTGCGGTTTATTTCCATAAATTTCAATCATTCCATCGTTTGTCCACAATACGTACTGTCCACTCGCTGGAGAACTTTCTCGTTATGCAGAATGCTCGATGATATTTAGGAACGCTTTGCCAGATTCTCCGGTGAATAATTACTGCGTGCTGCACAATGGAAAAACTTTCTAATTGCGAGAACAATGTCCGGTGGTATTTACAAAGGCTGCTATATATTTCTGCCTGCGTAATTGCTGCAATAATTTTAGTGGGAAGGTTACAATTTTCGAGGCGGCTTCTGGGAAAAATAAATTGTTAGTGACGGGTCATTAGTAATGGACAGGGTGTTTTTAAAAAATTGTTTTTCACAGGTGCATGATGCGTATAATGTTGTTAAAAATTTCAATAGGACATGTCTGTACGTACATAAATATACGTCATTTAACAGGACATGTTTGTACATCAATGTACATCAATGTACATCATTTAACAGGACATGTTTGTACATTGTTAGCAAAGTGCACTATTGATGAGGCAACGTTGAACGTAGCTGAACAATTTCGATTTCCGAATCACAGTGAAGAACTCGGAAGGGTGCCTAAGAGCCGTCCAAGTACCAATTTGAATTCCCAGCAGTCGCACGAAGTATTTTCGCCTGGGCATCGGTAGGGACTCGTTAGCGAAGAAAATATTCCGCGGAGAAAATTACAAGAAAGTCCGGGAGTGGGACTCCCCAAGGAAACTGAAGCTGTTGCGGTCACTGGAAATCGATGGGAATTATGTCAATGACGTCAAACGGTTTTAAGTAGAAAACAGACAGCCGGTTCTGGCAACGATCATACGTTTCGCCATTGTTTCCCTCTCTCCCAGGTTGTTTATCCTTCGGAGTTGTTCTAGAACAGAAGTCACGAAACTTTTTTGTCTCGTAGACCACGTGCCAATTTTTCCTGTTTTGCGTAGACCCCCCGCCTTTCTAATAATGAATTGTTACAAATTCGTCAACTTCAAATGTGTTTTTGGCAGCTGACACAGTGATACTCGCTTTGATAGGTTTAACTGTAGAGTGAAAAAGTTCATCCAAAAACTCTAGAACTGTCTCGAAAAGTTTAAAGGAGCAATCGATGAAAGTTCTCGTCATTTTAGTATTCAACGCGTTACTTCGAATTTTCTTTACTGCTTTAACTTTTTACTGCGAAATGGTCGCCAAATGTAGAATATGCCATAACCTCAAAAATAGCCTTTCCGTCACGTCCGTGTCCAAAACCTTGTCGACGAAGATCCCACGTGTTTCGGTCTTTCGCTACAGACCATTCGCAAACTCCAATTACATTTCATGCACCCCTAGTTTTTGTTTTCGCTGACATGGGACCCCTTTCAGTTCGGAGTCGACCCCTAGGGGTCGATATAGACCACTTTGGGTATCATTGTTCTAGAGCTAGAGGATCGCTTTTTCCGCAGAGGTCACCAAAAGCGATCGGTCCGAAAGATGTCGAAAGACCATTAGCAATGCCGTTTAGCTGACAACCATTATTGGAAAAGCATTAAACAGCATCTCGTTAATGATGGACGTTGTTCACTGATTGCATTACACGTTCCTAGTCGCGCGCCTGTACTTCATGAATTAATGAGAGCTGTAATTTCGCCATCACTGTACACCGGGCGACAGCAAACAATTTAATTGGGATCATTTCTGTTGCAGAAATGCGTGCCCATAGTGAAGACCATTTCCAAGGTCGGCTACACCGTGTCCTTCTTCACGCTGGTCGTTGCTTTCTTCATTCTGGCGTTGATCAAGTAAGCATTAGCTTAATATTGACCCTAGATCAGACGATTTTGTTCTGAATATGTTGTAGCCCCTGTAAACTTAGGGGGGGTTTAAGTCACCATTTTGCCGGTTTAGAATTTGTTTAAAAATTACAGGCTTACTTACGAATTTTTATCTCGGGAACTGTTTGTCCGATTGAGCTCTATTTTCTTCTGTTTTATTCGGAAAGGATTGGGGTATTATAAAATAATTTTTTCAACCCCGATAATTAGCTCTATGATGTCAAAAAATGTGAACAAATCCTTGTTTTGCGATTTAAATTTTGAGAAAAATATTTGACATGGAACGACCCCCTCTGAGTTCAGTCCCAGATCCCCTGTCAAATATCCAAGATCCAGTCGATCCACATTGGAAAGCTTGCGAAGCGTTCTCCGATCGCTGACACCTCGGATCACTACTCCAAGTTTATTCCGAATCGGACGTAGGAAATTAAGGTGCCCGAGGAACATGCTTCACATGCACCTCTTCGCGTCGTTCATGCTGCGAGCGTTCATGGCCCTGATGAAGGACATCCTGTTCGTGTCCGGGATCGCATTAGCCTCCGACGTGATGATCAAGAACGGGAAGACCTATTGGCTGGTAGATGAGAAGGAGAGCAGCTGGCTGTGCAAAGCGTTCACCAGCTTCTGGCAGTACTTCATCCTCGCTAATTACTTCTGGATACTTATGGAGGGCCTGTATCTCCACAACTTGGTGTTCCTGGCGCTGTTCACCGACGTGAACTCCAGTATAGCTGGATACGTTTGTCTCGGATGGGGTGAGG
This sequence comes from Lasioglossum malachurum, assembly GCA_028455605.1. Classification (NCBI taxonomy): domain Eukaryota; kingdom Metazoa; phylum Arthropoda; class Insecta; order Hymenoptera; family Halictidae; genus Lasioglossum; species Lasioglossum malachurum. The sequence continues at coordinate 4,569,504 of CM052315.1, forward strand.
CACCCGCAAAATTATTCTGATAGAATAAGTAGACGGCGGATCTCTCTGAATTCCAACGTACTGGAAATCGTACTATAGAAATTTATATGCTTCCTTACTATGTTTAATAGCTCCGATGCTTTTACTGTTTTAAATTGCACCTATTAATTTTTGTCACAAATGCATAAAATCCGGTTTCTTCAGGTTTGCCGGCCATATTCGTGACCTGTTGGATCGTGGTGAGAATCACTCTGGACAACAAGTACTGCTGGACCACTCACGAGAACCCCTACCTCTTTCTACTGATCCGGGTGCCCACCATGCTATCTATTTTGGTGAGACATCCCTAATCAGACAGCAGTGACCTCGAGCATCTCTTTGTAACGAGGGTTTCCGCTTGCAGATCAACTTCGTCCTGTTCGTGAACATAGTCAGGGTGCTCCTGTTGAAGCTGAAGTCCACCGTTTCGGAAGAGACTCAAAGATACAAGTAGGAACTGTTCTTCCACAGGTTTTCCAAAAATTCACCCTTTTACAAATTCAGTATTTTTACTTTGTACTCGTGAGAACTGCTAACCACTGACACCTTTTAGGAGATGGGCGAAGAGCACTCTAGTCCTGGTGCCGCTCTTCGGGGTCCACTACACTGTCTTCCTGGGCATGTCCTATAGCATCGGCGTGAACGAGACTGTGGAAGTGGTGTGGCTGTTCTGTGACCAATTTTTCGCATCTTTCCAGGTGTCAATGAAGTTCGTCACCTGTCGGAACATCTTGAACATCAGTAGCTAATATTTTATTTGTCTATCTAGGGTTTCTTCGTGGCTGTGCTGTACTGTTTCCTGAACGGTGAGGTGCGCACGGAGCTTTCCAGAGCAATCAGGAGTCACAAATGGTCCCGATTCCGGCCGAACTGGATGTCCAGACCGTCCACGCATTCCGGAAGCACCTGCAGTTGCAACGCGGCTAAATTAGGCAGGAGGGCCAAACGACCACCTTGGTGGAAGGATCCCTGGCTCTGCTTCTTCCACGATAAGACCGCTCGACGCTCCACGCACTCGATGGCGAGTACACAAGGTGTCCTCTCTATCCAGACAATCCTCTGGTCTACCTCTAGCTAACGCAGTCGAAGGATCCGTAACAGAAACAGCCCTCCCGACAGGACTTTCAGTCGAGACTCTTGACTCGTAGACTGCGGATCTTTATGCAATTCATTTTTGCAGTCGATATTATGGAGCCTGGAAGACTGAAAGATTCTTTCCATCAGTAATGAAATAAGTTTATTAAGAATTGTGTACGCGTTTTCTCCGAACGCGTAAAGATCCGTTGTCTATTAGAAACGAAGTTCGGGTGGTTTCCGTGACAAGCCCCACAACGATTCACGTCCTCCATCATCTTCCATGTAGTCTGCTAGCCTAGCACATCTCGTTTCTTCGCCTCTTCTCCACGCTGCACTCGCTCTCTCGCTTCCTATAGTTCTCGTTCTCGAACATTGACTCCGGACGTTTTTAGATATTGGTACGCGAGGAGGTAGTCTAGCCAGCAGCAGAGGATACCTGGAGATCGCTGAAAATGGTCAGGCTGCACTCCCCGGAGCACAGAGCCAACAATCCCGTTACACCTCGCCCCTCTGCAGCAAATACACCGACCAGTCATTGCTTTCCTTCTGTTCCAACGTGAGTCTCTTCATCATCTAAAGGTCACACTCCATTCGTCGTCTAGACGCAGACGTATGCGTCCAGACACAGGCGATCACGTCTGAAGTTTGCACTCCAAATTCACCCTTCTGCGAGACAAATTCAACCTTGTGCAAATCAATTTCAAATCAAAGACTTACTTAGAAATGCTTTACTTGCAAAAGGGTGAATTAGGAGTGCGAAACCTGTAAGATCGCAAGACGCTGCGTCCAGACGCGCTTAGGAGATCCAACCTTAACCCAGACCTCGTCACATTTGATCTATCGCCATCTTTTGGTCCAGGTGTCCGAAGTCACACCTTGCACAGGCACGAACACGGACAGGGTCCGGGACCAGCACCGCTGGAGTGACTCAGAATGCTGTCACCTAGCCTACGAACTGCACAATCTGCACCACGGGCCGACCTGAGTCCCTTCACACTATCCCCAACTCGGGTTTCTTCGACGTACCAGCTGATACCGTCGTTGCACGCTACTGGGCCATTGTTTTCACTCGTTTGACGACGTTCGATGGAGTTTGAGAGATTCGTTGCAGCCACTGTTGCTCAATATAACCTTCTAGGTTTGGACTTGTTTCAGTAATCGCTGATGAACCAACTAGAGAAGCTTGAAACAGTGTTCAGAGCGTATTCAAATATCTTGAAACATTGCAAACGATCTATAACAGCAAGTTCGACGAGCAACCGTGTAGATCTTGCAATCCATTCTCTCTACGAAATGTTTGATACGGTTTGACAAACATCAAACCTTCAGTAAATCAATGTTAAACAGTGTCCAGGAATTTTTACAAGATCAGACAGCTTCTTCAAACGTACTCAAACATCTTAAAACATTGCAAATGATCTATAATAGCAAGTTCGACGAGCAACCGTGTAGATCTTTGTAGATCTGCAATCCATTCTCTCGCTCAGCGACATCAGTCGCAAACAAAACCCAACCAAAACCGGTACTTAATCGAAAAAGATCGCAAGAAATGATTCATTATTTATTTTTGTACACTACTGTATTTACATGTCAGTGTAGTCGCAGGGTGTCACGTAAATTCAGATCCGATTTGAATCATGCTCGCTTTGTGATAGCTTCTCATTGTTCCAGATTCACGTGGCACCGTTGTGCAGCATTCTCTCCCTTTGTAAAAATAATTAATTACGGAGCGTGCACAGTCTGCTGTCTTGTATATTACAACAAATGGATGTTTCTATATGTGTACACGTGTGTGTTTCCAATGCACAGGTGAGCGTGCGCGTGTGTGTGTATGTATGTGGATATGACTATTATAATACTGCAAAGTTCAAAAACCTTCCGTGTGCATTTCATATTGAACACGCTTCTCTTAAAAATGATTTTCAGAAAGAAACGATTTAGCCGAGGAACAATTGATAGCATAATTTTTCTTTAACAGAGATTTTTATCGTATCGAGTTTTTTACTTTTGTATAAGCTCGCCGAACGCACACGGAGATCTATCGATCGCAATCCACGAATACGTTGTCGTCAATTACCTCATCGGAGTTATTATAAATAATTAATCGTTCACTTTTCTGTGTAATGTAATCTCGAGTATTTCATTTCCTGCGAGTCTTGCACTTCGTGTATGCTTCATTTAATCGCGTTAATTAACGGAGAACATATGAATTATGCATATCACGATCGCCGAAGCCAGCCTCGCTAATTTGCAATTAGAATCAGATTTTAATTTATACTCGCGCCGCGGTTAAACGGTGGATCAACCACCGCGTTAATTAATAAACAAAATATTCGGATTCATTTGATCGTGAATTTTCGGGTTGATCGTTGCGAGAACGAGAACTATGGCGATTAAGGAACGCGTCCACAAGAATGAATTCCGTGGTCGCGTAACATTTGATGTGTACCTCGATTATGCAAAGTCACGTGTACAAAATCAATAAATAAAAATCCGTGAGTTGTGAAACCGTCAGTCAATTTTCATCTGTTAAATTATGTAAGTATAATATTAATAAATGTCCATCTTTTCGGACCCGTGGATATTTTTCATCATTTCTTGTGGTGAGATAAATAATCCCGAACACTTCTCAACAATTTCTTTATGAAACTAATACAAAGTTTGTACTAACAATTAGTGCACGCTTTTTACAATGTGTCTATGTATATATACTTACACATAAATATTTACACAATTATTTATGGCATCGTTCACTTCCCCACTGTTCTTACGTCGTAACAAAAATACGAATATCTACTGCGAATTACAATTTTAAAGATCATACAAATTTTTCAATAAAATTCCCAGATAATGCGAGTAGAATTTTGCAAGTCTTTTGTCTGATTTTATTTTTATAGCGAAGCTCAGTATATTTCTTGTATCTGTTTAAAACAGATGAGGTCTGCGCAGCGGCTCGTTCAAAAGCGAGGATTCCGGTGGCTCGCTGGAAAACAGAAAACGGTGGATGAAGTATAGTGAAAGCAGAAGCGAAATTAATTGGAAAATTCTCTTACCATCCGGTAACATTTTCCGCAGCGTCGCAGGTGTTGTACAGTTCGTTGAACGCGTTTCCTTCGCCGCAATTATGCAATCTCGGACGGCCGTTCACGCAAACATAATAATGTTGGCAATCGTGCGTGCTGCGATGGAACTGAGGACCGCCGAAGATTCCTTGGTCCCTCACTTCCGGGCACCGGAAGCCGAGGAACGCTGCGAACATTATTCACAAATTATCCAAAATGTTCCAATATTAAACATTTATTCCGAAAATTAAACGTTTCTACCTAGCTAGAATAATCTAGACACCAACATATTTAATAATGTAAACAATACTGTGAATAATGGCACAGCAATTTCTATTGGTGACTCTGAGTCACCCCTCGACTGCTAAGCTGCTTAGAAAAATATTGTGGCTGATTTAGTTAACAGAAGTTAAATCCTCTTACCCTCTGCATCACAATCCGGTACTTGATCCGGCCAATCGCAACGATAACTTTCAGGGTTGAAAGCCAACCCCTCGGGACAGTCGAAAACATACCCCCTACCGTCTGCACAGTTCATAAACTGGCCGCAGTTCTGATGATCTCCGACCTTAAAGTAGCCATATTGATGGGGACAATCGTCCGTTGGCTGGGGAGGTTCTGCAAATGTAAAACCACCCCTTTAAGGCACCCCTATATTTTATAATTTGCAAGATGTATCATTTTTTCCGACTAAACTCGTTAAAAATTAAAGAATTTAGTATGTAAATATTTTGCGAAACATGGAACTACCCCTTTAAGGCACTCCTATATTTATAATTTGCAGGGTACACCATTGTTTTCCGACTAAACTAGTTAAAAAATAAAGAATTGAGTATGTGAATATTTTGTGAAACGTGGAACTACCCTTTCAAGGCATCCCTATTATTTTTCGTGTAAATAAAATGCGGAATATGAACATTTTCAATTGTTGCTAGTGATAAAGCATTAAATAGTGGGTGGACTTACGGCGGCTAGACCTTGCTCCGCAGTCGATATCGATAGGATAGCCGCAGGGATAATTGAATCTGGCTTCCGGGTTGAAAAGGAGACCCTCGGGACAGAGTTTTTGCTCAGGTACACCATCGATGCATTCTATATAGGCGTCGCACTGATTAGGGACCGGAAATCGTCCATTCCTCTCCTCGCAGGAACCTGGTGACTGTCTCTCAGGGACATTGTGAGCCAGTTGGTTATTTGTGCTCGTGAAACGCTGATAATTAGACAACGCTGCAATCAAAAACAGTGAATAATTTTTATTTTATTTCAATGAAATCATTTCAATATTAATTGTAATTTTTTCATTTTCGAAATTGACTCCGACCATCAAGAAAAAATGACAAATTTTTGTTAGTGTTAATGAAATTACTTTTTACGTTAATTCTACCATTCTACCATAGTGACACAAATTTTTCTGCGAATGAAAAAAGAATGTGGAGAAACGGAATGGAATGCTCTAGGTATGCATCATTAACCTCTGCCATCTCGAGGATGGTGCTAGAAGAGATTTCATAGTTCAACCGTATTATAGTAAGCCTCTTATGCAATATTATTCCCGTCCGAATTCAAGGAAGCACAGCGACACAGATGAAGCTATTACACACAGATCTTCATTCCAAATGGGAGAGCATTAAACCATCTGTTTCGATATTCCACGTGATCGTTTCCCAACTGTTTTACGAAACCAAGCTGATCCTTTCGCGTTTACGACCGTAAATCCAACTATACTTTACTGCACGCGAAATTGCCAATAAAAGTAGCATCGGTAACAATAAACGACACTACTGGTTCGAGCTGACAACATTTTTCCAACCACAAACACCTTCTTTTTTATTGTTTTACGTCGCTTCTTTAACTGCTATGGTTATTAAGCGACGGGTCCTATAGTGTAGGGTAGGTTCCGAACCACCTCCAACCACAAACATCTAATTCTCTACAATTCTATATAATTATTCTATATAATGATATATTCAGTTAATGAGAAATTCGATACTACCTGCGTATGCAACAATGATTTAATATGTGAAATTAATTATTCAAAATATGCTTCTCAATTTCACGTTGATTAAATATTTACTTTCTTGCAATAACAATACAGGCATTAACATTGCATTAACATTAACAGTACAGGTCCGCCAGTGTCCGGAGAGTGAATCTTAACCTTGAAGAGCGACGGAATTAAATTTCACGAAAAAAATAAGGAAAGACTCCGGTCGGGTCCGAGGAAGATCTCGAATATCAAATACAGGTGTATCTATGGATTGCGTAATTCCCGGCCGGTTACATAATGCGAACACCTTGAAGACGGGAGAACCGGTCGGCGAACGTGCACACGCTGAAATCCACGGAGAAAGTTCGGCGATGCGACTCGACCTCTGCGAAGCCGGGCCGGCATTAGCATAGTTGCCTTACGAAACCGAGTCTCGAGGATTCTGCTCCGATTGGAGCCGGGGATCCACCTGTTTCCGGAAGCTTCGATTCCCCTAACTCTCTGAACCATTTTATATCTCCGGAATCCTTCGAATCAGCCTCCACTTCAATTAATCAGCTTCGAAATTCATGGCTGATTGATTTTGCTAGCATTTTAGGGTACGGAGTCTTGATTCTGAAGGATTTGCCAAGTCTATAATCTTTATGAGGTTGTGATTAGACAGCGGATCATTATGCAATATTAAAAATTTCCACCTTAATTCTTACAAACTGGAGTAAAATTGAAATTTGTTTCCTTTTCTACATTTTTCTAATATTGTTGCTGTTTTAAATTAGGACTGTTACTTTCTAGATCTCTCCATTTCGTACTTGATCCTCACGAACTGATCCGTCTAATTAACCGTTTAACCTATTTAGAGTACACAACAGAGATCTCATGAGTCTTTGAATACATGAAGCAACCCTAACAAATGAATTAGATGTTCCATGTGTACATAGCTAGAACTTTGAGTTGTCACGCGCACTGTTCATTGTCTAAAACGACTTACAGAGGATATCGAGCATAGAAATCGTCCCTGGATGTGGCCGAAGCAAATTCCTAAGCGAGACATTTGCATATCACGAATCTCAGGAATCCCGAGCATCGAATCATCGGAACTTTCGAGAAAGAAGTACCCCGACCGCGTCCTCCTCAAGTTCTTTCGAATGACGCACGATCATCCATAGCGTTGAATATTTCAATGGCGCAGCTGTGACGAGTCGCACGTTGAATTTCAATCGCTTCACATTATTTTCATCGACCCATTAAGCGATACGCCATACTTCTAAATGGTCCCTAGCTCCTTCCAGCTTCTTCTTTATTCAAAAATTGAAATAACTTTCAAAATCTAGCGGAATTTACCATCCTCTGAACTATCAACTCAATGCCCCAAACGCTTCGTCCCCTAAACTACCCAACGTTCCTGTACTATTTTAACACGAAAACGAAAATCAACTAAAATAAATATTTCTTCTTACCTAGAATATTTCCATTCTATACAATTTGCTCATGCAATACTCGAATGTCTAGTAATTTATTAGATATGAAATAATTTCATAACGTAACAATTATTTTACATTACTGATATAGCAATGTTTAGTGATGCCTCAGAGTCGCCATTCGAGTGCTAAGGGTTAAAACTCTAGTAGGATCCCATCCCCTAATGTAGCCAACGACCCCAAATATCCTCCCCATAATACCCTTAAAACTCTCTCTTAACACTCTCTGATAAGGTCCCTTGAAAACGGATCAACAAGACCATAAAACACAGAACACAACCGCCACTGTTTGCCACGATCTAGATCTCCGGAGGAATCTCGATGATCTACTCACGGGTTGCGGCCACAAACACGCCGTAGGCAATCGCAATATAAACGATCGTCTTCGAGGCCATCTCAAGTTGCTGTCGTCCCGCTCCCGAAACAGATACTACGTCCGAACGACTCTTCCTCGCGAGCTTTTATCATCTCAGGCCGGTCTTCCCGGCGAAGAGAGGAGAGGAGAGGAGAGAACAACGATGCTCATCGCGATTCTCTCATCCACGGACTTGCTCTCGGTCCTCTTCGGCTGCTGCCTTTTTTTCGGGCCCCCTTTCACAAGTCTATTTCCGTCTGTGTGTTTGCCTTTACCGAGCCTGAGGCCTCAGGATTGCAACAATGACCCTAACTGCTCGCATAGGAGACGCATCCTGCACCTTTGACAACCCGACCAATTTCGTAACTATTTTCTTACTTATGCAGGCTCTGCGCTCCAATTGGAGTCTCTCGGTTTTTTATGTAATTGTTTTAGCTTAATGGAATGTTTTATTGTTGAAATTTAGAAAGTAAAACTAAATTGTTTTTATTTTGATGCACAGGGGCAGAATTGTAATTTATGTTGAAGCAAACACGTTCTCCAAGATGGTCGGAAGGGTGCAAGCCACTTGAAGATATATAAGGTTGCATGGATGGATTTTCCCGATTTCTGTTCGTTTACCATAAAAGATAAATACTGCTGCGGCCAGAGTGTCGCGGAGAAAAGGTCCGTGAACGTCCGACACGCAGAAAAAGAAACGAAGAAAATGTCAAGGCTCTGGTTCCAAGCCGCCTCAGGCCTGTTTCTCGTCTAATCGCGGAACTTTCGTTCGATATTGCGCAAATCCTGCCTTCTTCGCGGAAGACCCCGTCGTTTTTGTGATTAAATACCAGAGCTGAACGAAACATTGAATCATTCTCATAAGAGGAAAGCAGCAATATTACCAATAGTACCTGGAAATTTATTAATCGTCAGCTTTTGTTTTAATTAGCGAAACAATTCAAACTGCAATCTAATTACTAGACAGATCAAAGACAGATTCATTATTTTCAACTGACAAGCAGTCAGAAACTGAGTCAGAATTAATACGAAATAAACAATTCAATTTGAGAGAGAGAATAGAGGATCAAAATTAATGTGAATCAAAATTAAATAAACTTGACTTCTATACCACGAAACGAATTTAGATAGCACTGGTCGTCACGACACATGACTAAATTATCGCGAGAACGCAATACGAATCGAGAATTTTAAATCAATGAAAATTATATAAAGTTAAACTTTTTACCTCCGGAAACCAGAAATTGTTGCCTCTTTCTTACGTACTTTTGTAAATTTTGGCGAGAAAATGCCAAAAATCTACGCTTCACCATCCTAAGGTCCTAAGCGGCAAGCGGTCAGTGATTCAAAATGTTTGACACTTAGGAGTGCCTGTGGCGGATGTTGATAATGCCGATAATGCAGACAGACGTCGATAATGTCAATTCCTATTGAAATATTGATTCATTGTAAATCTTGTAAAATAGTTTCGGTTAATTTGTATATATACATTTGTTTGTTAATATTCATTCGTTTGAAACAGATTTGAATAAACCTTCAAAGAAGAAACATGTTTGTTCATTTGAGAACGTTCCCCACATGCCCGTGCTTGTCGTGCCATCTAGCGGCACCGCTCGGCAAGCGGCGTGCGATCGTTTAAACATTCAAATATGGCGGGCACTCTTACCCGGCAAATACATTTGAAATTGGCCAACTCTAACTCTAAACCACGCATAATTTTTGAATCATTGATCTCCTAGAATTGAAACTTGGATTTTTGGCATAAGAACCAAGTAAATGCGAGTTAATAGAAAAAATTAATAATTCTAGTTTAATATTTATTAAGAATGATGTTGGATAACAGACAAACGTCGCAGATGTCGCGATGATCGGGGCAGGTATGCGTCATCTACTGACGCTGGTTGGAAGTGGGTTCCCGTGCCGGCCAACATCATCAGGTCACGTGACAATAGCATATTGATACGTGTCCGACGAACGGAGCCACGACTCACTACGATTTGCCAGTCGGGCATACGCGGCCAGGTTTACTCGTGTTTTAGATTGAGTCGGGTATCCTCGCGTCTGTGTCGATCCCGGGCATCGTCAGTGAGGATTGTTTCCTAGACTTTATTGTCCGCTCGGAACCTCGGATTCAAAATGGGATGTGAGTACACGTAATCTTCCATTCAAAAATATAGAGAATTGTTTCCGTGAGGATTAACACGCCGCGGTGGTCGCCCGTGACCGTAACCTCTCGGTTTCCCGTTTTTTCCCAACACATATTGCACGCGCCGTCGAAACCCGATCGGTTTCTGTCCGAAACTCGTCCTTGTCCACCAATAATCGCATAATCCACCTTGCTAATTCTATTTTTCAGTCAAATTTCTGGAGGTGATCAAACCGTTCTGCAGCATACTCCCGGAAATAGAGAAGCCGCGGCGAAAAGTAAGTTAACGGTTGATCCACTTTCGTTCTGTCCCTAATAGATTTTCGGTTATCGGGCGCGATTTATTCTACATTTGCCATCTGTTACTTAGATCCAGTTCAGGGAGAAGGTGCTATGGACTGCGATCACGCTGTTTATCTTCTTAGTATGCTGTCAGGTGAGACTTTACTCTAGGATACTTAAAGTTTGTTTTATTTTCATTGTAATTTTATATATTTCGGTTTTGTTGGATTTCCAGATTCCTCTGTTCGGTATCATGTCTTCGGACAGTGCGGATCCATTCTATTGGATCCGTGTGATACTTGCGTCGAATAGAGGTACTCTCATGGAGCTGGGTATCTCTCCCATTGTTACTTCTGGACTGATCATGCAGATCTTGGGTGGTGCCAAGATCATCGATGTTGGTGACACCATAAAGGACAGAGCCCTTTTCAATGGGGCACAAAAGTGTAAGTTTCAAGTATTTAAGGAGCATTTTAAATGGAACTGTTGGGATTACTCTGTTTTAGATACTCATTCAATTTAAATCCAAATACTCACTTTCATACTTTGTCCACAATATTAAATACTAGAGTACATCACAAATCGAAATTCTATTGTATCTGAGTACTCAGGTCCTCTTCCAATTTAGATTGAAGTACTGAACTACTCACACACTCCTCGATGTTAAATCCTCGTATACTCAATAAATAAAATGGATATCATCACTAAGTACCCAGGTAGTCGGGTACTTGTTGCATTTCGATCCAAGCATCTGAATATTTCAATCACTTGAATATGTGCTCGAGTGAGGTCCACTTTTTTCGAATATGCTTGAATACTAAAGTACTTCAAATGTCGTTTTGAACCCTGAAGTACCAAAATCTCCGATATTAATACTGATTTATTTCCACAGTATTCGGTATGGTGATCACCATAGGTCAAGCCATAGTATACGTAATGACAGGAATGTATGGTGACCCAACCGTAATAGGAGCCGGAGTTTGTTTATTGATCATTATCCAGTTGTTTGTTGCTGGATTGATCGTATTGTTATTGGACGAGCTTCTCCAGAAAGGATATGGATTGGGAAGTGGAATTTCCTTATTCATTGCGACCAACATTTGCGAGACGATCGTATGGAAAGCGTTCTCTCCTACCACTGTCAACACTGGTACGTCTCATTGTCAATAATGATCAATAATATTAAATCCCATTCACTAATTCATATGATAAACCATTTATAGGACGAGGCACAGAGTTCGAAGGAGCTGTGATCGCTTTGTTCCACCTGTTGGCTACCAGACAGGACAAAGTTCGTGCTCTTCGTGAAGCCTTCTACAGACAGAACCTTCCCAACCTGATGAACTTGCTCGCCACCATCTTGGTATTCGCTATAGTGATATACTTCCAGGTAAAACAAGACGTTCCTACATTTTGTTGGTAAAATTCCAACTTCGATTTTGATCCAAAATCCGAAGTTAGAACTCGGTTATTGTATATCTTGGACTACAACCATGATTGCATTCCAGGGCTTCCGTGTCGATTTGCCAATCAAATCTGCCAGGTGCAGAGGCCAGTACAGTAGTTACCCGATCAAGCTGTTCTACACCAGCAACATACCTATCATCCTTCAGTCCGCGTTGGTATCGAATCTGTACGTAATTTCGCAAATGCTTGCGGTCAAGTTCGAAGGGAACATCATCGTGAATCTCCTGGGAGTATGGTCGGACGTTGGCGGCGGAGGGCCTGCTAGATCCTATCCTGTAGGAGGATTATGTTACTATCTATCACCACCAGAATCCGTAGGACACATACTTCAAGATCCTATACACGCTGTGCTATACATCTTCTTCATGCTGGGGTCCTGTGCTTTCTTCTCGAAGACGTGGATCGACTTCTCCGGCAGTTCAGCCAAGGATGTACGTACTATTCATTGATACTCATTCAGCCAGTACAACTTCTTTCGTTTTTTAATATTCGACTTGGATTTTTGTCAGAATCAGTGCATTCAATGAAACAAGAAGCGTACGAGGTCTAATTAATATTGTCCACCGACATGTATTGATTGAAATTCGCTTTTCTGCAGATTGCGAAGCAGCTGAAGGACCAGCAGATGGTGATGAGGGGGCACAGAGACAACTCGATGATCCACGAGTTGAACAGATACATACCAACCGCGGCAGCGTTCGGTGGTTTGTGTATCGGTGCGTTATCCGTTTTAGCTGATTTTCTGGGCGCGATCGGATCCGGCACCGGTATCCTCCTCGCCGTGACGATCATTTACCAGTACTTCGAGATCTTCGTCAAGGAGCAGAGTGAAATGGGTGGCATGAGCACGCTGCTCTTTTAATTCGAATTCTCCCGATAGACACTTGACATCGAAGTGAACTTTTTTTAATTCCGAAGAACTGAAATAATAATAATTTATTGTAACGCGAGCCACCGTCGGTCGACGGTCTGTTCGATTACTAACAACCGGCGGACTGTAAAACGGGGAACCGGTCTTCATTTTTTGTATCGAACCGCACAGCAGCAAAAAAAAACAAACCTGAGAGAAGAAACACATATGGACGTGTTTATGTGTTTAGACTTCTACCTGAAACAACTTTTTTTTTCTGTCGCATATACTCGAGGAATATTTAATTATCGTTTCATGCTCTTTCATATATCGAAACTTTTAACCGGATAGTATCAACAAGACGCATGTTGACGAAGCGTAAGAGGACACAAGTACATACACACAGAACACGCATACAATACATATATACATACAACATATATATGAAGAAATGCTCGAATGTAAATACCGGGCTTTGACATCCGGGTTTTCCCAAGCGAGGATGTAATATCTGTTACACGACGAGCGATGTACATAGGAAGAAAGTAATTAAATATTTTCAACATTTTTAATAGTGTTCTATACTCCGAGTGATCGAACGGTATCACACTGAATACACTCTCTATCTCTCTCTCTTTCTCCATCTCCATCTTTCTATCTCTTCTTCTTCCAAAATGGCGAGATTCGAGTGGTTAAAAAATCCATCATACATAATCTATGTAATCATTTCGCGAGGACGAGACACCCACCTAGGGTATATTCGTGGAACATGTTCAAAACAGGTGTTCAATCCATCGTTAATTGCTTTCTCATATGTATTTAGGAGGGATGTGCTTCTGAAAAGACTTCATTATTGTTTATTTTTTGTTTCCCGTTTTCTCTGCTGATCTGTTCCTGCGCTCCAAAAAGATGCGTCGAAATAAAACTGTACGATTCGGGCATGCGAAAGGTTTCTAATTGTAAGCATACTCGCATAATATTTATACGACGTCCTATCGATTGTATATTACTTAGTTGTACAACAAACAAAATATGGAATTTCTTATTTTATATATATACCATACACGAAATGGTGGCCGTTTATTTTGTATTTAGTATTGTTATTAAAAAACAAAACAATGTGTCCCAACCAACGGTGTTCGAATGTGACTCCGAGGCAGAGCTCTGTTTGCTACCCCCAACTATCCGAATTTTAAGTCTGGATGTACAGGGTGTCGAAGCATTTACTAGCTCGTAAATATTATAAACATTCGATAAAAAAAAAGAAAAAAACGAACGAAGAAAAATGGTACTGTTTTTTGTAAACAATATATGATGACCTATACAAATTTTTGGGCTTGCAATAATTTTTTGAAGAAACGAGACCCTTGAATCATTTTTTTACGCGACGTATTTTTTAAGCAAGCATAATGACCGTGGGGTTCGTAGAACAAGAATGAAACAAATATTTTAACAATTTTATTAGGTCATCCCGCAAGTAATGTTTCGTATCTATTTCTTTTTCCTGGAGAAAAATGTTGCAGTTTTAAATTAAAAATAAGATAAAAAACATTTTACTGATGGGGTGACCTAATACATCATTGCGTGACAAACGTTTCTATTGTATAATACAAATTCTCCCGACCCGTCTATTCACAGGGGTGTATGTACAAACGAGTTCGTGTGTGTGAAATCGTCGAACTATTTATTTTCATTGTAAAACAGGGTGGCGTAGAGCGGGCCCATCGTGTGAATGTTGCACAGTAAAACTAAACGAAGAGTTTCCGTGAACCGCACGTTCGGCATGGACGTATCTGTGTCTCTCCAAGCGATGTTTGCTCCTTCGCTGCGAGTGAACAGCGCTGGGGATGGGACATTCTCGCGCATGTAGGCCCAGACGCATTCCTTCATGATGGTGTTGATCTGTGAGAAGCAATCTGATTAGTAACTTCGACTCAAAATTATACTGGGTAACCTACATAATTCTGTGGTTGTCAGGAAGAACGCCGCATGTCACAATTTCAAAAAAATTGAGTTTATGCATTAATTGAGCTTCATAGTATAGGATTTACATATTTACTTTAAACGGCAATATTTCGGAAGTGAAATTATGTGACATGCAGCATTCTTCCAGACAACCACAGAATTAACAATACGACAAACCTGATGCGATTCCAAGACGGGCAAGATGTCCCTTATGCTAGCCAATGGCGGCGGTAACAATTGACCCAGCGCCATGACACTGACCAACGAAACACCTTCACTCGTATTCCAATTAGCCATCACAGTTGCAGCAATGCCCCTTAATAAAACCGAACAATATGCCAGGGCTGGCCTGTACCAGGCCGTCAATTTTAATAGTGTCCATAACAATGGCACATCCCTAAACGTCCTCCGGATTTGCAAGTCCCTCTCTATGGTCACCTACAATCATCGAAACGATACAATCAATCGTACCAATTTTGTTTAGCACTAATGTCATTAAAAATTGTAAATGTACTTTCGTAAACTCTTCATCTGGCCACGGTAGTCCATTGTACATAACATCAGGTGACACCAACTCGACCAACAGTAGGCTGACCACAGTCAGGGCGTCCAGGTTCACAGGGTACCGCTCCGAGTCCTTGGTGCTGCAACAAGCCTGCAACATTCAGATTTTCAGAAGCACTCGACAGGGTCAAAAGATTTTCTAAAAATCTTTCATGTCGTGTATCTACAGTCAGTCTCATAATTGATGGCACATATACCGGATACCCTAAGTTTAAGGTGGCACACTTTGTCAACATTTCAAGACAAAATTCGTCCAACTATTTCTCCAAACCCTGGTACCTTTATCACGTCCATCAACAGCATCTTGTTCAACGCAATGATTTCTTTATCGGTTGTGTTTTCAGGTGGTGGTTTCCGTGGACCGTGGCCGATCACCCCAGCATGGAACACTGAAGAGTGTTTCTGAGCTAGCATAGTACTGGTAACCTAAATAACAAATCCATTTGTTAGCTGAATTTTTTGACAAGTTTTCATGACGTCTCCCTTCACACCTGTTTATGATTTTGGTGTAGAAGCAACATCTCCTCGAATCTCGGTTCAAATTTCTCTTTGGCGCCGAAATATTTCGCGGGATCGCCACTGATGGTGTGCCCCAGAATTTCCCTGAGCGCTAAAACTCTGGCGCAGGGGGAATAGCAGGTGAAATTCTTCAGCAGGTGGCACACCATCTTCATCCCCTGTTGTTTATTTATTATATCTGAAGCAGACATTTTCATTGAAAATTGCAAGACGCTCATTTTTGTTGTAATGCATAAAATCCACAGTCCAGTCGTCATACTTTGGCACCTACCTTCTTCGGCAATGCACAAGAAGAAATACTGAATCACAGCTCTGGTCAGCTTCAATGTAAGTTCCACATTAGGCAGGAAATTATTTTCTTCGGGTGCGCTGAATAGGTCCAACATTCTCACTATGTCGTTGGCTAATGCGAAATCGTACGTCTTTGTCAACAGAGAGGAGATCTGATGCAGATTCGACTTTATAGCGTTTGTGATCATCTTTGACCGGAAGATAGAAGCTTTATTAGACCTTTCCCACCTGTGGAAATTGTTAGGATTCATTAGAGACATGACAATAGACAAAATTGTATAATGTCGTAAAGAAACGAATTAAAAGACCTTACCTCAACAAAGTAGTGAGATTTTGGAAGAACTGCCTCCTTTCCTGTTTCTCCAGCACATTCTTATAATTAATCTCCCTCAGTGCTTGCTCTATCACCTGGCTGAAGTATCCATGACTGGCTAGCATGTTTTCGGTGTCAGATTTGTTCGAGGGGAAGAGTACAACATTATTACAAACCAGGCGTATCAGAGCTGCAAGATGAAAATTGGTCACAGACTTCGCTAGCATATACGAGGCAGCGGAGATCAGTATATTAGGACTCTGGCTTCCTAGGAAGCACAACAATCTAACAGCAGTCTGAACCCTGAGCGGACTCTCGTTTAAGAGCAGCGGCAGTATCACAGGCAACTCTTGCTTAATTGAAACCAGCAAAACAATGTTCGCAGACTGAGGCCCATGCGTTCTCAAAAGAAGATCAATTTCCTGCAACACTAACTCCAGAATCTCGCTACATACACTCTTCACACTCTGCGCAGCGTTTACGCTATGATAACCAACGCTGGTGGTGTTCAGAGCAGTGTTCAACAACAAATTGATGATCTGCGACGAGCCCTGCTCGCATCCCAAGACCAGATGCACTGTCAAGTCTATCAGAGCTTCCGGTTGGTTGTCAAAGTACTTGCACCAGTCTGTAGCGAACAAAGCTAGCCTCGGAATGATCTCCGGCTTCAGAGTTTGCAATACATCGCTGGTTATAGCTTTCAGAAGAGTCTGCGACAAGGACGCTAAATTTAAGAGGAACGGGACAGTGGCTAGCTTCTGCTTCTTCATGTCCTCGTCCACGGTCGCCTCCTCGCTCATGCTCCATTTAAACAGATCCAACAATGCTGTTCGAATATCTTGGAAATGACTTCCAGCCAAATGGCCAAGGATCCCTACCACTGAATTCAGCTTAGGGTTCTTTATGTTATGCTCGTAGCCCATCGAGCAAAAGTCTTTCAACCCACAGGACAGCACTCTGGTGATCACTGTGTTGGGGAAGCAACTCCCAACATGAGCAACCACCCAGTCGAAGTGGGGACTGTGCAGAACACTGGTATCCAGTAACGCTTTGATACAGGACTCCGTGTCAGAGTGCATCAGACACTGTAGACACTGTGCTGTGATGTCGATGAGCGTACGAGTGGCACGACAGGACATCCATTGCTGCAGAAAGTCGTTGATTCCAGCGTTGATTGGCAGGTTGCCTCGTTTCGCATAGTCAGACGACAGTTTACCTGCGATATAAATTAATTACTACATGTTCTGAGATCGAGTAGGCTGAAATACTTCGACCAAGTTGTACCTAACAGCTCCAGGGACCATGCTGAGATGATGGGAGCCCAGGCTTCTGGATTCCCATTGATGAAACCGCTTAGAACTATGTGGATCTCTGCTATAATCGACTCCTCGCATATCGCTAGGTTTTGGTTCGTCTGAGGGAATGGAAATTACTTATGAAGCTATTTATCGTTTAACAAGATTCTTGTTTATAAAGTTACAACTAAAATGTTACGATTGGGAAGACTGTCGAAATGAACGCTAGTAACGAACGTTTGTTAACTTACTTCGATCTGACGCACGTGTTTGGTGACGGCAACGAAAAACACGTTGCAGAAATACTCGAGCACTGCGTCTCTAGCCGCAGGGACATTTCGCAGCAAAGATAATGCTGTGCGAGTGACATCGAGGGTGCTGGTGCTATGAGTTGGCCTAACCGCACCGGAAATGAACTTTCTCACCTCCGCCAAAATATCTTGTGGCGAAAGCGTCCCCGTTGAGTTATACATTCTAAATCGCTGCTCTCAGTCAACAAATAAAATCGCATGCTACCTTAAGCGTTACGATCATATCTTCTGTCGACTGGTAGGGGTTATGCTCGAGCATCGCACGTTTCCTACTGCGATGCAACATTTATGCGTCATTTTATCATACTTCCTACGACCGCCGTTACAATTGGTTACAATTTCGTTGCGATCGAGATTGACTGAGGGACTTCGAAGGATGTAAACAAAATATGTATATGTTTATAAATAATATGCAACGTTTACACTCTTTCCAAAGCGATCTCTCACTTGTTTTGAGTAGGTGGCAGCATAATGAAGCAGGAACGTGTCACGTGTAACCTCCTTTACGACGCGATCGTGTACATCTATAACGTCGCGTTTGTAACCTTATCTTTGATACAAGACTTCCAATTGTGCGTTTTTTGCGAATTGTTAGGCAATCAGGATGAAGACGCTGGGATTCTGGTATATATTGCGCGACGTTACAGAGGAAAATTGACTAAATATAGAAATCTGCGACTTATAGACGAGTCTTACACTTATTCATGATACACTGCGCAATTAATCGTTTATATTTTTGAACGAGACGAAAAGGGCAATAATTTTACGAGAACAATTTTTATTCAATATTTGTACTGTGGAGAACATCTCTTTAAATATTTCTGGAACAGTAGTAGTATTCAAACAGTGTCTATCTCATTGGAAATAGTTGTAAAATGTATAAATGCGGACCACCCAGTTCATCGTGGAATAAATATGTAGTATAAATAAATACGATAATATCTAAAAGCAGTCTTCAGCTAGTATCTATACAAGCAGTAATAGAATCATGGTATTTTTATGGAGCGATTCAACGTCTTTTCTTCTTCTCCTGTTTTCTCGGTCTATGCGGTCTCCTAGGTGTAACCTGGGGACTGTTCTCCGAGCATTCGACATCGCTCGGATCATCCTGAAAACAACGAAAACAATTCAATCTCGACATATGGTCGATGACAACAATCAACAAGTAAAATTACCTTCAGTGCAGCAATGCCATCGGAAGGGCCAGCCTGATAAACAACAATGGCCAGTAAACATATAATTTGAAACACTGCTCCGACGCATAAACCAAATCGTATCAATTGTTCGAATAGTGTCTCTTCAGCCGGAAGTAACAGTCGTTTCAATTGTGGATCAGTCTCTGCCATTTCTGAACACGAGAAGAGGCGGCTACGTTCTGTATTTATATGTAAACGAGTGATTTTTGATACAATCGAGAAACATCAAAACAATATAGAATGATTTACGTAGTTACAGAGAATCGAACAATGAACTTGGAGGTTCGAACTGGCAAATCGCGACAATATTTTCGCTACAGTGTCTCCCCATCTTTCATTGCCGTTTTTTTCAAAGTCATTATACCGGGCGACTGGTTAGGCGATTAGCGTAGACGATTCCGATCGAAATGCGACATTCTCCGACCGTAAAATCGGTATACCTATCGCTCAACAGTCACAGATCACTAATCAAAACATTTTTGTTTTCTCGGAGAGCATATCAGCTAGAAATCAATAACCCGAGCAACAATGATCATCGAAGTTTCGCACCGTTCGAGAGCGACAAATACTGCCAACTTTCTCGACGACGTTCTGGTGTGTCGATAAATTTAAACGTCAGTCGACTACGATCAACCTATCGACCCAGCCACCGACATTTTCAAACGTCGAGTCGAGTCGGACCAGGTTACTCGGTTCATCGATAAACGCGCTGCTCGAGAGGATCAATCCTGAATAGATCTTTTCATTCTCCGATTCTTTTTTTCAAATTCTAGCGAAACAGCCGAACATTATGCGCTGGTTTCGGCTGCCTTGAAGTTGGCAACGGAGAGCTCGTTCGTATATTTCCAGTCAGGTGGCGTCGGAAATTATTAAATCTATGGGAACGCCAACTATCGACTAATTCGAGCACCAATAAGTCTGAAATTAAAATCGTAATTAACAAGTACACCGTTGTTCTAGACGATTGCAAGTGCTCAGAGTAATTCGAACGGAGCTAGAGATCGAAATTGATTTTCGAAATTGGAATTGTGATAAGGAATTTGAGAGTAATGGACGGTTGAAGTTTGGAAGATTTGAAATTGGCGCGTTGATCACAGCGCCGGAAGCTATCTGGGTTCGAGGCTTGATCGCTCGCGAGTCCGTGGATGTGAACCTTTGTTTTGTACAGAAGAATGGCTGCCATCTTTAGTTTTCGATGGATGTTTTCCGAAGAGATCGTGAATTCTCGTATTTATCGCGATATTTAATCACGTAGGAAACTCTCGAACAGTGAAATAACGTTGTCCGCGATGTAAAGAGTGTTCTGCCGTTCGTTATCGAAGCTGCCCTGGTGTCAGTTCCGTTGAAAAATGCTTGTGTTTACATCCAAGTTTAAAGTCAGCCTCTGTATTCCTGTCATATTAAGGTAAGCAATTCATTTTCACGGGTTTTCGTGTACGGGAACGCTTGGGGGACGACGGTTTCACACGGCAAACGATCGAATTCGCTCGAACTGTCATCGGAAACATAGTTGCAACAATACGTCGCTGTCCGTATTTATGAATCGTTTGTGACGTTCAAACGATCTTGTTAGCCAGTGTTTTTCTCGGCGAGTTGTCATCGTAAACGAGTGTTGATTACTGTGTTCCCGCGATTACGGTAATTTCTTTCACGATTAATATACTGTGACGTGAGTTCGTCGGGCATTTCACTTAACCAAAAAAAATTTGTTCGCCGAACTTCGAACGGGATCGATCTTTCGTCTGTCGCGATTTGATTGTTAGACATTTTCGATCGGCTAATGGTGGTTGTTGTTGCGACGATTCTCGAGACGAAAACCGATTGTTTGAAAGACAGATCTGTTGGTGCGATTTTCGTGTCCGAATGGTGGCAACAATGGCTGATAAAATGGTGAGTGACTACAGGTCAACCACATCGTACACATACCACTCTACCCGGGGAATTTACATAGTTGTTAACGTCTACATAGCCTTTCAATGTTCTTTATCCAAGGCACGACCAGTTCCCCACAATATTTCTCATGAATCCTCTCGTTTAACCCTTTTTGGTGACAGTACTATCCTCCATACGTGTCAGATCTGAAACAGCTTGTGTCACTTTTATTTATATTCGTTTCAGCCAGGCAAGTGACTTTCCATTTTCTTTGCGCACACACCTGCGTGCTCTAATCATGCTCGCTACAACGTCGATAATCTTGACAGGAGTGGTTCACGAAAAATTGCCAGGAGAAAGAACACGGTCACGACCACAATGTCACTTGTAGCCAGCTTTAGCAGCGGAAGGCTACAACCAAGTTTTACGGTTGCCTTGTTTGTTGAGTATCTTTACAACCGGTGTCTACTTGTTAAGGTATCTCGTCCACCAACTGCGAGGGCATATCGATAAGAACCGAGCAAGATGACGAAACAGATTTTTAATGTGCCCGCAAAGCGGCTATATAATATGCATACTAGATAACTTGTCGAAAAGGAAAACCGAATGCTTGTTCTTTCGAGAAGACTGAAATTGATCGAAACGTCTGCATTCGGATTCGACTACTTTCATTGTAAGATAAGTATTTCAAAGCTCGAGTTATGAATTACGTTCTGAAAGTGTTGTTTATAGGGGAAAGTATCGGTAAAAGTTGGTTCAGAACGTCGACAGTGACATTGTCTCGGATGTGAGCGCAGAGGTTTGCATCCCGACCTGCAGAAAATTTGAAAAAAAGGCGGAAAAGAGAGAGTTCTGGATACAGTCGTCGAGACTGATTTTACGGGCGGGAATAGAAAAATCTGCTAGGCGGCGCTGGTCTCTCGCTCTCGAGTGCCGCCATGTTGCTCGCTCTGTTGCTCCTGTTGTCTCTCTCGCTCTTTTTCTCTCTCCGTGTCGTGTCGCCCCCTCCCCGGCATTTACTTTCGTCGGCCCCTCTCGTTCTCCTTTTTCTTGATCTTTTCGCGATCCCTACCAACACAGACATATACAACATTCACAGAGAGTCCGTGTGTCTCTCCTATTTTCTCTTTCCACCCCCTCTTCCGCGAAACCTCGGCGCGTTCCTCTTTCCTGTCACGCTAAATTCCCTTCTCTGCATGTTTTGTATGTACCTTGGCCGAGAGAGAGAAAGAACAGCTTGCCTGCATCCTCGAGATCCTCAATTTATCGATTCCACGATGTTATTTTTACTCTCGAATTCCTAGGGAATTTCTGGAAAATCTATTCAAATGATGATCTACGACCTACGAACAGGTTAAGCTTTAATTAAACGGAGACTTCCGGCCCGATTACCAGGAAGCACAAGAATCCTCAGAGCCAAGTTCCAATCTCTATCTTCTAGTTTCTCAGAATTCTAAACTTACTCGAGAATTCTTGTCTCATACTTTTTAGTACTAACTAAATTATTTCCTTGAACGCTTAATTTTAAATGAAGCGGAAACTTCCGGTTTTGGTTACCCGGAAGCGCAAGAACGCTGGGAGCTAAGTTCCGCAATTCTCTGTCTTGTAGTTTTTCAAAACCTGTATTCTTTAGTGTTCTATATCTAGGTAGTTTTAGGGGAATTGTACTCGAATTATTGGAGAATTTCGTGGCCTATTGGCGGCACGCAAACTTCCGGTACCGACAATCCAGAAACGGAAGAATGTCTCTGGAGTTCGGCTACTCGAAATCCGATCCAGATAAGGAGATAACCTGGTTATGTCAGATTATCGGCGTCAGGGGGGAAATCGATGAGAAATCGTGTCGCTAATTACACCGGGGCGATAATGTTGCGGGTGTACACGCCGGATCAGGGATTAATTATCGGCCGTTCGAGTTCCATCGGATCGAATCGTATCGATCCGCGTTAATCCGCTGTGTCATGCAGGTTAGCCACGGATCAGTCGTCGACTAGATCGTCAAGCCCGCGGGTGAATCTTGCTTCCCCCCTCCCCTAACAATGCACCAGCAGCCACAGGGCTTAGCGTCGAGGATATCCTTCTTAATATTTAAATAATTCGTGGCACAGTCGTGTATGCACAGGATGTCTCGTTTTAATTTATCCGGCCGATTATCTTTGCATCTAGAGGTCGGCTTAGTCATACATGTAAATACATCAATCGCAGTGACGCTCATCCACCATGTTGGCTCTTTCGAGTTAGGCGGTCGATGTTAGCACTAGATTCCGGAAATTTATAAGCACTCGTCGATCCTCGGGCATCGATAAATCTTTCAGAGGTCCAGCGGTTTCTCTCCGCCTCTGGCCGGATCAAGCCACTTCCATGTAAAGTTGCTCGAAGTGCTTGTTGTAAAGTCAAATCTCTGGCTGGTTGCATGCGGAGTGGGGTAGGGGGTGCAGATATGGGGCTCGCGGGTGGTTGGCGGCAACCAGTGGCGCCGCAACCAATTTTTTTTTCTTCGCAAATACCGATCGATCCCCTCCCTCCCATTATCCCGCCGCTATCGCTCCATAGAAAAACGCAGCCACCGGAGGAACTAACGACTCAATAAACAGCTCGCGGGAATGATTCTCCGCAGTTTTGTAAAACACTCCTGTAGATTTTCTTCTATAGATTCCAGCCGTAGAAAAACCTACACAAAAAATATCTTGAAAGTTACCGATACTTTCAAATCTGCTACCTGGCTCAATTTTTACACAGCTCAATTTTGTCACCCTCATGACCCCCGTTTCTTCTAAGAAACGTATACAACTCGATCAACAAGTATTACTCCCGGGTTGGCATTGGATTTCGAATTTTTAGCAGATTCTCGAGGAATGTGTAGGGGGTTGAGTAGGTGTGGGTGTACGAAACGGTGTTTCGAGAGTCAAGAGCTGACACACTCGAAATGTGGTCGATGGGTACGCCTCTGGTTGGTAGCATTTGTCGACACGAGGTGAAATCGTATCGACCGCAAGGGAAGTTTGCGCGGAGTGACGGGCACGCGCGACACACACACACTGACACAGCTGCAGACACGTAGTAAACGCGCAGCCGATCCACGGGGAACCAGAAGAAAACGGTCGAAAGGCATGCCGTTTTTTCCAGGATGTGAAACCAGCATTCCTGGCGAAATTTTATTGCGCTCTATCCGCGAATCCAAATTGCCGCGAGACTTCGTATAAATTGCTGTATCTACAACCATCCAACGTCCCATCATAATTCTTTCTAGGTATAACTCCGGGATCATATAGATTTTTACCGGTTCCCTGCATTTAACAATTCGCTTAAAGTAGGGATCTTAATATTACTGTAATTTTTACTTATTCGTTGCGTTCAGATATGATTTAGCTACCGGTGCAACTGGGTAAGAAAATATTGACGCGTTCCGTCTTTCAGATTTATTTTTCGACTCTCTAGTGGGCGGTTTTTGGACGGGGGTGGGGGATGGGCTTGATTTCGGTAGATTCCGTATGAAACTGGGTCGAACCGTGCAATCGCCCTGCCATTGTCCGTTTTATTAGCTCGCTGGTAAAGGACCGAGGCACTGGGATTTATACGGGTTGCTGATCCAGTCCCTGCGGTATCCATTACCATTGGCCACCTCTACTGACGTCATCGGGAAAGGTCCAATAGAACGATGTCAGTGCGTACGCACGGTCGAGCTGCTGCTGCTGCTGCTGCTGCAACTCGCTTACGAAGTGGCGGCAAGCATGTCCTGTTGTGCCCTCGAATTTGTGTCATCGGGAGATAACTTGATTATCTCGTGATCACTGACTCCGGGCGAAATTGAATGCATCAGGTATCGCTTAACAACCGTCGCAAATCCAATTATCCACATTTTTGAAAATTGTTGCAAAAGCTCTCGAATCACAAAATTTTTGATACTGAACCTACCACTGCCGGTCAAATGATCGGTTTTATATTTTTCATTTCACAATTATTGAAATTATGATATTTCAAAGGGGTTTCATCTTTCGATATGAAAATTTCTGGGTTTTGGTAACTGCGCGATGAAGCAAGTGGGAGGGGTTAATGCAAAGTGGAGTGGTGTATTGTTTGGAATATTTTACATCGTCGGTTACATTGCACCATCATCGATTTACATCGAAGTTGATCATTCCTTTATCAAGTGCAAAACCCTGTATTAAGTTACATCGGTTGGTTGAAAGCGGGTTGTGGGGCGGGGGACAGGGCAACGAGCAACTAAAGCGGTGCATTGATCGATTCAGGGGGGTGGGGACGATTGAAACTGACCAAATAAGAGAAGCAAGACTATTTTCTACGAAAAAAGCCAGAAACACGAGCCACCTCGAGGCGAACGAAAATTTACAACGCAAATATTTTTAGAAAGAGGCAGTTTGAATCGTGTAAATATTTTACATGAATCCGAAGCTTGTTGATCAACAAACAGACAAAGCTGAATGTCACGCACGGTAAACGAAAACATTTACAACCTGAACATATTCAGCAAATTTAAAGATATGAATCTCCTTCGAAAAATTCGAAGAGGCAATTTGAACGATGTAAATATTTGGCAGGAAACGAGAAGATTGTTGATCAACAAAAAGGAGGAAACCGGAGGTTACGTATGGTAAACAGGCTCGCAGTAAAAAATTGTGAACGCAGTTCGTTCGTGGCCCGTGCGTTGACTCGGAGCGCTATAGTGGTCCGGGACTACGTTTTCCCGCGGGTTCGGAATAGTCATGAATGGTTAAATATAGAAGCCGCCGTTCCGACGAGAAATTCGCCGGGAATTCGCCTCTCGGCTTCGATCGAAAATCAAACGGCCGCGAGAATCCGCGAACGATTTCGCAAGATCCGAGCCGTGCAATGTACCGATGCATTTCTTCACGGTGACGTCAGTCTGTATTAATGGTGCCCGCGGTTACTATGGGAACGGTGTATCTGCGATGCACACGCTTCTTCGCGACTGCATAACCGACGTAGCGCGGAAACTTAAAATGGCGCGCGTCCACGAAACTATTTATTTTTGCAGGAAATTTATTGCTTTCTAAGCTTAGAATTCATGCTTCGCCAAACCGTTCAGGATTTTCAAGAATTTAAACGAATCATATAGAATCCAAACGTGAGTCAAAATTGACCGCATCACACTTTCACAAGCCTTTCATTTTTATTACGTAAAATATTTTTGACTCTCGTGGAGTTAAATTAAAACACGGGTCGAAATAGACCCGGCATGGGTGAATTTTTACCGTGCTGTCATCTTGTTACCGAAAACGGTTTCTCATGTCTGGTTTCCAATTTTTTACGACGCCAGGTTGTGTAACTCTAGCCCGAGGAAAAGTAAGGATATCCTTAACATAAAACCGGGGAGAATTCGTTAAGAACCGGATCCGCGTTGCAATGAAATGTAATAAAATTTGGTCTGGTCGCGGGAGAGACAAGGGAGCGAGTAAGAGAGAGAGAGATTTGCCGGCGCGAGGGAAGGGGCGGGGGAGAGAAAAAGAAATGAGCGCTTCTTGGTAACCTTGGGTGTAATAGCGGAGGTGCACAATGCTGGATCTTGGTCCCTTGTCCCCCCGTTCTTCCGAGTCTCCCACGTAACGCAGCGCCGCGCCGCTCCAATATTGCGGGTAACGAGCGTCTCCCGATATCGATTTATTCAAACCTGTCGCGTGCCTTTTCCTTTCTCACTGATCAAAACTTTGCAACCTCTTGCCAACCAAACAAAAATAATTGTCAAACAATTTCCCTCTTAAAGGTCACCTCGGCGGGATCCATGAAAAAAAATTATTACAACTCCGTAGAGTCGCCTGCAGGATCTGTGAAATTTTCAAAAAAGCAACTTGCAATTTCTTGGACCGTTTTGTATCAAATTGGGATTTTCCGAGAAGAAAAATGCATTTTCTTTTTTTAAATTTTGACTCGGACCACTTTCATGATTATTGGCACAATTGTTCGCGCAACGAAGCCGGTTATGCGAGCAGCAAATTTTCCCCACATCTGGGAAAACGGAATGTCTTCGGACCGGCTAAGCATGGTCGCAGCCTCCCCTCGAACCGCGGTCGCATTCCTGAGTGACTAATCCACAGAACCGCAGCGCGGAGCTGCCGACGAACAGGAACAAAACCTTTCCGACAGTGGAGTCTACTCTTCTATCTACACCGTGGACGCATTTGCGTCCTATCCCTCATCGACATTCCCATTCTTTATCAATATCTAGTCTAACAATATTTGAAATACAGTCTGTTAAATATCTGCCGGAGTATGGGACGCAAGAGCATGAAAAACAGATGGTAACAGGCGCGGGTTCACTATCACGACGCTCTTCTATGCATTTACATGCACGATCGTGTCCTGGGGGGCGGGGAGGGGCGGGGCGCAAGCGCTCTCTCCGCGAAATCGGGTGGTTGTTCTCGGCGACCGTCTCCGCTCGCCTTTTTACTGTGATTCCCGAGACACGCGGAAAAAATCTCTCTCCTAAAATGACCCTCGCCATATTAGATCCCCACCGTTGTAAATATAATCGAACAGACGACAAATAATTGAAGATTGCCTCGCACTCATTTTTCTCGGGATGTCCACCAATTTTCCAGGTTCGGCCAAGTTGAAAGGACAAGGGGTAACATTTTTAAAATGCTCGGGGAGGTCGTAAAGATTCCATCTCTCGGTGGAAAAGCTTTTGCACGGTGGCATCGGGTTCTGCCGAGTGCACACGGCATTGTCTCGCATCTTGGTTCACTTCCACCGACGTTTCTCGTTCACTTCTCATTCGGCCCCGCCCCCTTGCTCCGTTGCCCCCGCCGTGCAGCCTCCGCGAGCGGGAGCAGGCGAGTAAAAGACGGCTCGCTAGCGGATAAAGGACAGCCTGATACCGGTTATTGGCGGGGACTGGCATATTTCACCGAGTGTCCGGCAATCAAGCCTTTGTATACGGCTTACTGCATGATGTACGCTCTCGTGGCTCTCCCTCGCCGGTCTTAGGGAGCGAGCGAAAAGATAAACTTTACACCGAGAGACAGAGAAAAAGAGAGAGTGAAGAGGGTGGGGGGAGAGTCCGTGAGGGAGGGGAGATGTTCGAACGGTTATTCAACGGCGTAGGACTAGTCGCACAGGTACGGTTAGTATTCCCCGACGGTAGGAGACACCGTACTATGGCGGTGTAGCTCTTTTCTTTATTTCCGCAATTGCGGCCATATTGCAGGGAACCGGCTGCACCAATTTACCCCGCTCGTCGCATTAGTTTTCTAGATACTCCGATTCAAGGATAGGCAATTAATCGAGAATCTTCCAGGTTCAGAAATTGCACAGGAACCTTCTAGTATAATCCTTAAAAGTTGTCCAACTTATTTGGCCCCCCTGTGGCGGGACTAGATCTCGCAACACAATTTGTAATTTATTCTCAGATTTAATCAATATATTCTGCTAGATTTTATAAAATTGTTGAAAAAGGACAGTGGGGGAATTTTCAGCTTGGATACTTGGAATGGAAATGGCGCCCCCCCCCCCGGGTTAGACCAGTCGGCTAGCTCTTTTTGTTATTGATTTTCGTGGGCGGCGCGGAAATGTTGGGCAAGCATGCGATGCGAAAAATCGATATCGCGTGCGCGGCTCGTTATGCTCGAATTTCATTGTTCGTAACCCGCGGATAAGATCGCGCGGTTAGATGCGCATTCTAGCAGAGCAGGATTTTAACCCCGCTCCGATGATGTTTATGCCGGATAGCATTGGGACTGCTAACGTCCTAGATTGACGCGCAATTTCCGCGCCTCTGTGTGTATGTACCGCCATTTAACTTTCCCCACCACGTTGCCGCGCTTTCCGTCCTCGTCGGCGACTATTGTACGACGGTTAGGTCTACCAATGTTATAGGATGACCAACGCAATTGATATATTCGCTGGTTTCACCGAGCTTATTAGCGGAAAGCATTGTAACTAGACTGCGGATAGAAAATTAACGTTTCGTGCGTTGATCGTGCAGAACAGGAGCCAAGCAAACTGTTAATAATTTCAGTATGTTGAAAATTGATGTTCCTAAATTCTTCAATTGGCCATACCCGTTTTATGCATTTATCAGCAAACAACTTTTATATTCCACATAAAAATCCGCGGTCTGCTAATTACAACTGCTTCCTCGAAAGAGTTGCTACTAGAAAAAGGGGTTCGCAGAGTGAGGACGCAATATGGCGGAGTAGATGAATTTCTTCCCGTGTAGATGCTGAACTAGACTGTAGATCAGCGATGACCCAGGCGATCTTGTAAACTGTTTCTTTTGTCTATACATGCTGACCGGTTCAGATGTATTTTTCGATCATATCGAAAGATTAGATCGGTTACATCCGCGCGGTTATTGCCAGTGGGTTGGCTGCATGGCAATAGAATGCGCGGTTAGCCTGCGCACTAGCTGGTAGAGAAAGACCTACACCGTTTCCATGTAACGTAGCGCACTAGCTGCTGGAAAGAGACACCGTTTCCATGTAACGTAGCTCCGGCGAACGGGTCACAGCGAGCTTTGCACGCAGCGTTTCAAACTGTGCATGCTTGCTGGACGAAACCCTAATTTTCTGCCACAAAACGCGGACTGCCAATGTCACTTTTTCATAAAAATACATTATCCAGGCTAGTTCACTTTATATGATCCCATCTGGCAGCACTACAAACAATCTCGCAGCAGTCTGAAACATCAAAACAAACATATTCCTCCAATTGACCCCTCCGCCATCTTAGGTCACCTTGAAGACTGCCCTAAATTCTACAATGGTGTCCCTGAATGGTCCCCAGAGAATCTCTTAAGTTCCTGAACATCAAATTTGTTCGGTACATTTTTATTTACTTTTTTTGGCGGGAACGAGAGTGGTGTAGTATTCAGGTCGGCGGCAAATTTGAATTTGAATTCTTATCGCTGACGATCGACCGGCAAACGGCTGTCGATAGCGTTGACGTTGTACGAGGATGAAACGGTTCGTGTGGGAGGAGGCAGGGAGGACAGGGTTGTACGATAATCGTTCGGGAATAATTTTGGTTCGCGTCGAATCAATGCGAGGGTCGAGGTACGCCAAGTAGGTCGTCAGAAATCCCATTGCTGCCAACGCGACAAACCAGGCTGCAACGTTGCACGCTCGCGCGTTCTACTACGCGGCGAGCAGCTCGCCCGCTCGTTCATTTTCGCGTGAGCGTGCCGATACGGGGAGGGGAGGGGCAGGCAAACTTCGGCCGAGAGACTCTCCGTTGCGTCGCGTCGCACCACAGCTGCTTTGCTTGCGTTCCTTCCGTAACTGCCTTTTACGTTAGAAAAGAATTCGTTCAATTACTTTATCAAGTTAAAAATCGCACAATTAAGATCTTTACAGTTAAAAATGAGAAATGTATCCTATCTCCCAAACATGTGTAGACTGTGTTCCTAGAAAAATAAGTTTTGCGACGCTGAACAAAAATTAATGAGAAATTCAAAAAATTGGTTAATGGCTTGCCTTTTGAATGAACAGTCAACGACATCGTGATCTTCGTGAATGGCACTACGTATTTTTGACTCGATAGGGTTGTAGCCGATGCCAAGTCGAATTCAATGATCCACTACACTATGACCCGCGCGTGACCTTGAATCCAAAAATTTTGGCTCGGCGATTAAGAACGTTACAGTTCCAAATTTTCTATTAATCAATTTACACATTCGGAACAGAACAATGTTGAACTGTTTAATCTGTATTTTCGAGATAATTTGCTTCGTTGTAGGTTAACACTTCTCAGGTGCGTTTTTCTTTTTAATGAGAATGATGCGCACCGTGCCCTTTTTTTCGAGTACGTGCAAAATACTAACGCGCCTGCGTCGTGATCGACCTCCGACCTTTCTCCATGCAACTCTGTTCGATTATATTGCACAGAGTGACCCGAAACGCAGCGTCTCTCAACCATTTTTTTTTTTTTTTTTTGGGTCGGTGTTTACCCGACGAATTCATGTTTGAAGGATGACGAGGCTCGTAAATTATTCTCCCCAGATTTGGAAAAGGGAATTGACGTAACCTATAGAAAGTATGGTTATACAATGGCGTCACCGGCACCGGACGAAATTCACGCGTTTCGCGAAAACGTATCGTTGCGCGTTTATCGGGCAGTTAACGATGCCATACGTAACCGTTGCAACGAGGTTATATTTAGTCGCGGGATGTGTATAGTTCTGTTTCTGCCGTGGGATCCACGCTCGCGTTTGGCAGTTTTCCTGATTTCTCGCCATCTGAAATAATACACTTGCCCAGAGGTTCTCAACCTCCTGAGATAATAAACCGAATTTTTTATATGTTCAAACAGCCCCGGAACTAGTGAAGGGTTAAACGAAGGAAACGGGTTTCTCAACAGTCTAATACTGTGCGGGCTCCATAAAAATTTTATGAAAAGTTTAAAAAATTCTGTCAGGTGCTATAGTTCAAGCCAGCAGAATCGAAGGGGTCGTATAAAAATTTTGACGGGATCACTAGCACTAGGATCACCCAGTACACTACAGCCCCCAGGACACTAGAGCCGCAGGACTGAGGGATTAACAGTTGGAGGTTTTATGTTGTCCTGCGTCAGTTAGGGGTTTTGGCGAATGGCCCATCAGTTCATTAGGTTGCATTAATTGGTTTCGGCGAGGTACGGTTAGTTTTCAGCGCGAGAACGCGTCGCAACGGAGCTGAAAGACCGAGAGTGCATAACCTCGGTTAACGAACGGCTGTGTGGCCCCTGATTCGACCGGGGGAACCCGCCGCTGCCGTTTTGACAGTGCCGATAACGTCGTTACGATGCACTCGGTCACGTGGCACTGTCGCGATTCGCCAGCATACCGACAGGTCTCGCACGTCGCGACAAATTGCCAGCCGAGATTCAGACCGAAATCATATCCTTTGGGGATGTCCTCTAGCAGAGAATGTTGAAGGAGAAAGTTGGAGGAAAGGGGATTCCCTCTATACAATCTCGATACCTTCAGGGAAAATAACATGGTAGCGATGAAATTAATTACAGAGTTCCAATATAGACCTCAGGATCTAGCAGATGAAATTGCAACGTTAGTTGTGGGATAACTGATGTGGTGTATTCACATTGATTAACCAAAGGGGTGTTGTTAAGTCTCGGAGTAATTACTAGACTACGGATTTGATGCATTTATGTATGTCAGAAAATGAGTGGGTGCAATTTAAGAGATTCTAGAAACATCCTTAATGAAAGAATGAATTTACTACTTTTCATTTGAGGTCTCATTTTGTTAATAAAAAGAAGAATCATTGAGAAAATTCTACTGATCAGGATTCGTGGTTCACCCTGTATACCCTAGAACGACTAGTGCACACCATGCGGCGGATTCCGGCACTGATCAGCCTCTAGATGTATTGCAACTTTAAGAAATTGCAAAACTTATTGTTAGAAGCATCTATGATCATCTAAAAACCTTCTAGCAATTATAATGTTGCTAAAGTTTTATTGAGACCACAGCATCATAAGGTACATCTGACTATCCTGATTTCTTGGGGGTGCGATTATGTTATCGACTGGAACAGGTAGCCGATAAGTGACCAACCGCAAAATCTTTCCCTATTGAGTTTCTTATTGCTGTCACTTACACTGTTCTAAAGAATGTTTCTGTCTACCCTGTCATGCAGTGTATGAAGTACAATAAACAGTGGACCGTCCGGTGAACTTTCCGGAAACTAGTGTTAGTTGGTTATCACCGGAAGGCCGTATCAATTATGGAAAGTCACGTGGCCATAGTTACCGTTACCATCGCACACACCGGATGTTGTACAACACTCCGGTCTCCCTTGTCGCGTGTCAGCAGTTATTGCAACCTTTTTAAGGCAAATAAAATTGCGAATAGCCGCCAAACAATCGGTTCCAATGAGCGACGTTGATAACGGACGTTACTACTCGTTAAAATAGACACTATAGTTTCTTCGAAGTATATAATAACTACATAATCCGGTCTTATCTTTTCGATAATAAATTACGTGCACGTC
Source organism: Lasioglossum malachurum (assembly GCA_028455605.1). Lineage (NCBI taxonomy): Eukaryota > Metazoa > Arthropoda > Insecta > Hymenoptera > Halictidae > Lasioglossum > Lasioglossum malachurum. Next base: position 4,602,518 of record CM052315.1, read on the forward strand.
GGAAGCACTATGTCCTCGGTGATACTTTATCCGTATCGACTTTTTATGCTCGTCTTAACGGACGCTTGTTAATTCAAGATACAGAGAATATTGTAAAAATAATAAAAATGACAAATTGTACGCTTTAAGAATTTTGTTCTGTGGTTTGGCCGTAATAATTATGGGGATGAATTCTACAGATTCTTCCAAATAGAATGATATATTTTTTTACACTATTATAAATGTTTAAGTACATTCAAACAATTTTAAAAGAAGGAAACACACAGGCGACGATGGGTAATGTTTTCCTAAAATTTTCCATTGGATAGAATCCGAAGTTTGCAGTGAAATGCAAGGCGCGCATAAGAGCACGTGCTGTCCACGTGATCGTGTTTAAATTTCCAGAAAAAATCGCCTGATAGAGTCATGCTCCTCTAAATTATGCGCCTGCAGTATAATCTCGATTCCTTCGGTACAGAGATGTTACAGCCGAGGTTGCGAAACATGAACGGCGGTTGTCCTCAGGGCCGTATCATTTTCTGCAGGTTCCGACATTTAATACGACTCAACATGTATTTAACATGCCATCCCGACTATTAATTTGACCTTTTCCTACGCGTAAATTATTTTATTCTAGATAAAGAAAACTTGAAAATTGTATAAATCCTGAATCGATAGATTGCCTGTGTAAACAAATAACGAAAATGTAAAGTGTTCAAGTGTAAAGAATTAGGAATATGATATTAAAATATTACATACCACAATTAAATATGACAATTGTCCAACACAATAGGGGGCGCTATTGCACCCAGAAATTCATCCGGAACAATACGGCCCTGATTGCACTTGGAGTTATCGCGCGGGAGCATGGGACACGATCGGCAAGACAATAAAGTCATTATACAGACCGTAGCCTTGGTCCGAGGTTTATTGTTATCCTTACCGATTTGCATTCGTATCTCCGTAACAATTATATAAAAATTCAGCCACGACTCGTTTACATTGCAAATGAGCATGTCCGACAAAAATCCGGGAATTCAGCGGCAATAGAAAAAAATACCAAGTCGTTAATGATGTAAGAAGAACGGCAGCGAATATCTGGTCCGTTCGATGCGTCACAGTGAATAATTCATGGGACGTTGTGGAAACGATGCATCGTCGGACAGCCGCGGGGCTTATCGGCAATAAATATCGACACGTTGTGACATTGATGCATGACACGCATAAATAGACACAATAAGCTTTCCGATCCAGTTGCGTGATAACGCAGGCGAAATCAACTTTCGCGACTATTGCCTATCGATACTAGGCCGCTATCTAAATTGAATTAGTCTCGGAATAACCACAGATGCGTCCGTAATTATGGAAGTGGTCTGATTCGTATGCGAAAGTCACACTATGCGAGGGAATACTGTGTTTTTTGTTTCGAGATGTTTAAAGGAAAAGGGTATTAACATCAAATGAATTCTTGATGAATGAAAATTACAATTAATTTAGTTTAAAATAATGTGATGTGAAATAACTGATACACTCATTTTCTTTTTATTTTTACTTAGACCACTTTCATAATTATGGGCACAGATGCAATCTTGTATACATCAGCGATATTGTATTTAGGCCCGTTTGAAAACTACAAATATTTTCTACCAGTTCCAAGACTGTTTGCCACCGGGTCAAGATTGACCCGGTCACCGCGAGACGTGGTTCTCATCCCTCCGGGGACGCCACTGTTGCACGCGCCTAGATTAGGTCTGGCTGTTTACATTGGCGCAGCATTATCCATCTTATTCGAGGAAATTGATCGAGTTAATTGATCAGGGGAGCTCGAGGCACCAAGAGGTGGCCGATGCTTAGGCACACTTGGCGCGTGTCCAGCTTGTACGTGCGCTCTTGACACTACTCGATCACTATTATTACGTGACGCGCGTGATACTTCTCGTCGTTAGACGATTCTTTCGTTTTGCAGAAACGTTTAATGTCGATTTTATTATTAAGAAACATTTTTAATTTGAATATACAAGTCGTTAGTTATTACACCCCCGAAATATTAGTTCTCAGGTTCTGCAGGTTGCGCGATCGAATAACTCGAAATACTTTGGTCGAAAAATATGACGATCATCGTCGAAGCGGGTAGGAAGTTCTTCTGGATCAATAGCGGTGTATATGTTGCACTGCCACGCCGTGGCTGCTGAATAGTTAATGCTTGTTGCAGGTTGGGCAACGTAGGCAGCATGATTCCCACTGTCGAACCGAAGGAGAAGCGAACTCGTTCATTCGGTGTCAATGAATCCTATAATGACCTTTCACTTCATTTGTCATGCTCTGCCCCTGCGAAAATCTGGTCTCACGTACCGGGTGGTTGGAAAGTTACAATTACATTACATTGGTTTGATTTCGCCGCGATGTTCACCTCGTCGCTATCCTCGATCTTCACCGCTCCACTATGTCTGCACCTTAAGTCAGTACTTCTGAAACACCCTGTACGTGGTAAAAATAATCACTAGACTGCGGATGTTTCTGCAATTTCTCATTTTTTTAGGCAGATCTGAAATAAATAAAAATTCCACTAAATTCTGTCGAATTTTATATTCTACCCTTTCTTGAAAATTTTCAGAAGCCATAATAAACGCATAAATATCTGCAGTCTAATAATATAATCACATAAAGTCTTGAATGTGGGGAATGTTTATATACGTACTGCAACAGTTCTCCTGTAGCGTCGGGGGACGTTATGGAGATAAAGTAGACATAACCTAAATAAATGCAACTAATTGTAAGGTTAACTAGAGGTTCCTTGTTGTAGGTTAACTATTTCTCTTGACATCAAAGAAGGTGTATGTTCATATTCCGAAAGGATAGCTCAACAAGAAGATTGTTAACCAACGTGTTTTCGTTTGTTGCAGCCTATGGTTCAGGATCCTCAAATAGCGGAATCGAAGAGCGCGGTACACGGCGACGCTGCCGGCCGAGGGTAGCCGTTCGGTCAAAACACACTCCAGTTTCCCAGTTGTCGTGATCGAAAGGCCTCCAAAACGTCGACCCCGTCGGTGATCAAGTTATCGGGGGGTGGAACAGGTGGGGGTGGGGAGCAATTGTCCCCAGGGCCTGGCCCACCTCCCCCGGTGTCCCCAGCCGAGCGTGCCGATGAACAGAAGAACAACGATGCCGTCGCTTCATCGAAATGCGTCGACAGCAGCTTCCTGCAGGCTGGTGAGACCACCATGAGCTTCGTTTTGCAGTTGGGAACGGTCGAGACACCTGTGGAGAAGAAGAACGGTAGCAGCCACCAGTCATCATCGTCGTCCTCTACATTACTGAGCCAGGATGGGTCGAACGTGGTGGTTGAGGATGCCGGCAAGTCTCAGATCCTTCAATGTTTGGAGGCGGCGACGCCGGAGATCCCGTCTGGCCACGTGATATCTTTCGCCACGATGAAATCAGTGAATCTCACTTATCCGGTCGCTAAATCAGCTAGAGAAGTACAGAGGATCGGTGGGTCTCAGACGAACACCACTCAGGTGCTGACGACCCGTGTGATCTCGCAGAAGCTACCATCTACCGGTCATTCAACACTGAACACCGGGCCCCACGTGACCCACGTGCCGGTGAACTCGCAGACGTTATCATCAGCGGGGAACGGAGTGGCGCACGTGTACCCGTTGCAGTATGCATCGTCGGTGCAGAGCAAACAGCTTCACAATAGGGGCCAGGTGATGGAGGGTAGTAAACAGCAGCCGCAACAACAACAGCAGACTGGTGTGGCAGGTCTGCAGGGTAACGTGCACCAGAAGATGACACAACAGCAGATCTCCTCACAGCAGTTGGTCACTGGGAACGCGGTGAAGGCGATCAGCACGTCGGTGCCGAACATTCAGAGGATACACGTGAAGACGCAGAATCTCGTTGGCCAGGCGCAGACCGTGAATCTACAGAAGGTGAAGACGGTGAACGCTAACCAGGCGGTCGCCGTTCAGAGGAATTCGTTGCCGAGGATTCAGACGGTGCAGAAGGGTCAGACAGTGCCGGCGCCGGCCTCGACGAACCAGTTCACGGTGAACACAGTGAACAATACGACGGCGATGCAGAGAAGCCAGCAGCAGACTGGGAACACGAATCTCCAGAAGGAGCAGGGGACGCAAAAGATGGCGCAGCAGGTGTACAACAATCAGAAGGTGTCCGGTCAGATTCTGACCGGTCATCCGAATCATAAACCGCAGCATCAACAGATAGGGAATCAGCAAGCGGGTTTGCAGAAGCTGCAGGGCCAGCAGCAGAAGAACCTGCCCGTCACCAGGCAGCAACAGACAAGCACAATGAACAATGTACACAAATCTAGCAATTCTGTAGCTGGTATACAGAAGGCGCAAGCGCTAGGACAAGTGCAGGGTCAGCAGCTGCCGCCGGTACAGGTTACGAAGCATGTGCAGCAAGTCCAACAAGTACAGTCATCCTCGCAGAGAATCTCGCAACAGTCAACCGGACAGCAAAAGTCCCAGACACTCGCGACGGTGAATTCCAATAGAGTACAGGGGTTGGCGAACGTCGGCAAAAGCAACAGCGTATCGAACATCGCTAAGATGCAGCAGAATTCGAACCTGCTGACAGGTACCTGCAAACAGCCGCAAGTAATCTCGCAACCGCAACAGCAGATCCACGTGCAGGCGGCGTCCTCGCCACAGCTGCAGCAGCAAGTATTGCAGCAGACCCCGCAGCCTCAACAGCAAGTCACTGGTAAACAACAAGGGAACGCGGGTCAGCAGGTGCAAAGAAGCCAGAGCATGGCGAACGTACACCAAAAGGTTACCTCTATTGCAACTATGCCAAACAATCAACGTACCCAGGTGGCGAACTCGAAGACACAGCAGCAACAGCAGATGGTGATGAGAGTGGGCGTACAGAAGACTCAGGGCCAGGCAATGCAGCAAGGGAACTTGAAAAGCGTCCCTCAGAAGGTCGCGAACACCGTGAAGACGTCCAACGCCTCTCAGAACGCTGTCCAACAGCCTCTGCACAGGAACACGACCTCGCAGCCTGTGAAAATCATTCAGCAACAACAGAACGTCATAGGCCCGCAGAACACCCAGAAACAGCCAGGCTGTATCAAGACCATACCCCCGCAGAAATCCGCGCAGAGGAATCATCAGCAGAAAGTAACCGGTATCAAGACCTCGTTGAACACCAACGTGACCGCAGTGAAGGGCCAAGGGCCTAGCACCGCGGTCCCGCAAAAGACCAGCATCAAGACTTTGTTACCCCAACAACCCGTCACGCAAAACATGCTCGTGCACAAAAGCCAACCGATCAAAATACAACAGCAAGCCATCCAGCAGAAACAACAGCTCATCATGACCTCACAGTTTCCTCAGCAGGTCCGACAGCAGTCTGGACAGATTAAGACCCTGCTGCCGGTTACCAGCACGGAATCTCGCAAGGAAGTCGAGAACAAGTTAGTATTTCGAGGAATTTCTAATGATAATCTTATATATAAAGACCAGCCAAGTAATCGGAAATTGTTGTATGTTCAGAATCGAGTCGGAGCCTCGAGTACCTGAAGAAGATGACCATCAAGAGCCAGCGCCGAAGTCTCCAGTGAGAAGAATTCCCCACCCCTACGAGGTAACCTATGTACTGTACTGTCCCAATAACATACCACTGGAAAGGGTCTGAGCATTCGGTGAGACGTCGAATTTCTCGTTACAGTGTCTCCAGTTTGTTTTGCAAGATCACAACTATGTGGCTCCACCGCCGAGGTCACCATCGCCTCCGACACCACCACCCCATCCGAAGCAACAGGCCATCAACGGTGCTGGAAGTTCTGCAGCAACTTCTCAGCACACTTACATGTTTGGCCAAGGTACTTGCCGTTAGATCAGCGTTTCTCAAGCTACGGTAAATTCTTAATAGACTGCCGATCTTTATACAAAAGAACAATAAACGTCCGAGTCGATTGCGAAAATTTAAAAATCAAAATTTGGCGCTTAACGAATTAAAAAGTCGAAGTTTAAACTTTAATACGAAATATATATTTGCTAGCGTAGTCAACACCTTTGTTTATGCTTACAGTACTAAATTTAAACTGTCTAATTTTTAATAAGCCGTGAAATGATGGGTGCTACCTCACGGATACTTTAATAGATCGGTGAGAATGAAGAAGGTTGAGAAACGCTGCACTAGAATATAGTGGAACAGGTGTTCATAATTTTGTTGATTACAGTTGTGACCGGCAGCAACGTGGAGGATGATGCAGCCAGCGCTATCAGCAGTGAAGCTGGCAGAGAGGTAGAGCCTGAAGGCGAAGAGACAGAGACTGCTCCTGAGGGTGAAGGGGACGACGAAGACAGTGTCACTAGGTGCATATGGTAAGTATGATTAGTCACTAGAAATCCTGTGTGATCATTGAACAAATCGTTCAACGGAATTGTCTCACGTTTTCAGTGACTTCGAACACGACGATGGATACATGATCTGTTGTGACCGCTGTCTGTGAGTACTCCTCATCCTTCGATTAGGTCTGGATCAGGCTTGGGCATTATTCGAGTAGTATATTCGTCAAACGAAGATTCGAATGATATTTTATTTAGCTAGATGTTACCAATGGAATAAGTTTTTATTTATTTATTATTTTGTACCTGAATAAATTGTTACTTGAACCGTTCGTCGAACGCTCTCTAACGGGAGCTTTTCCTACAATCGACACTGTCATCATTTACTCCTGCGGAGAGTTGCAATCGCAGGTGTACCATAATGTGGACGGAAGAAGAACAATTTCGAGGACCAATGTGGTTGCATTAGAAAAATTCGTGGACCTAATAGATTCGTGGGGTTTCAATATTTCCACAAGTATAAGTAAAATCTCATCGCAACCTGTTTACAATTAATTGGAGTCTATGTTTTGGCGAATGAAATGTGTCCAAGCCTGAGGTGTGTATGGTGCAGTGCTTGAAACGGTTCCGAAAATGACTGAGTAAATTTAGGTAGTGCAGTTAGGGGGCTAGACTCGTTTCCAGGACTGCAAGGGTGCAGGATGCGCTTTTTCACTTCTTTATAATGCAAAGATGGGATTTTTCAGTAAAGAACAGCGCTAGATAAAAGATCAGAAGTCCTATTTTTAC
>CM052315.1:4615160-4681892 GCA_028455605.1 Lasioglossum malachurum
AGCAGGGCTCTGTCTTTACCTAGCCCTGCTCCCTGCTGTGGAGCCGTCGACCCGCTCGAGATTTATTGTCGCACTGTTTCCCAAAAACCTTCGTTTTCCGCTCCGCGACGATCCGCGGTCTTCTCGAGGCACTCTGTTATGCGCAGGCCTTAATACGACAGAGGTCTTCAGCCAGTAACGACAATGCGTGTGACCAATACATGCAGCGTTGCCCGTAGCAGAGTTGTGTTGAATTACATTAAGGAATTATATTAATTAAAAAGTAATTCAATTACATTGTATTCGATTATTTTGGAATTCGTTTTTAAAATTGAAATACAATTATGAAGTACAGTGTAATTATAAATTATGTACGAGAAGAATAAGAGGTGGAAAGAAAAAGAGATTAGTATGAGTGATGGATGTAGTACAGCTCTGCTATACAGTAACCGTATGACGGTTTTAAACATTGACTATCGTTTCAAGTCCCGAGAGGGTCGACAGGATGAGCACTCGGTGAAATCTCCATAATGCCAATTCATTCGCCAGGTCTGACAGCAGAGGCTATACTGAAGGCGCGCAAATCCTCACCTCCACATTCTACAGTGACGAGCACCCCACCGGGCTATCCTGTTCCGCAGCTTCCACCTCAACCGTACATCCCTCCTCCTGGATCCGCCTCAATCCACTATTCCCAGTTCCAAGCGAAACCTTGCCCAGTTCAATACCCTAACTTCACGGCCCCTCAGACCGCAGCGCAGCCAGTGTACGCAAATGCACAAACGTCCAGCAACAAGCAACAGTCTCAGCAACAGTTCCTGGTGCCCCAGGCGTCGCAGGCGCCGCCGGGATCAAACCCGTACCCGCCTCAGTTTATTCCACCGACGACCACTGCTGTCTCCATCGCGAAATTCTCATCGGGCACGCCTCCATCAGGAACACAGATGTACCCGGTCGCCGGTCAGTCTCAGAAGCCGTTTTACAACCATCCGGCGCCTAGGTCTTAACGCGCATAACATTGCGTTGCTAGCAGGGACGTTCTCGTTAGGGCTTGAAACCTGTTGCGGAACCATCTTGGCTCCTCGATTAGTCCTGAGGACTCTTTGCTAACTAGGAGAGGTCACAGTCGATTGTCGATCTTTAAAATTGTCGAATTCAAAAATGATCCGGCGAATCTACAGCAAAAATAGATCGACACATATTTTGCCGTTTTATGCATTTATGTTTGCAACGAGTAGGTGCATTTAAAACAGTCGATAGAATAAAACAATTTACCGGTGTCGACATATTATTTTCAGGTTTTTAAAAAAAGAAGAAAATTTTTGATAAGTTTTAATGAATCCAGTCTTTGTGGGAATCGCTAAGATTCAATGTAAAATATCTTCATAAATAATGAGCATTGAGATAATATTAGTCGGTTGATTTTTGCTTTAGATTCATTGGGGAAAGTTTTATCAAAGAATCCAATGACTGTGACCTTTCCTTGTCAGATAATAATCGGTTGGAAGCAACGAAATTGCAATTTAGCTCCACGACCTATTAAGGGTGTGTTGAATAAGTTGCCCAAAGGTCCCTCAGGACTGTTTCAGTGAGAAAACCTGTACGCAACAGTTATTTCTATAGCTCGAGCCTAGATAACCCTTAGACGACAATTTCTCGTATTTCTCCCACCCTCCGCGAGGCTGGGGGGCGTGCAAATTAAACGAATTAACGACTCACGTGTAATTAGACGATTCACCCAGGTGCTAAGAATGGTCCGCCGGCGGGCGGTGGACGCGGGAGATTCAAATTGGGATTCGCATGGCCTAACACAAGTGATAGTTTAAGTATTTCCGCGAAGACCGAATTATAGAACGGGGTTACGCCGGCATTTGCATTTGAACAAAAACTGGTTGTCCCGAGCATTCGCCAGTCTCTCGACATTCTAAGCGAATCTATATAGGAATATTTAAAAAAAACGGCCAAGAGTGCGTGCGTACGTGAAGACCACTTTCTCTTCGCGAATGAAAACATTTATACATAGCTGTAGTTCAATTTTTTGATGGAACTATAAAGAAAGTCGGGACTGGTGATCCGAGGCGATGAGCGATCTTCTCCTCGTCTCGGTTACTGAATCGTTATATAAATATATAAATATATATATATATATATATATATGAATGAATATACATACGTATATATATATGTATATATTTATATAGACATATATTATACATAAACGCCCGAGCGAAACACTCAAACATACACACAGAGAGAAAAAGAAAACATGCACAGGAGCGTTATTCGATTCTACTTGTACATATACGCATAATGTAACGATATTAAGAGTAGTGTATTTAATCATAGTTGCTCGAACTAGTACGTTACCGTCTCGATGAGGCTTGTCGTTTCGCTGTTTTTTCTCATTGTTATTCACGTTCGCTGTGAACGGGAACGAAAGCGTCATCGACACGGATGACTGGCTCCGAGAGAAGATTATTAAGAGATCGGCCACAATTCGCGCAGGGATTTAGGGCGCGAGAATTCGAGGAGAGCAAAAGGGGCTCGCGATTAATGTTACACTCGATCCCGTGCGTGAGTGCCCGGAGTTAGGCGAAACAAAAATTATACAGCGCGACTTTCGTTTCTTCTCTCTCTTTCTCTGTCTTTCTTTCTTCTCTCCCTTTCTCTCTCTCTCTCTCTCTCTCTCTCTCTCTCTCTCTCTCTCTCTCTTTGTCTCTATTTTTCTCGATCGAGGCTCTAAGTTCTCGACAAGTCTGGAAACATTCGAAGGCTCGTTTATCTCGTCTTTCCAACCCCTAGCTTCTTCTTCTGTTCACCAATAGCTAGCGACTGACAAAGAAAATCTCGAACCACAAACGGGATAACAGTTATGAAATTGTCTAGATCCTCGTTCAACATTTCTTTGTTAGTTATTCGTTCGACGATCCGCGCGAGTCCTGAAACTGAACATTCATTCGCAAGTACAAAACTGTTTAAGGGGTTACTTAGGAAGCGGTTATGCTAGTGCGAGAGAGTAATAGCTTCTAACTTCTTCTTCTTCTATCTTCTTTTTCTGTTTTTTTTTCTATTCGTTTCGGAAAATTATTCTCTAAGTATTTATTGTGCGTTCCGTAGTGGTGTATTTGTAAATTCGTTTTCCTTTTTTTTTCTTTGATTCTTGCTTTATCGTCGCGTTCTCTTCTCCGGTTTCTTTTTTGTTTTCATATTTTTTACTTGGATCCGGTGATTACGGAGTTTTAACGAAGAGAATGTAAAATGTGTGCGCGCGTACACAGCGGTGTAATTTAAAACGATTAGTGTACAAAGTTTCGTATGCGGAATTCTCCTCGTGTGTATATATCGAACTGCGTTCATTGGTTAATTGTAATCCGTCCGTTGTCACGCGGGTCGCTCGTTTCGAACGATCAGCTTTTTAGCAAACTCTGTCTGCATCGATAGAACTCCGTTCTACGATTAGGGCAACAGCCTAACGGTATCGCGATGTACAGGAAACGCAAAGTTAAGTTGAAAATCCGAAACATTCGCAAAATATTGTGCGTGTAATTGTGTCAAGTATATCGAGGGATAAGCTAATATCTTAATTAGTTCGCCGTTCAAGCGGGAGTCAAAAAGTATTCCGTACTTTATCCCTTCGATTCTGTCGACACAATGTACCACAAGAAAACATATACAGATCGGTAAAAAAACTGTTTCCTTTGCTCCTCTGTTTTTTTTTTATATATATAATTCTGGAACTTTTGAGTGTTTGGATGCACGAAAAGTTTAGTGATCTGTGATTTAAGAGGAAGGTGTGAGGAGAAGGGGCGACAGTGTACATAGAAATTTGGCATTCTGACCATACGATTTATCTCGGAAAATTTTTATTCAATGTTAACCGCTTCTATTATAACGGCGGAACGTTTTGTTTCGAGGTTCGTGGAAACGAGACGGTCGCGATACAACGGATACTTTTGGTATTTGGCGTTCGTTTATATGTACCGGGTGACGCGCGTAAAACCGTACCCGAACGCGTCACACAACTTTGTCGACGTTCAGCGTCACGATGAAAAAGAGAACAGTATTTTTACCGCACGCTTCTCGGATGAAGATTTACCGATTTTCTGTTTTAGATGCTAAATCTTGTCTGGATCTTTTGCTAAAAGCAGGAGTTAAGTTTTACGTTAAAATACAAAATCGCAGGCACGATATAGGTGAATCTACATTGTGAAACAGCAATGTGTACATTCGTTGCGAGCAATAGGGGTGGGCGGATACCCGAAAATTTATATTGTTTCGGAGACCCGAATGTCATAGATTTTCGGGCACCACCCACCCCTAGCAAACAATACTAGAGGAGCGTGCAGAGGTTGAGATTTGAGATTGCCCAATCCGCCCGGCCGGTTTTATTATCCCCGCGCGACTTTTACCCGCTCTAAGTCCCCGGTAGCCTAATCTCGAGGTTGCGTTTCGCATTCCGATGGGGATTTTGCGCGTGCCACCCGGTAGTTTAGCGGATATTTTGTAATAAACCGTGTATACTAGTGTAAGTTACTCTGCGAGGAGCCCGTTCGGCAAGGCGCGGGCGTGTTTATTCGGTAACGGTGTACAGGCTTTCCCGTCCCGCCGCGCAAAACGGGCGTCGACCTGTGAAAAACATTGTAAATATTTTTGTAAGATAAATTTAAGTCTGGACACAGTGGATCCTCTTCGAGATCTTCATGAGAACGGAGAAAACAAAGCGTTTCTTTTGGATGTGGATAAATGAAAAATATTGTAGAGACGGTAATGCGATTGCTTTTTGCTGCTACAACATAATACAGATACATGCGTACACACAAATATAAACACACATTGTAGAATGAGAGGATTATACGATAGAGTGTGTGAGAGAGAGAGGGATTATATATGTAGACAGAGACAAAAAATAGAAAGACATAACAGACAGACTCACACAATCCTGCATTCAGCTTGCAATTAATTATTCGTTGTACAATTCTACCGTATCTGTATAATGACATTCTGATAATAAGCGACGACAAACGCGTTCTGTTATATTATAATGATTAAAAAATGCGCGAGAGAAATGGCAAAAAACCCGCGGGGAATAGCTAGATACCACAATCTCTAGGTGGTAAACCGCGGAACCGAACCGTACGAACCGTAAACAGGTTCAATGAAAAACGCTCGTTAGTACAATAGTTTCAATGTTGTAAATAAAGGAAACAGATCATAGTGATGATGATGATATATATTATTGTATGTACATACATATATATATATGCAAATATATATAATTATATGTAGGTATATAATTATATATATATATATAAGATGAAAGGCTCGTCTTTATAATAGTATCGGAAGAAATCGAGAAACACAATTTTTTTTATTTGCAATTCACTGTTAACATGTATGTGCCTAGTTATAGCCACGTTGCATTATCCTACATATTGTATGATAATTTAATTCGTACTACCGATTAATGTATGTGAGAAATACACGAACACACACAAAGACACACGCGCAGGACACACCGAGGACATACACGCAGCATATATATATATATATATATACATACGCAGAGATGCATACACGGAATATACATACACACAAGTTCTTCGATATCAAACTCTCCTATATATTGATAATATATACATATATAATATAATGTGCGTGCATACGTGGTCCGGTAACGATATGTGTATTATACTATATGTATATATATTATCGCGTAACGTGTAAAGAGCTCATATTTAGGCATACATGAAAATTTAATAAATCGGAATACATTTTACGAATTAAGTTCCATATTGCGATTCTCTTACTGGTGCCTGATCTTCTCTTACTCTCTGTCTCTGTATACCCATTCTGATGCATTCACCGTCGATAGAAAAATCATTCCAGAGACGACGATCATTATTTTGAGTAATTCGCGAAAGAGTAGAAGCGAATCTCAAAATTAATGGAAGTCGTACTTTGTACTTTACGGCAGCGGTTACCAATGAAACGTAACAGTTTTTTAAACGTGTCTATATTAAGTATATCTATTAAAAATACAAAAGATAGGGAGACGCGGAAAATTATTTTATTTTCGGAGATTCGTAAATAGTAACATAAAGATTGGAAACCGCTGCTTTACGGTAAAAAATTGTACAATGTGATTGTGGTTGTTCGTCAGGATAGTCATGATGGCAGTGAATGCGTTAAGTACTCCGTCTGGTCTTTTTACGTTTTTTATATTAGGTCGTACAATTCGTAAATTAAACGCTTTCAACGTTCTCTGTTCGTACTCTTCGTTGATTACATCATCGCGTTAATAGTCTATTATCTCGGGCTTATTTTCTCGTCTATCATCTTTGTGCAAACTGACATGATCTTTTGTTACGTGATTATGGCGCAGAAATTACTTAAGAGTCCACCATTAAGTTGGAGATTAGAACCGGAATATTTCCTTCGGGATGAGTTTGAAAATTCAAGGAGAAATGTGCATTTATCTCGGCAATTCATTTAAATCATGGGCGCTTATTAATCTCAATATGGCCTCCGTGCGACCTCCATGGGAATTAATACTGTGGGTCGGTACGATAGGGTAGCTAATTCACCAATCAATTCTCCGCATTCAGTTTTGTTTTATAAATCAAAATTCAGTTCAATCTCCGTCGTCTCGAATGTGAATAAAATACATGTTTATGTTTATGTTTTGTGAAAGAGGGAACTGCAGGTCTCAAAGAGGTCATCGTAACACCTCATGCTGTTTATTCATTGTTGTATTTCAAAAGTCATGCACACAGGAGATATAATTTTATTTTTCATCGAGAAAGTAGCACCGTTATCTCACCAAAACAAATTCTGATTACGTCGAGACGCAATGCAAACAACGTCTGTACATTGTGTACATTATAATCGACTCCCGACTATTTTCCCGGGAGATTATGGTAGTGATGGGTCCGAGTGACTACAAATGTTTTTCTAAATACTTCATTCGTTTTTTTAGCAATTATTTCGCCGTTTTGCAATAATTAACCTTAGGGGGAAGTGTTAGGCTCTATTAAAAAGAAATGTAGATATACATAAAAGTAGCTGTCTTAGTTATGCGGCGACATTTCCTCCGACAAATGTAATTAATCTTTTGTATTTATATGTATAATATATTCATGTATATTATCAGTTTTTTACCTGAACGATCCAGTTTTTATTTTAAATACTTTTCGAGGTACAGGAATACGACGCGATCTAGTGGTGTAAGAAAATTTAGAACGGTTTTTTGAACCCGTTTTGAACAGTGAATTTTTTGCTCACTGTTAATCTAATTCTTCATCTCGATCGAATCAGATCTTCTTTCACATACATCAATTAGCACGCATAAAAATATCTGCATGCAACGTAAAATTAAAATTACGTTATACGTTTCTGTACATGATAAAAATGAAAAATATTTAATTTTCTTTTTCACACCTTATTCCAGTATTTAAAACAGAAAAATGAATACAAATTAAATATTTATTTCATCCCAGCTTGTTGCAATTCAGGTAGAAAGTTTTTACTTTGCATGAAGATCCGCAGTCTACTCATCACCTTCGTTTGTCGAAGTTTGTGAAATTCGAAGGTTCGGAGCTTCAAAATCTCTTCGTAACAGCCCTAGTGCGGAGCGTCTATGTAGGTCCTAGGTGTACGAAGGGTCGCAGCCTCGTGCGTCGCGGCGTTTCAATTCGAACAGAGCGCGCGCTTTCGTTCGCGGCGGTTCGATTGATCATCCGTGTACCACGTGACCCGGGATAATCGCCGGCAATTGGCGGAGGCATGTTGGTCGCCGGGCGTCTGCTGTGACAGTCGAGCGAGCGGCGTCCAACGCTACCGTCACGCAATGTCTCCGTTGTCCCAGGCTCAGCTGGACGCAACAGCTGTAGAAAATTTTCGCGAGTACCTTCGCATACCATCGGTCCAGCCGAACATCAACTACGGTGAGCAATCATAATTCCTCTCTGCAAAGAAATCATCCTATAATACCCAAAACAGTTAGAATCCGGGTGACAAATTCCTCCTCCGCTGGAAACACGCGCACCGTGTGCACGCGTACCCAGAAAACGGGGTCGCTCTTCGTTTCCGCATTAATGAAATTACCGCGTTCGATTTAATCAGTTTTCTCTGCTCGTTTATCGGGGAATTATGCTGGTTTGAAGCGTCGCTAAATTACTGTGGACTTAGGCCTGCAGGCATCAGGAATATTCGCAGCGTCTTCGACGCTATCCAGCCATTGCCATGCCCCACCCTGCGTGCCAATTTGTTTTCTATTTTTCTTTTCCAACCCTTTTTTCTGTCTGTATTCGATTACGAGAGTCGCGACCACACGAGTCTACCCGGTTATGCAAGCTACCGTGTTTCAAAATTCGGGATTTCGATGGGTTCGATACAGGAACTCCGGGCGACTCGTGGGTGACCTAAATTGCAGGTACAGTGGGTCACCGTTGCCGTCCGGACGCTCGCGGACGCGATTTGTTGAGGTATCCTCCTGGTGCGTTGATTGGACTTTAATTAAGTTGTACTGTCGTAGGGTGATCGGATTTTTCGTTTAACGTTGTACTGTACAAGTGCATTGTTGTAATTGTAGCTTTGGTACAGTTGCACTTTTATGTAGTACAATTGCACGATCTCAAAACTTGAAATTTAGCAAATATTTCTTTTGCGCATTAAGGTAGTTATTTTATTGGATAATAAAATTTATTCATGATGAAGTTCAAAAAAGTTCCATGTAGCCAGTTACGTGCACAGTGGACTATAAGTATAACCAAAGGTTAATAAGATTTCATGATTACTAATGACTACACAACTTTTCTTTGGATGAAACCTAAAATTATCAGTTGATAAGCTTGTTTCCACAAAATTCTGACAATGATAAGATAAAGTGGCTTCTCAGGAGAACAACACGTCCAATGTCTTTGGATCAGTTAAAGCCTTCTTATCTCTTATCAATATTTATGACAGCAACTGCAATTTCATGTTTGGTTTGCATAATCAAATGATTTGCTACCATTCGTCTTAATATAGCATATCCCCCAGTCCATCTGAACTAATTATTTTCCATCTGAACTAACTATAGTTATATTATATACTAATTTAGTATTTCTTTTCTTACAGATGAATGCATTAATTTCTTGCAAAAACAGGCCAAATCCTTGGATCTGCCTCTCAAGATCTACTATGCCCATCCCAATAAACCAATTGTGGTTCTCACATGGATAGGCACCGATCCGTCGAAGCCATCGATCCTACTGAACAGTCACATGGACGTGGTGCCAGTTTTTGAGGTAAATAAATCACGACGAGCCAGAGTTGTGTTGAGTTACAATTGAGTTACTTCACAAATTGTAATTAAAAAGTAATTCAATTACATTGTACATTCAATTATTTCGTAATTCTAAATTCAGTTCTGTTCAATGAAATTACAATGTAATTTGCTTTTACAATTGAGAAACGTTGCATTGCACGAAAAAGTTTTGTATGCAGAAGTTACATGGTCTGAAGGGGTACATTATGCAGTGTATTTATTTTTGTTACAGGTGAAAGCGTTTCGGAGATTTGAAGGTCGAGTTTGTTTTCTTAAATGGAATACTATATTTTTTATACCAAAATATGGAAGAATGTCGAATTCTGAGTAAAAAAGTATTGATGAAAATATAGTATTCCATTTAAAAAAACAAACTCGACCTTCAAATCTCCGAAACGCTTCCACCTGTAAAAAAAAATTAATACACTACATAATGTACCCCTTCAGACCATGTAACTTCTGTATACAAAAACTTTTTCGTGCAACGCATACTGTGGAAGTTATATAGGTGTGCACGTTGTGTGGACCACCCTGTATATAAGAAGCATAAGAGGTGGAAAAAGAACACAAATTCAGGAGAACATGTTTCAGAAAAGAAATACAAGTAGTAGAAAGTCATAGAACATAGAACAAAATCAGCATAACAATTTCAAAAGATATAGTACGGAATGTGTTCCTAACTCACCAACATTTCCAGGACAAATGGACGTACCCGCCCTTCAGCGCCCACATGGACGACAAAGGCAACATCTACGCCCGCGGCAGCCAGGACATGAAGTGCGTCGGTATACAATACCTGGAAGCTGTGCGTCGTTTGAAACAAAACGGCCAGCGTCTCCAAAGTACAGTCCACATCTCGTTCGTACCCGATGAAGAGATCGGTGGAGTTCTCGGGATGAAAGACTTCGTACACACGAAAGACTTCAAGTCATTAAACGTTGGCTTCGCTTTGGACGAGGGCGTAGCTTCTCCAGAAGAATACTTCTACATGTTCTACGGCGAGAGATCTATATGGCATGTCGCGATAGAATGCAATGGTACCCCTGGTCATGGATCCCTTTTGCTAGATAACACTGCAGGCGAGAAGGTCAGAGCAATCATTGATCGTTTCATGGATCTGAGGGCTAAGGAGAAGGCGAAGCTTGCGAACCCGAAACTTCAGCTCGGTGATGTTACGACTATTAACTTGACGCAACTGAAGGTACGTGTTTTCTTAAAGCTTGTTGAAAAATCATGTCGCATCATCTCGACGTTACTGTTTTTCTTTTTGTATGTCTGTGCGATCAGGAGTGCGATGCAGAGTAAGTATGTCGATAGCTTAAAGCATATGTGTATCTACAAGGTGTTTCAAGGACGATAGACTAGAGTGGTGATTTTATATCTACATTGAAAACCGAGTTTAAAATGTAGAAGGAACATTTTTCACTGAACTGTGCTATTATCCGTGGGACACCCTGTATATGCCTGTACAATATGTAAACATCCTGAATGACATTTCAACCCTGAAGTTTCCATACGTACAAAAACATTATTGTACTTCTCTATTCAAGTCTCTGCGCTCCATTGAGGAATCGTAAATCGTCGCTAACGTTCGTAAACAATTTTGTTTCAGGGCGGAGTGCAAACGAACGTGGTACCGACCTCACTGACAGCGATCTTCGACATGCGCTTAGATCCTTCGATAGATCACGAGGAATTCGAAGCCATGATCAAGAAATGGTGCCAGGAAGTAGGGGAAGGTGTAACGTACTCGTTCGAGCAGAAGAATCCCAGAATCGAGAACACGAAGCTGGACGACAGCAATCCTTATTGGCTTGTTTTCAAGAAGACGTGCGATGATTTGGGAATTACTTTGCAGTCTGGAATCTTTCCGGGTGGGACTGACAGCCGCTATGTGCGGGAGGTACGGTCAAAAAGTATTTTGTTTATTGTCTCACTACTGAGTTCTTTTATTCCGAACCAAATCTGTGCTTTGGAAAATTGTTCTGCGTGTAAAATGAAAGAAAAAACGTCTAAATAACATTGCTCTTTATTTGTTCCACAGGTCGGAATCCCCGCCATCGGTTTCTCGCCAATGAACAAGACGAAAATCCTGCTGCACGATCACGACGAGTATCTGAACAAAGATATATTCCTGAAAGGGATTGAGATGTACATGAAAATAATACCGGCGGTGAGCAACGTTTAATCCAAAAGAACGGTGTCGAGGCAACGAACCAAAGCTACCAGAACGATATAGAAATAATACGATATGAAATAACAGATAAGGGATGCACAGCGAAAGTATCGCCGTGGAGAGCAATGAATTAGTAACGACGTTGAACGCGAACGTCGCAGACTGTCTATTTTCAGATATTGTTTAAGAAATGTTGTACAAACTTCACAGTTTATAATCGTTATAAACGTGCGCAGCTTTTAAAACAGTCTTTCGCGAAAGATACAAACGGAAAACGTGCAATAACATGATCACGGATAACAGATAGGAGATAAGCATCGATGGGACCAAATTCGAAGAAAAGGTATTCGGAGCATTCCAAATACTCGTTCAATTAGAAAGAGTAACGGATTTCAATTATCTCGGTCAAACGGTCAAACCAGATTCAAGTGCCATGCAAAATCGCAAGATTATTATAACATCTACGTTAAACATGTAATTGTTTATTTTTTAAATCATATATATATTTTATGTGGTAAACGACCGCAGGAATATACCTGACGGTCTATATATATTTTTATTCAAAGTTCGCCAAATACATATTAATTGGAAAAAGAAAAGAGGAAGTAGCCAACTGGAGCACGTCTATTGACCTCAGTGGTGTTGAAAGTCCACGGTTCCGTGCGAATAACTGCAAAAAAATCGTCATCCTGATCGAATTTCCGATCGATCGCATCTGGGAAACATTGGACGGAAGGTGAGACCGTCTTGTGTACATTTTCTCGCGCCAAATCATCGAAATCGCGTGTGTGTATTCCCGCCATTATCGTAGTGGTTCATTCTTAAACGAGAATGGCCGACCCCCCCTATTCCACAATGGACTCGTCCAAGGCGTACGATCCTTTCCGACAATGAATCCTGGCGACCCTGTATCAAACTTACAGCAGATTCTTCTCGTGGTCGATCGAGAAAAATCTGCTCTATTTTTCAACGGAACTTTCAAGACAAAACAAATCGGCATAACCTCGTATCTTGCAATATTCTCTCTGTTAATTCGGATTCGGCCATTTTGGTAGTGGGGAAGGTTAGGAGAAAACACGGGGCGGTTTCTGTCAATCGTGCACGGACGAGCGAGCCCGGTGCACGTTCTACCGATCGTTCCTGGCGTAATCGATCTACAGTTGATTAGTATCGAGCTAGGAATAACGTTGATGCGTTTCGATCTCTGTAAAAAGACCGGGTAGTAAAGCGTCCCTTTGGTCGGCCATGTGCATTAGCGGATCCGTTTGAAGTGTCTTCGCGGTGGTCCAATCGCGTGTCTCCCGGCCGAGCCACGTGACCGCGGTTATCCAATCGACGAGGAGGGATTTGAAATCGTGCGTGGTCTTTGTTCACGAGCCAGGCCGTGTCAACGTTGCCTCAGTTCCGTAAAGGGGGCCCCGTGTCGGTGTCCGTTTCATGCATGGTCGCTGCCAAAAATCCGCGCGACTCCCTTAGTGAATATATGTGTGAGAGTGGTGTTTCGCAGCGAGGACGACGTGCTCCGGGGATCGTCGAACACACGGTAAGTCTGCTAAACAATCCCACGGGTTTGTTTCCGCGGAGTACGCGAAAATCCGAGCGTGTCTTACGCCGAGAAAAAACATTTCGCGATTCGCCGGCCCCTGCAGAAACTCTCTGTCACGATATACACACAGAGAGAGGGGACGGATGAATGTTTTTTTTTGTTTTCGTTCGTTCTCTGTGTGTCTTGTTGTGTGAACGCGCTTTTTCTTCTTTTCACGATTTCGACCCAGGCGCCGGTCGTCGTACGCGACACACGGCTTACGTCGGTTTGTTTATTTACTCTATCCCGTTCACTCTCTCTCTCTCTCGCGCGCGCGCTCTCTCTCTCTCTCTGTGTGTGTCTGTCTGTGTACGTCTGTGACAGATTATAGTTTTTATCCTTTTTTCGTTAGGGTTCGCGAGAGCGTTACTCCTTCTCACTCGTCTGCCCCTGCGCGTTACCGGTCTTTAGGTGCGGATTTATTGGCTCACGTTTCGCGTTTTGCCGCGCCACACAGCGAGCGCGATTATGCTAGCCGTGTACGTGAAAATAAACAGACGGATCCGATGAGGCTCAATGAGTGATTCATCGACGACTTTCGGCGGGAAATGCGCTACGTAGGCACGTTTGTGGTTTTTGGTGTTACTACAGAGGATTGGAGTTCTTTTTAGGAGTTGGATTGGGTGGATTAATTAATATTGTACTGAGAGATGGTTTTTGAGCTAGGTCCGAATAAATAACTATCGATTTCCGGTTGCACGCCGGATCGAAATTTCACGGTTTACTGCCTCCGGCAGACGACACTGCGATTTCTGGTAATCAACCAGGGTCTGATGAGTTGTTTCTGTAATTACCGCGCGAGGGGAGCCATCGAGGAATTGTTTTCGGTATTGAAATCCTCGAGCAAGGTGGCTTGTTTTATTTAAACTCATTTATTTCACGGTTGAACGCAAATATGGAGACCATTTTTATTTTGTATGGCAATCTAGTAATCTCCAGTGAATTTTAATCAAATTATTTATTTTGCCCTGCAGCTGCCGTTCACCTTATAACAGCAACGCAGATTCGACTGAAATAAAATTCTATTTCCCTGTTATCGATTTTTAATTAGTCTTCGGGTTCGTTTCAACTGACGATTTTACTTGGACTATGCACTTTGCTTGCCTCGTGGAAAATTGTAAACGATGAGAGAATAAATGCGCCTGTAATTATGAAAGTAATCTGTTAGTCATATATTTTTTTGTTTCGAGATATTTCAAGGAAAACGATATTAACGCTAAATGAATTCCGTGTAATGTTGAAATAACAAGCATTATCTAACTGTTCATTTTTTACGCGATATCGTAAAACTTATATTAAATCAATTTAGTTTATAAATTTGACTTATTGTTAGACCACTTTCACAATTATGGGCACAAATAATTAACTGAATATTTAAAATTTATTGGAGGAACTCACGGTCTCCAGCAACAATTACGAAAAGTTGAGAATAAAATAGAGGAAGTTCTGAATTGTTTCCTACAGTATATTTATTTTTCGGCATAAAGATTCATAATCCCCAGAGTAATAGCTACACGGATTATTTAAAATGAAGGAACTTACTTCCGAATTGTCTGGCATTCGAAGGGCCCAACGGGACACGGGTTTATGGGATTGCAGCGATTGACCTATTGCATTTTACAGTGGAATTTTGTCTGAAATTACCCGGGCCGAAATAGCCGTAGGTAATCGATAGCGTAGAGAGGGGGTAGGAGGAGGAAGAAGGGGAGGAGGAGATAATTAAAGGAGCCCATTTTCAACGGGGATTAGGATCTACGGAAACCGTACTGTCGCCTCTCAGGACCGGTACGGGAAATCGATTCGAGTTGGGATTTTCGTGTACCTACGATGGCCATCGGATAGACTTTGTGCAGGGAAGATCTATCGGTTTTCCTGCCGACCACTTCCCAGAAGGACGTTTTTCGAAAATGTTGCGAATAACGAGCGGTAAGGGTGGGGGAGCCATGGGGACCCTCGAGCACTTTCAAGCATCACCGCCATGAAAGCTATTGACCGTGGGAACTTTCTGGGAACTCTACCCCTCGCCATATGCCCACCGCAGGAAATATTTTACGGGCTCCGGCAAAATCAAAGCCGGACAAATTTTACTGCCTACGAAAATATTCGTGTTTCCTGTTTCCACGTTCAGCCATTTCGCCATTTAAAATGTACATTTTTTTCATTGAAATTTTATTGTTATTTTTCTAGTATGTTCTGGAGTATTTAAATGAATATTCTACACAGGAGGTGCATTTTTAAAATATTTTCTCGAGTCGTTTACAATGTTCCATTGTTATATATTGTGCACTCTTTAAAAAAATTTTTTAAAACACTCACCTTTTAATAAGTAAATGAAATTTGCATACAGGGTGTATTTTTTAAGACATTTTTAAGACATTGTTAAAAATTTTAAGGGGTGTCACTTTCGAAATGGAACCGAAAGTGAATTATGTTAATATGTATTGGTATTCATGGATAATTATTTACTTGTCACTTGGAAAGAACCGACGATCCAGAATTCCGTTTATAAAATCTCTTTTTTCTCTCCTCACATTCTCTTTCTCGCGAGAAGAAAAATTGCTGTTCAGTGTGAATCGATCCTGTGTTCGGCCAGTGGCCCTTTTGTGCTCGTAGCATATTTTTTTTCTTCTTTCTCTCGCGATGTGATTGTCGAGGTTCCAGGAAACACAATAATTGTACATTTTGAGGTTGCCCGTTCTCGTTTCTCAAGCGGATACCCTGTCTCGCCGTGGGAAAAGCGGTTTCTCGTAATATTAATTTTTTTGCATTATTCCGCTTCGTCGTTGAACTCAAAATTTTATCGAATTTACAGGAGAACCATTTTATCGCAACACGGTGTAGATACATATTTTTGAAAAATTTAATTCAACATTTTGCTTTACAACAAAATGTTATTGCAACGATTTGTAGGTATTTTTGAAAAATTTCTCTATCTTGCGTGAATAAGTGGTGGAACAATGGAGTGTTCTTGCGGCAACAATGGATGCTAAACCGTAGAATCTTAGCTCGGCCGTTCGCTCCTCCTCTTTTTTCGTTTATCAAGGAATTGTTCGAGAGGCGAGCATTTAATTCGCACAATTGTTCCGTAACGAATGCCCCGGCAAGAGAAGTGTGTCTCTCTCGGACGAGTTAGAAAGTCGCTTTGGAAGATGTGGAAAGAGAACCGTAAAAAAAGTTCGTAAATTACGCTCTCATGCGGCGCTTATAGTTCGCTCTCTCGCAAGAGCATACATACCGTCTCCACTGTCAGCGGCGATTGAAATTTTGTTGCGCAAACGACACGCGACCGTTTGACATTGTTACGAAATGGAAACTCCTTTCTCATTACTCCCTTTCAATTCAATAAAAATTTTCCTCGTTATTCTGTTCCATTCAGATAAATGAGAAAAAATTCGAACAGCTGTTCCGTAATTGATTTTAGAAATGTTCGAACCTACTAGATAAAGGAAATTTGAAATCATTTAATCTATTAGGGACGTTCCTGGGGGCCTCTTTGGGACTGCCCCGGACCCCTTTTGTTTACGACATTGTCCAGAGTTACCAAGCCATACCGAGACCTAAGCCTTGAATTTTTCTTTGATCGCCAGATTTTTTTTTACCGTAATCACCGTGCGGTATCCTTCGTGCGTAATTACCCCGCGCTGCCATTTGCGTTTCAATGTTCGCGCAGAGGGTGCCGCGTGTCCTTAATCGGGTACGAATCTAATTGAGATCGAGGATCGATCTTGTTTCCCCGTGTGCGACACGCAACAACTTGTAGCTCTCGCGGAACTCTTGGCCATGCAGAGAAACGCGGCTTTGTCGAACGTTGGATTGCGTGCCGCGCGTCGGGAACACGCGAAATTTTTGCAAGAAGCGGACTCGATTCTCCGGGTGAAAGCAAAATGGCGCGAATAGAGACCGGTTGAATTCGATCCCGCGGACTCGCGTCATTTCGAGTCCCCGCCCATTAAAAAACCATTCTTTTAAAATTATTGTTCTTTCATTTTTTACCTTCAGTGACCTTGATAGCCATTGTATAGCACATAGTGGAATTTTGATCCGGTTAGACCCAAAAATATAAATCAAAATAACAAACCGTTCCATTAATGAATTCATCGTTGTATATTGAATTATCGTTTTGATCAATCATTCGGACGATGGTAATTGCAATGGTTAAGGGGAGACATTTTTTTCGCGCCAATTTACCAATGACCCGCGTCCACGTGTACGCAACGTTCCCGCGTTCGATTCTCCTACTCTACGTTTGCCACCATGTGTTCTATACACACGATACCGCATGAAATATGCACCTAACGCGTTGGATACGGCGTAGACACGCGCTGCGTTATTCTAATATCGTGTCGAGAGGTGCGAGGAATTTTTGATAATTATCTCTGCCCGTGAAACCGGGTGCAAAGTTGCAAGGACATCCAAACACTATTACACGAGTAGTGCAGCCACCCTAAAATCCTCAAAAAATTCAGTAAGATAATATCGCGGTGTTTAGCGATCGAGTCTGGGTTAGGTTATTCAATATTGTATCGGGAGAATACAAGGGGGGGAATTTTTAATAATTATTTCTGCCCTTAAAACTGGACACAAAATGGCAAAGACATCCAAATACAATTCCGCAAGTAGTGCAGGTATCCTAAAATCCTCAAGACCAAAAATTCTACAAAAATCCGAAACATCCCAACAACGTGGCATTTATGTATATTCGGGAAAGCGAATGCGAAGGGGCAGTCGGGTAATATCGCAGTGTTTAGCGATCGAGGCGAGCTTATGAAGCGGATCAGGAAGGAAGAACAACACGGTTGAATTTTCAAACGGTCTTGCGGCAGGCGTGAGTCGAGTTATGCCCCCACCATTCGCATTTGAACGTTGTGTGGGTTCGTTGGTGAGGCGACAGGGCTCGTGCACACTCGCAGCACTCGCAGCAAACATTGGTCGACTGCCGGCTGGGATATCAGATCGATACTCGGCGAAAAGCTTGGGGGTAGGAGAGCCACGGCTATACACGGTTGGTCCATCGCGAGATCCGGAGTGCAGACTCCGCTTGTTCACCCAACGAAATCTCCGGCCGATTCACTTGCATAATACCGCCGTTATTTAACCAATGTCTGTCCCGGGAATAATGGAAACATCTCTGAGCCTGTGCCCGGCCAAATACATGTCTTTTTCGGTTTCCAAACAAATTCGGTCCGAAACTGTTCACTTCAGGGACACGTCTGTTTTTGTCGACGGAAATACTGCTTCACCCCTCAGGAACTTTTCTCACGAGACCGTAATATTTAGAGAACGCGCGTTTGGGGCTGTTTAGCTAGTACATACGCACGGCATATATTTTTTTGTTTATTCATTTTCATGCTTTAGTCAATATACCGGGTGTCTCAGTTGAAGGAGGGCACCTACATATCTCCTTTATTTATAATGGCACAAAAGATATTTGTGGCATAATTTAAATCCTATCGAAGGAGGAATATCATAGAGGAACAATTTCTTTTGTCCGGTTATTTTTTCATAGTTTTTTCAAGGTCATCGTTATTTTTTTTTTATCGAGAAAACTTATTTTTTTTATTCCATCTTATAGCGGCTGAAAAAATACATTTGAATATGCTTAAGTCATTAACAAGATGGAATAAAAAAATATAAGTTTTCCCGATAAAGAATAACGATGACCTTGAAAAAACTATGAAAAAATAAGCGGACAAAATAATTGTTCTTCCTTCGATACCATCTAAATTATGCCATAAATATTTTTTTTTGCAATTCAAAATAAAGGAGATATTTAGGTGGCCTCCTTCAGTTGAGATACCCTGTATTGCATACAAGATTTATTTTTTTATTCATCCATTAGAGTGTCTTAGTCAGCTTAGGTTCAGCGTTAAGTAAGTACCGGATTTATTTATTTATGGGTGTGACGGTTCACTGAAGATTCTAGTAAATTGTACACGTATAAAATGTTTATTGCGGAATGGTTATGGACTGAATAAAATTCTCAGAAAAATAAAGTCCCATGATGAGTTCAGCTGTCTAGCAGACTGCAGTATATCGAGGGACGAAACAAGTGTTTTTTCTTGTAGCAGAAGCATCTAGCAATCAATTAGGATAACGACGGGTTGAAAGGTTGCCAGCAGAGAGGAATTATGATTCGCCTGGGAGTAGTCTCGTTGTTGTAGCATCGGTGGTGGGTGGTTGTATGTAATTACCGGGATTCGTAGAAAAGCGAGGGGAACGCGGTCGAATCGCTCGACGTATACATGCGTAAACCGATTTGCATCTCACCTTCTGCATATTCACTTTCTCGCTCATTTTGCAGTAGAAACAAATTTTATCCGTGAGTACGACTTTAGGGACATTGAAAGAGGAGATTGAACCTTGCAAAGTAAGACTAGTCGGAGTTATAACAATTCAAAGATCAACCTTTTTTGACTAATGAAAAATTGATCTTTATTCTGACACTGTTCATTTATGATGACAAAATGGCAAGAAATAATCGCAGATCAAAGTTTTTGGACTCGTTGGAAAGAGGAGACTTCAATCTTCAAAACCCAACTACTTTTGCTTCGGAAAAAAATTCTTCTCCCTCCTTGGACACATTTGAATTTGAACAATTTTTAAAAGATAAAACTTTCAAATCCTCGCCTACACTTTTCTGCGAAAATAAATAAAAATAAATCCGCTTGGTGTCGTCGAAAGCAGAGATTTCGAGCTTCGAAACGAGTCCAGGCACATCATTGTCCGATTATTTTCCAGTCAGAGAGATACGGAAACCTATTTGCATACAACGGGCGAGGAAAAAATACGATTTCTCTCTCTCTGCCAAGTTGAAGGAGTCTCTTTGCTCTGTGTCTGTCCGGAGTCCAGGTTAACGAACATTATCGGCGGAAGTGTATCCCTCTAGAGGAAGTGTGGCCGGTAAGGCACCATGGGAAAAGATGCGTCGCGCGATGCACCTCGTGTTTTCACGACCGTGAAACCGTCGTAGTTCGACGTATGCATGTTTTACACGCT
Organism: Lasioglossum malachurum; assembly: GCA_028455605.1. Taxonomy (NCBI): domain Eukaryota; kingdom Metazoa; phylum Arthropoda; class Insecta; order Hymenoptera; family Halictidae; genus Lasioglossum; species Lasioglossum malachurum. The sequence continues at coordinate 4,635,204 of CM052315.1, forward strand.
GCAACGTCCCTCGCTGCACCGAAACCTTCGGTGAAGTCTCCTGGAACGATCACAGGCCCGTGACCGTAACGCTACCTACTCCGCAAACAGAGAATTCTTAATCCCCCCCAGATGTTTAACACTTGGGATTCGCCGACGGTCACCGGTGACCGGCGATGAATTCGCTGAAATGGCTCGGAGCAAACCTTCCATTCGATCGCCTTTTCCTCAGTGAAAAAAAAAATTGTTCTAAGAAAATCCTTGCAGAGGCTGAAAGTAGAAACTTTGCATTTATAAATCAGCCAAGTGACGTTATCGGGCGATTTTTCTTCACAAAGTTATAGCAGTTCAAAGATCAACAATTTTGTCTTGTGCCAGAATAGAATTCAGTAATCGCTTAGTTTCCTGTTGTAGGATATTTACAGTTAGGTGCAAAACTGATCTCACACGCTTTAAATCAGAATAACTTTTTTATGGATGGACCAAACGACTTCAATTTCTCTGTAAGGCTGGAAGAATTAGTTTAGTAAATCACGTCTAGAAAATATGTTGAAAAAATGTATTTGGTCGAAATTGTGAAAAAAAATAGAAAAAATTTATTTTTACGACTTTTTTACCTGGGCCAATAACGATAATTTAAAAGATGTGTGTTGGTTAACTTATACCGTATAAATTATATACGCTCCGAAAATTTCATTGAAATTGGCTAATTGGTTTACGAGTTATAAACGATCAAAAGTGGTAAAAAGGCAGAAAATCTTGAAAAATTGCAATTTTTACCACTTTTGATTGTTTATAACTCGTAAACCAATTAACCAATTTCAATGAAATTTTCGGAGCGTATATAATTTATACAAGTTGACCAAACACATTTTTTAAAATCACATATATATATATATAATATAATATTCTGTACGTTCGAGGACAGAATGGAGCGGAGAGTTTTAGGATAAAGGGGCATAAATTGGCAGGAAGTATTGGGCCCGGAGCAATTGAGCGGTCGTTAAAATTTCGTAGCTACCTGTCGAGAAAGACTTCCGCCGCCGAAGCGCTTCTTACCTGACTGTAATGGCAGTTTTCTGAAGAAAGGGACAGCCGGGTTTACACCTGTACCTGGGGCCGAGGTAAAAACCCGACCCCGGACGAATATATTCGTTCCGGATGGAAAATTTCCACTTTCTTGGAGCCCCGCTGGCTATACCCGCCTTTCCAGGTATATCCTCAAAACCCAAGGACCTTTAGAAACTACAGAAACTGCTGGGCGAGCCCATTCGCTCATTTCAATCACACATTTAGGCTCGCAGATTTCTCCCATTATTTTATTTTAAAAGTATAACTACCAAATCTCTCTCTCTCTCTCTCTCTCTCTCTCATCAAAGCGCGCACCATTCACAAAATTCAATTTTGTATTGTCATACAGCTATACGTGTGTACTAATTGTGTTTAGCGACCGCTGGTTATAGTTTTAATACCAAAGTAATTTTAGAAAAGGTTTTTTCGGTCTGGCGGAGGGGGCTTGAAAGTTTCCTCGACTAGGAAGTTCCGAGTTGAAGGTCGAATTTCCATTATCCATTGGCGAGAAGGGTGCGGGGACGGCACGGACCCTCCTCACAATGAAATCGACTGATCCTGGCAGCTGGCTGCCGAGAAGTTACACGGGGATAATAACGCGGAGAAGTTTTCGCTCGCGGAGCAAATTTAGGGGGCTCTTTGGCAGTCGATTATCGGGTCGCGTGGCAAGTTTATGGGATTTTTGTCCCGCGTTTTTGTCCACTGTCTAGCCTCGACAAGTACGTAGGAGACAAAACTTTTCCAGACCCTGTACCATCTTCACTTTCCCGCTCATCCATCACTGGGAAATTTTTCCTCGAAGAAACCCTTGTAGAGGTTGAAATTAGAGAGTTCGCCCTTCAGAATGAGTTGAGGTGCCTAGTGGTGCGATTTTTTTCAACAAAGTTACAACAATTTGAATTAAAAAATTTCGATGGTTCACCTAAGATGACGATTTTGTTTTGAATGGAAAGTCAGCGGGCACGTACCGCACAGAGGAAGTGAGAGCGTAGAATAATTCGTTTCCTAAGGAGCGAGGGAAGTCGGCAGCGGTGAAATGGCCACGGTAACTTACACGTGTTTCGTGTCCGGTCACCGTGTTTTCGTAACCGAACTGGCCCGGACGCATCCGTAATCGTGTCAACCGGTGTCCGTGAACGGGCCACAGGGCTCTCTCTCTCTCTCTTTCTCTCTCGTAGATCGTTGTTATCGGCGGACGGCCAACAAAAGTCCATTTATTAGACGAACACGATTCACGTTCGATTCACTTCATAAGCCGTGTTCAGTGCGATTCAACAGAACCGGTTCTCCGGCTGCGATCACAAAGAAACCCTGCGTTTTAAGCGCACACGCGAACACAACCGCGATTGCCCCGGCCTCGTCGTTCCCTGCGTTTTCATAAACAATCGTTTTCTAAAAACACTAAAATGGGATCAAACAAATACATCGGCAATAAAAAACATGTCTCCAGAATTCCGCCTCTCGCATCGCGTATAAAAATCTTTAAAAAATAGGAACAACGGGGTGTGTGATTGCTGTACGATCATTTTTCACGGTATAGTTTAAACAATCCAAATCGAATATCCGTGTTTCCCACAACAGAAGAATTCACAAACCTTAAAGAAAAAAAATTACCATACTCAGAAGAGTTGAGTACTTGATTTCTGGTATTCTAGCAGGTTTTTTGCCATTGGACTGTTGCTCATCTGCAAAATTTTTATCAAAAATGTATTCATAGTACAATAAATGTTGATTTTATGTGTTAAAATATTTAGCAATATAATTTTATTGAAAAATCGTCCATGTATTCTTCATAGTTGCGTCACAGAAAAATTGAATTTCTTGAGAATAGAGGGTGAAAAATAATGGTTAGGGTTGTCGAATGGTTATTAAAATGTAAAATTGAAGAACGCAGGCTTAGATGGATAACGTAAGCAGGGCGTGATCGTGCATCGCGGTTAAAGGGTTAAAGAGAGGAGCCCGGCGTGGTTTTAACGACGTTAGGAGGCGCGTACGCCGCGCTGAAATCGAGCACGATAACTCCGGTATTGTTACAACAATCGACGAGATTTCCCTTTCACCGTGGCTTTCGTAACTGTGTCTGTATGTGTTTGTGAGAGAGCGCGGTGGGCGCAGCTGTGAGCCTCGTGAACACCTGACGAAACGTCCGCGAGACGATCGGGAACTGATAAAACGTGTGCCAACACCGAAACAGGAAGAAATGCTTTCCATCACCCTGCGAACTTCACCATTTTCAGAATTCATTCTGCCCTCAAAACTGCCTTGGAAAACCTTAGGAAAACCTCTACTATCCGAATTATCCGATTCGAATAATATACGAGTAAACGTGAACCAAATTGCATCGTGTTGGGTATCATTTTAACCAGAAAAATCTCAGGAATATGCTAGCAACAGTCTCGTAAATAAATGATTAAAACAAAAACAGTGCACTTCTTGATTTGCCTTTCGATACCGAAGCAGCTGAATGGTTGAGGAATAAAAGTAAAGGTTATGTGAACGTTCAGGAGGTTATGGGGGCGTCAGGGTCGTGTTGTAGACAAGTGAAAAATGATTTTTGCCGGAGGGTGTAGCCAAAATAATGACGGTAGGAGGGCGGAGCAGGTTCGTCAGAAGTCATGAAGATCGGGTTGGATAAGTTAAACCTGGATCAAAAATCTTCGGGCACGGTTCTAGACTAGGAATAGAGAAGGCAGCCTCTAGGGGGAACCTTTTATGACCTGCGAAGGATTTCAGGTTGAATAGCTTCGGGGTCTAAGGATCGTCTGTCGCTCGAGGACCCTTCTTGGAACTCGAGCTTGAAGAGCCAACCAACGAGAAAGATTATCCTGTTGCATGAACCAGATACAATTTTCGGGGCATGCCTTTCCCTGCTAATGGCCACCTGCAGCGATGAACGAATTTATCTTCTCGACCGTGACATCCAACAAAAATCAACTAGCAATTCTCTGAATAAAATTTTATACTCCCTCCATGAAAATTTAAAGATTCTAGGATATAACACAAATTATATTTGAGGTTGACCACCCTATAATTATTTTTCGGTTTTCAGAAGATCCAAATATTGTTGTAAATTTTTTTTCTGGGTTGACTGGATCAGTGTAGAGTTTCCCGCGCTTTTGGTGATGTGGTCACGTGGGACAGGGCGTCCATATTCGTTTAGGAGTTCCTACAAGGATTAGTATGGATTTTGAGATTGTGTATTTTGGGCGGCGGGACGACCACCGGTTGGCGAGTCGTTCTCAGAGAAAACGGTCGAGTGGAACGACCATTCGATACTCTCCGATATTATTACGGGCACAGGCGGACATTCTTTTTCAAGGTCTGCTCGTCGTGTCCCTCGGTCAAGTTTTCGCGCGAAGACATTGAGGAACGGTCAGGGCCGTCGCGAGAAACTCACCGATCCCGATGAACAATTTCGACCCTTTTATAGACCGTAATTTCTCAGACGCAAATACAGTTTTTCTGCTTAAACAATGTTCATTGAGAGAAGGTACTTTTCTCGAAAAACAATAGTATTATAGATTTGAATGGCTAGCTGTTTTATTCTTCTGCGAACTTAATACCACCCCTAGTTTGACACAGTTTATTGTGGTTTGAAGGCTGACCCAGTTCCTATCCGATTTTGCCTCCTCATTATAATACAACTGCTATAGAAACCAGCGCATAACGAGTCACACGTCACCCTTTACTCGTTATACAGCAGTGGCGCACAAAATTGCATCATAGAAATAATGTTTTTAAATTCTATAGAGTATTGATAATTTTTCAAAAATTTCCGAGTCATTTTTTGTACTTCATAATACTACCACTGCTTTCTATAAGCAATTGTAACATTTTCTGGGAATACCACAATCCATACAGTCCTCTAAAAAATTTTTGTGTTACTTTTGCTGGAGAATAGGAGTCATTGCTGATCAGAACAACCATTATTGCATTGCATCTATCTCCATTTATAACAAGAATCTTTCTAGGAGTACTAAATGTATCTCCACTGTGTCTCAACAAAATTTTGAGTTACTTTTTCTGGAGAATGGGAGGTCGTACCTGATCAGGAATGGTTGCTAATGTTATTGGCGCAGCGTCGCGACAATATGAAGAGATCATGCGTATTTGCCAGTCCCGTTTCACTGGCTAATCGGTCTTTCACCCGCGGAGACCTCGGCGAATAACAACCTTGGGTCCTTGGCCGCTTTATTTTCGTCTGTTTTCGAGTCTGGCGTCGCGGTCGTCTCTAAAACGCTTGATGCACACTCGTCTGCCGCGCCCACGACCCCCGACGTCTGGTTGCATCAAACGTCTGGCCTGTTTTTCCTTCCTGCCTCCACCGACGAGAGCTTCCTTCTGCTCTTTCAGCTTTTTTTTTTCTGCTCGCTCTCTCTCGCTCGTCCCGTTTTTTTCCCTTTGCCACGAAGCAAGAATTTCCATTCAGAGCGTAATTTATCTCTGGAGGCGCAGGATTTCGGGCGCCATTATTAGAAACGCCAGATGCGAGAACTCCGTTCGGTTAAAGAGGAATTCGATGCAGATGCCGGCTGATCGTATGGTGGCCATTCAGTGCTGTGGTTATGCCAATCAATGAAACTTGTCGCATAGTAATCCTTTCGGAGCGACCATACTTCGTAAATTTTGGTATTTGAATTCATCCAGTCATTAATTCGATTGGTTCACAATTTTTCTGTATGGTGTATTTAATTTTTTAGAGTATAGTTTTGGGAACAACTATACACGTACTCCAGAATTTTTTAAATATTGCTATTTAAGTCCACGCATTTATTTCCAGTCAGGTTGATCAATCTTGTTCATGATATAGTTTATTTTCTGCATTTTTTAACGCGATGAAAACTGTAGTTTCCTGGTTGCCACGAGCATCATCGCGTACTGGTCGCATAAAAAAATGTTAAATGTGTCGCTGATCGGCCGAGCTTGATATTATATTCATTATCGTGGGAATCGCCGCGTAAAGTATAGTAGTAGACTTTTCACGACGTGAACGAGGTAATTGGAGACGGTCGTTACGCTCCGATCGCGGCGTGTATCCATTGCAATTATCAGTCCGTGAAAATTGCACTCGGTTGCAGCGGGTTGCGATTCATGCGGCGACTTTCGACCAGCGATTCAAGATCATTGGTCCCATTAACCGTGGTTTGCCGTGTATAGTTGTACATAGGGAAACGTGTCGTAACAGCCTTGTTACTTTTTAGTAGATGGTGTTTGTGCACTTTCACAATCCCTCGTAGCTGCAACTATAATATATCTTCGAGCACACCTGAAAATTCAGTATAGTTGAGGTATATTGATATAGGTTTCCGAAAAACATTTTTGCATCATAATTTACAGTATAACCCCCAAAACATGATGCTAATACAGTTGTAAGATACAGTTGAGTATCGTTGAATATATTTGGATATAGTTGTGAATATAGTAGTTCCCCTAAATAGCTGTAACAGAATTCAAGAACAGTGATGATTCAGGAATATCATAAATTATAGTAGCGGTAGATTTTCATCTTAGTATAGCAAGTGATATTTCCGTTATAGTTGATCTAGTGCGTGGGACGCTGGCATTTCAGAGTACATACACAATAGTTAGCTCGCCGAGCGATGGAAAGCGGGTGGGGAAGGGGGAGGGGGCACGCCGGTGTGCGCCCGTAATCGTCGCAAAAAAGAAACCTTGGAAAAGTTTGTTAACCGGGGGCTCGAAAAGCTCGAGAGACCGCGATGCATCGTGTGGATGCACCGAGCGATGCATACGCGATTGCATCTGACCGCGGATTCCACGGAGTACTCCGTGTAAACGTGCCTTGTCCATTACTGGCAACGGCAGCATTTACACGACGTTCTTGCGTCTGGTCTTTCCACTGTTGCGCGCTCCTTATTAAATGCTAAAACTTAATTGCCCCGTTCTTTTACCTCTTTCTGTTTCGCCGGCCCTGGTAAGCCGAGCTCGAAGAGGAGAGACTTTGTTTGCAAAAGTAACCGACCGGAAAAAGAGCGTGGGCGTCGAAAAGCGCGATCGAATAGCTCGACGACCGACGCGAGGATCCGCGAGGATCCATCACGCCTAAAAATATCGTTCCGGCATGCGGACTTGAATGTCTCGCGCGCGTAAAGGTTGCTCCACAGGGTCGGCGTGAAGCGTGGTCAGTTCTTTATTACCCTGCTGCTTCTCCCTGCCTCTCTTCCGTCATTTCAGTTCCGAATCTGGTCCTTGCCACTGCCAAAAAATGTTTGAAAGGTCCAAAAATTTAGTTGTCAGCTTATTAACACTGAAACCACCGAGCTTTAAAATAACCCGATTAAATTGATTTCAACTTTGTGCGAAAAGCATGCTTATCATTCCACTAATTGCGGAACAACAAATCTGGAACCATGGTCATTCGACCAGTGGTGGTAGGTTTGCGTTAAAATCGTTGGCCACTATTTTTCCGTTTTGATTTTCCGGCGATTTCTCTGTTCGGAGGGGTGGGTGAGTCCCGAGAGTTAATGAGGAGGAAAGGAATAATTAATCGGCGTTTTCCCTTCTCGGCCGGTAACAGTGGACAGTAATGGCACATTGTAGTGCATTCATTGCACCGTGTGCACGCGAGGCCAGAGTCTTCTGCGCTCTCGGTAGGCCACGGGCTGCCTCGGTCCATGTTCCCTCCCCGTTCCCCGTCGCTCCCCGTCCCACCGAGTCGTCAAACCACCAAAGACAGAAACACGCGGGAGAGCCTAGCGCGCCTCTATGGTGGCTGCGGGGGTGGGGCGGGGGCGAAGGGGGGCTGGTCTTTGAGGAACGCGGGGCAAGGGGCGGGGCGAACGAGGGATTCTCTTCGTGACGGAGAAATAAAATATCGTGGCGCACGGGGGATAGGAGAGGATAGAGAACCACGGGCGAAAGGATACCGGTGGAGAACGAGGGAACGAAGAATCACGAAGGACAAACACGTACAGAATTCCTCGGAGGGGGCGGGGAAAGGTAGGAAAGAAGATAGTTGCTCGTAGAGAAAAAAGGAATTGATAATACCCCGGATCGTTAATAAGATGCGAGCCGGGGGAGAAGCATTCGAGGGCTTTAATGATACAGGTCCTTCGGTGGTACGTGTCCCCCGATTACTTAGGTGGGGGGGGGGGGCGGGGAAAATGATCACGATTCTATATATACACCCCTGGATCCACAGAAAAATTCCCCTGAAATTTACACGGACACGTTTTGGTTATTTACCCGTCGGCTACGGAATTGGAATGTTCGATAGAACACGGAGAAATTTTATTTTCGCTGTACAGATGCAAACGAGGGTGTACAGAAAATTGTGATGGGGTTGAGGCACACCCTAGGGTGTCGATGGAGGGTTAAATGGACAGAGGGATTACACTCTTCGGCGAAATAAAATGGATAGTACGATCTGCTTCAAAAACAAAAACGACATTTGAAATACGTGCAGAATCATTCTCGTATGCTATTTGTGCCCATAATTATGAAAGTGGACCCCAGATGTATGTCATCCAGGCATCTCATTTTTTGTGAGATGATGGTATATGGATCCCTAATTATGTATGTAAAATATTAGGTGTAGATACTCAATAGTTTTAAAGATATAAACAAATACAGTTTCATACCTTCTTGATATACAATTATTTGAGCTGTAGTTTTCGAAGTACAAATTAGTCGTGTAAACACAGTGTGCCTGATTCGTCGAACCTGAGACGTTTGCGTGTGAATCAGGCACACTGTTTACACGACTAATTTTACTTCGAAAACTACAGCTCAAATAATTGTATACCAAGAAAGTATGAAACTTTATTTGTTTATATCTTTAAAACTATTGAGTATCTACATCTAATATTTTACATACATAATTAGGGATCCATATACCATCATCTCACAAAAAATTATCAAAATCGGAGTCGGACACTTGGGGTCCTTCCCTTGTAAGTCTTATAAATTTCTTGTTTCGAGTAATTAAAAGGAAAGGATGTTAACACTAAATGCATTAACAAGCACTCTCTAACGGTTCATTTTTGACAATCTCGTAAAACTTACATTGGATTAATCCAGCTTAAAATAATGTGATGTGAATTTCTGAATGTAATTTCCACTTGTACCACTTTCATAATTATGGGCACACTTACCGGAGCGGCCACACCAACAGTTACAATTCGCCCGAAAATGTTTCGAGAATTTCCAGGGTGAGAAGTGGAGGGGGTAGAAAGATCCCGGTAAGGTGCCAGGGTCCAAAATAAACATCCTCGGGAGGAATCCTTAGGGAACAAAAGCTAGCGCGGCCAGAAGGAGTAGTCATTAGCCGGTCGGAATCATCGAGCGGCGAGGAGTCGGGGGAGCCGGGGAAGGACATCAAACGTTCGAAGAAACAGACGTGGAAAAAGGGGGTTAGGGTATAAAAACGCGCGGGAAAGGGACGAGAAGATGGCGGTCGGTGGTAGATAGAGGATCAAAGAACGCAACAGAGAGAAAACGGTGCTTCTTCACTCGCGCGTGGTTATGCGCTCGTACGAGAGGAACAGAGACGGAAACGGACCGGTAGCGCGAGAGAGGGAGTGGGAGGTTCGCGATAGTTGGAGAGAGATGGTATGATGTAGTAGGGAGATAGTGGGAGGCGGGAAGAACGGCTAGAAGAGAGGGGGAATGATGAACGGGGAGGAAGGGAACGAGTGGAATAGTTAAGTGAACGTTGGTGGGGGGTACAAGCGTCGGACGGGGTACGGGAGGGGGGACGGAGGGGAGGAAATACTACGAGTCCACGCGCTCCTATAGTAAATCGACTATAGTACTATGAGTCAGTCACACCCACAAGCCGGTTGTGGGTTCAAGACCCTCGTTGCACGTTCGTGCACCGCTCTGTGTACACCTACACACGCGCGCGTATACATGGGCGCGAGCGGGCGAGCTCGCTCACGAGGTCACGCGTACGGACACGGTCGAGAATCTATTGGCCTTGCCACGGGAGATCCTAAGGATCATCTTCTACGGACGAATAAAATCGTCGAAATTCACGCGGGCCAGCCTGTTCCGACGAAACCCATGGGCGCGTATGCGTGTGAAAATTATTTCGTCCCGAATACAGTGAGTTTCACGCGGATTCTTATAAGCGAATCATAAAACCAATTCCGAACTGTGAAATTCGTTTTTTAACTGCCGGAACATAGCTTTGTCGGTACAAATGTTTGCTTGTGTACAGCGGAGGCATTCAGCTATCTCTCTATGAGGGAGGATTTCCATGGACATCGTTTATACATGCAGGGTGAACATTATAAAGCGTTACAGACGAATATCTTCAAAAATATTGATTAAACGCAGAAATGTTTCAGATGAAAGTAGTTCAGTACCGAGGGGGACATCATGTGGTGGGATTTTTATTTTTCCTATGGACACTCCAAGGTGGGCAGAAGGTCACCTTGTTTTTTTTTTTTAATGGAAAGACCTACTTTCGTTATCATGAATCGATAGACTGTCGAATTCCGAGTAAAAATGTATTGACCTCCATATGTCCTAAATCTAATAGTTAACGAGATATTATCGAAACAATTTTCTTTCTTCTTTGGATAATATCTCGTTAACTATTAGGTTTAGGACATATGAAGGTCAACACTTTTATACTCAGAATTTGATACTCTATCGATCTGTGGTATACAATATAGGACATTCTATTTAAGAAAAGAAAGTTGACCTTCACCTCACCTTGGAGTGTCCACCGGGAAAAATAAAAGTGCCACCGCATGATGTCCCTCTCGGTACTGAACAATTTTCATCTGAAACATTTTTGCGTATAATCAATATTTTTAGAGATGTTCGTCTGTAACGCTTTATAATTTCCATTCTTTATAGTATAAACACATTACCGACTTGCGCGGGTTTTCTTTCGACTTAGGCGGAAGGCGCTTGTTCGAATCAACCGCGTAAATCGAGGGCCTACCGTACCCTCGTATAAGAGTTTCAAGTTGTGCAGTAAACGACAGTGTTCATTTGATTGCTTGTTCATGAAAGCAGGAGGACGAAAGCAATTTTATTGCGGGAATTCAATAAAAATATGAACTTGTTGTCCAGCATGATTTCCGAGACACATTGTACAACGGACAAACCGGAAAAAATGTTTGTTCCGAAAGTCTAATGGTTGGATGTCTGATTTCAGTCAGGTGAATGTTGGATACGGAGAGCAGACATAGCACTGGGCTGGATCAGGGGCCGACGAGGGACCCTTGGCTCACAATGGACTACTACCTTGGCACCGACAGTCTTTCGCTCCAGGAGATGCTGGACGTGGACATTAAATGCGAGATCGAGGGTGTCATCGGCGGCCATCCAGATCTGGGCTTCAATTTCACAGACATGGCTACCCTGGAGATGGACGACGATCCCATTGGCTGCCAGAACGACCTTAGCGGCTGGTTTGGATCGACCAGTTTGCTGAACGGCAACAGCAATAGTTCCAACAGGTGCTTATCTTGCGATTGAACTGATCGCCGGAATAACCGGGCTTCGGTTATGGTTGCGACAGGGAAAGAATAATTGTAGACCCAGCAACTAACCCAGGCCTGAGCTAGGGCCTACGCAAAAAAACACGCATGTACTATCTTTAATCTTAATATGTGTATCCGGAAGGCCGACAATTTTCAAATATAAATGAATATACATATAACCGTCGTTATATAAAATTCAAGAACTATACAATATTCTTTACCTAAAAGGAGATGGTGGAAATCATATAATAACTTATTATTAATCGCGGATCTTTATGCAAAACAAAAAATGTTTGCATTGATTACAAAACACAGGAGCGAAATAAAAATTTCTTTCTTCTTTGAACTATCCGATTAAGGTGAAACCAATACTCTGATGTCTTTAAATCTTTTTAATATTTTTGTCATAAATGTATAAAATCCGCAGTCTATTAATAAGTGTCGAATAATGTGTTCCCCTTCCAACCAAGAGAACTGGTTGAACTGAAGTCAATCTATGTTCTGTCTACATATTCGTCGAAGGTATGTTTTACATACTAGACACACACGAGTTTCCACGCCAGCATGATTTTAACACGAGAAATTAAAGATAGCACCCGGCCACGTCTTGTCTGGGAGTGTGGACACTGTCCGAAAATGAAACCCTGAATATTCACCTTGCCCATCCTCTTCCAGCAATTTCAATCTGGACCTGAGCGGCGGGGACGCAGCCTCTATAATGGTGAACCCTAACTCGGTGATGCCGCACATGGCGGTGAGGACTCCGACACCGAGCAACGCCAGGAGGCATTTCTCCTTCTCACCGAAGCGGGACATCAAGGAAGAGAAGATCGACGTTGAAGAGGAGATGGACAACGAGGCTGGCAGCTGCACGGAGAATGAGAACGACAACGATCAGGAGAACGACATGGAGAACGACACCGAGACGGAACAGTACGAGAACGACATCACGGAGACGGAAGAGGACTCCGAAGATGAGCAAGAGATCACGAAGCCGTTGACGCCCACCAAGTCGAAAACCGTCTCTATATCCACCGTGAAGACCGTCACTCCTCAATTTGCGAGGACGCAGGCCACTCCGAAGATGAACGGAGTGTCCAGCATCAGGATGCAGAACTTCAAGGTGTTGCAGAGTCCCAGCCAAGCGCAGCAATACGTGCGCAAACAGATATACAATAATAATGTACACGTTGGTCCCGGGACTACTACCGTGGCTGCTATGAAGAGGGAGAAGGATTTTGATTTGTCCGATTACGATGACAAACCGTACCCTAAACCAGCCTACTCGTACTCCTGTCTGATTGCCATGGCGCTGAAGAACAGCCAAACTGGGTCTCTGCCGGTCTCGGAGATTTATAACTTCATGTGGTAAGTTCACTGTGGTCTACCCATCCCGAAGAGTCATTTAAACATTTGTCTACTGCGCCAGCAATCGTAACCCTCATTGGGAAATAGCGCACAAAAGATTCTCGGGTAGCACTTAACCCCCTGTTTATTTATGTGACCTTGGAAACTCGCGCGGCGACCGTGAAGAGGTCTGGATTAGATTATTATCTGGTAATATTATATTAAAGTTGTTATCTAGTACATGGTAACACGAAAAACGAAATTACTTTCCGAACGAACTAATAGCTAGAAAAGATTGCCAATAGACAAATACTCGCAGAGTTTTTGCATGCTTTCGAATTTGATTTTGTAAAACTTTTATATGTATAAAGACGAGGTAATAGATGTTACAATGGAGAAAAAATGGCGGTCGGATAGTTGCGAGTTTTTTTAAGGCGACAAGGGAACAAACAATGCAATGGAAAAATCCTATCCGGGTGTAAGAGGGTTGAAGCGTGATTAATATTTTCTTGATACTGCCGTCGAACAATGGAGGCGAACGGTTCCTATTTGACAAACGACGTGTTGCCGACCCATTCGTTTATTTTCGACCATTTGGCCGGAAGGATAAGGGCTGGTCGAAGCCCTCCGGTGTTTAGCCCCGCGAGGGGAGAAAGTATTGTCGTCCCTTCCTTTATTCCCAGGTTACAAGGGGGGAAGCTGCCATTTTGTGTGGGGCTCGTGGAGCACCAGGTGCATGGCAGAAGTGTACAGTCCCTGTAGAAAATGACGCGCGTGCCCTTTGTCCGACTAGCTGCCCTTCTTTTACCCTTTTCGTATCGCGCTAACCAATTTTTCAGCAGTTCATTCAAATTTAAACTCCCGAGTTAATTTAATCAATCCAGATACACGTATTCAAGGTAGCAAAATAATTATTAATATTGCCGATATTTTACGCAGCTTCAATTTTTATTGGAAAATTTACCCGTGTACAGGCTGTGCCAAATGAAATTGCTCCTTATTATCCTAAATATCTCCTTTATGTTTGATTTCATAACAAATGTTTTTACCGCAATGTAAATGGTATCACAAAGTGAATGCTTTGCAAATGTTATTTTGTTCTCGAGGTCATTTTTCCGGAGTTTTCAAGGTCATCGATATTTTCTTTCTTGAAAATGTATATTTCTTTCCCTTGCATATTCTAGTTGATGTTAAAACGCATTCAGTGATATTAATAGCGTGACCTTGAAATACCCTCTGACTTCTAAAATTGAAGTTAGATATATTAATTTCCATCATCACGGAGAGAAAAAATATAGGAGATATTTAGGTGGACCACCCAGTATTATAGCTTGCGACTCTTCATTCAACAGAATCAAACAAAACTGATTGACCTAACCAATCGAAATGTCGTTTCAGCGAGCACTTCCCCTACTTCAAAACCGCGCCGAACGGCTGGAAGAACTCTGTGAGGCACAACCTGTCGTTGAACAAGTGTTTCGAGAAGATCGAGAAGCCAGCTGGCAACGGTAACCAGCGGAAAGGTTGTTTGTGGGCGATCAATCCGGCGAAGGTCGCTAAGATGGACGAAGAGGTTCAGAAGTGGTCTAGGAAGGATCCTCTGGCGATCAAGAAAGCGATGATCTACCCGGATCATCTTGAACTACTGGAGCGCGGTGAGATGAAGTACGCAGGTAGCGGGGACATGTCCGAGGAGACAGAAAGTTCCGGTGACGAGGCTGTCGAAGAGAGCACAACGTATGACGAATCTATCCATAGTCATATAGCGGCGAACTCGGTGACGGACAGCTACGACGAGAGCAGCCAGGACTGCGACGTCGACATTGTAGAGCACCTTTACGATGAGATCGACATCGAGGACAACAAGGAGTCGCTGCACATGCAGCTGAACATCTCCAAGCAGGAGACGTTCGAGTACGAGCTCAGCCCCAGCACAAAGAGGCAGAAGACTCTAACGGGGGCGATACAGGGAAACTATGTCTATCAACCCGTGACAACGTCCAGGAGAAAAGCTCCACTATTGCTGCGAGCCGGTGCTGGGAACGGCTCCTTTCTCAAGATAGATTGAACTCCCCGATTGGGACTACTCTAAAATTTCTAGTTTTCTATGTATTTGCAGAGTTGGAGACGCGCGCGCGTTTACACGAAACGCCGAGAGGAAACTAGTTGACACTGTTCTGATAATTATTGGGGACTTGTACTCGAAGATTATAACGAAGACTAACTTAGCTGTAGGGTATCGAATGACGTAGGACAGTTTTATAAGTTTCAAGAGATGCAACATACTTAAACTAGACAATTTCAATTAGGATTCATTTTGAAAGAATGAAGAATGTTTGTAAATCGAGTGACAGTCCCTTTTATCCATTCGTGAAAGGCGACAAAATAGATCGACGAAGAGGAATGACTCCAGTGGCCGAAGAACGACAGTCCGGGAGACCATGCAGAAGCTCCTCGATTCATAGAATTTATTTTACCACGAGGCTGCACATTTTTTCTATTTTTCTATTAACGTTCGATCGTGTGATGTTCAGTACAATTTATACACTAGCTTCTGCGTGAGTCTCCGAGTCAGTGACACGAGAGCCAGTCTTCTCCGATCTCAGTTTAAACAAGAGTTTATACGGTATAGGCTCTGTAAGGTCGCGCCTGAAACTCTGTGAAATAGGGTGCTCCTATTGGTTGTGGCTAGAGACACGACGCTACGGAAAGACCTATACTCTGATCGTTATAATTGACATGACGATTTAAACACGTAGCTACTGAACAACTGATTTTTGATTTTAATAGTGTGCGAGAATTATGCAAAAATCGTAGCAATTATTTTCCTCTTGTCTGCAGTGTGCGCCGTTCGAAACTTTCTTTCTCTCCCCCACTTTTAACCGAAATTGATACAGGACCGTATCGTATCTAGTTCTTCGAGAAACATTTTATACGATTGACAAACCGGTTTTTCCAGGCATGGAAATATCGTTTAGTAGTAACGAACAAAAAAAGGAAAAACGGTCGTAGAAAGAAAAGAATAGAAAAAAGAAAAATTGTGTACCGAGAGAGCATGTAGGACGGAGGAGGTGTTAGGGTTATAACGAGGTTTAAGTCGAATAAGTATTTTGGTCAGCGGATTGGCCAGACTGATGTATTATACTTTTTTATACATTGCTGGATGGCAAGCGATTAATTGTAAATGTTTCCCGCGTTTTTGTATACCTGATATAAGCGAGAGAGAGAGAGAGATAGAATGAGTGAGTGTGTGAGAGATGATGACGAGGATGTTACTTAGAATTTCAAAGCATATTAATTAACGGGACACAGGTATATAGAGTACAAAAAAAGAAAAATACGTGAACGATGACAGCTGTAGGAAAACGATTTGAATTTGTAAAATTTTGTAGTATATATGATTACAGTGGGGGGGAGGGGCACGGTTGGGAAAATCGTATTACCTGATTCAACGGGAGAATTAACAAGATCGCGTTCTTTTACGATTCCTTCGCTCGCCCACGCTTTTATTTAAGCGTAGCAAGTTCGTTCCTCTATTCGCGTTAAGCCAGTGGAGCCAATTGAACAGTTGAATTAGTCCCCCCCGCCCCCTGAAACATTTTTTATTCGCAAACGTATGTACGTGTATATACATATAATTTTAGTCATTCGTCCCGACTGGGGAACTTAATTTTAGTTTAACCCTTCTCAGCCCTTGCACCACTGATTAACCCCTTGCACTATAACATCGAGTCGCGACCAAGATTTCGAAGAGGTTCTACTAGATATGTATGTAATTAATAGACTAGATTAATTTTATGCGTTTATAATAAAAAATAATGAGTGTACAAGATGATTCACCTAAATGCAAGGGAAAAAGAATATACATTCACAAGAAAAAAGTGTCTATCACCTTGCAAACTCCGGAAAAAGTGATCTCGAGGAAAAAAATAAAATTTGCAAAATATCTTAAGTATTTCTTTGCGAGTTTAAGTAGGATCTTCCGACGAGGGTATTGAAATTTCGCGCGGCGAGTGGTGCACGGGCTGACGGCGGCAAAGTTTGAAAACTGTGTTATCGTGCAGGGCCGTGTGTTAGAGGGTGATCCGCTGACGTTCGAGGTTGAGAGAATTCTACAGCGTTTCTATTGTTTTTTCCGTAGACTGTAAAATTTGTAAATAACCGCTCCGGGCACGCTGCGCTTCAGTCTCTGTCGCTGGGCCAACTGTAGGAAAAGAACGTTTTGCGCCACCTCTCACCGGCTCTCATGTACTTTTTCCGCATGATTTCTCTGTGTCTTCGTTGAGAGCGACGCAGGAACATATTCTAAAGGGTAGATGAGAAAGTAGTCTCCGTGATCTGTACATAGTTCGCTGTACATACCGGATGGAACTCGTAACAGGGCACATCGTCCCGATTATACAACAATTCTAGTGGAAAACGTCTCGTATATTCATGCCAATTCAGTTCAACGTGATTGGTCCTTTCCCTCCAGTTTTCTCTTCGAGGTCATTTAGAGGTCAGATTATATTTTTCAAGGGAATTATATATTTTATACTCTACAGAAACGCACTATACCATTTGTATCATCATTTATAATAATTGATAATAACTTATTACCAATGAAAATAGGATTTTGTACGGTAACACTTTCCTAAAACTTGCAAGCATCCAGCTATGCAGGTTAATTGAGAAATATGTAATTCCTTCAGAATACTTCACCCCTAAGCGACCTCCGAGGATTCATTACTGGAAAATACCAATCACGTAAAATTATTATTCAAGACATTCTCTGTTGGTTGCTTAAGGTATTTCCGGTTGCGTGTTCCACCCGGTGTGTGCGATATACATATACATAATTATATATATACATATAGATATAGTATAGTCTTTTTTTTACAAACCAAGTTTTACAAAACAAGTACAGTAGATTCGTCTCAAACAAAAACAAAAAAAAATACAAGAACCGCGACACAGCGAGTCGCTGTAAGGTGTACAGAAGCTTATCCTTTCTTTTCTTTTATAACGAGAGGCAGAACGAACAACGCGGCAAAGAGAAAACAGGGGAAAAACACTGAAAACGAGAGAAATCTAGACACGTGGGACCAATCTGTATTTTTAGAGTCTGTTCTAATAAGTTTAATCTGTAAGTTTTTCGTACACAACACTCTGTTCTATGATTTTCCTGTATAGTCCCTGTACATACAATTTAGCTTCTCATTTTATTTTTTTTTCTTTTCCCCTCTCCAGAGTTTTTTTTTCGTTTTAGATTTTCAAAGAAGAAAAAAAGAAAAGGAAAAGAACTGAACATACCTGGTATTGTGTCTGATCTCGTGGGAGTGCGTGCGCGTGTATTTACCTTAGCCCCCCGCCCCCTCCCTCTCTCTGAAAGAAATAGTTGTCAATATTATACTAATCCGCGCGGACTTTAATTAGTTCGGCGAAGCGTGATATAGCTTATTTTTTTATTTGAACGCTCCTTGAAGCTAGACGCGCCTAAACGGCGGCTGCTGCTCGTTGTACACCTTGAAAAACAATGCCATAATAATAGTTAACAAAAAAAAAAAAAAACGATACCGAACGTATTTTTTTAAACGCGTTTTAAGCGAACAGGTGCTGCGAGGATTTTTCTGATAGCGTACGTTAGAGTTTCTCTTTTTGTAAAACCCTGTACCCTTCGGCGACCGAGCGTCTCCGGAAGTGTTGCAGCATTTCCGGTTGCGCGTGATTCGGAATCAAGCGGGAATCCGATGGGTTTTCTTTTAATCTTAAACGAGCGGGGACATTGGGACTCGACTTGATCCTTGACCCTTTGTAGGGCTGCACAAAACATTGTTGCAAGTAGACTGCAGATTTGATGCGACTGTAATGTAAAATAGTAAATGTATTTGAAGAATTTGAGACTTAGCGGTGTTTAGTTGTTGCTCAGAATTTTGATTTTTACAGACCTGCAATTTAGTTCTAAAATTTGGCTAAAAGAAAGAAGTCTAGTAATAAAAATGATCGTACATTGTAATGTATCGAAATGTAATATACAGGGCGTTCATGCAATCGCAAATGACGAGTATTATTATTCACAATATTATTCACATTATTAATCACTTGCTGAACATTTAGGTATTGTATGAGGTATTGTGTCCATAAAATTGGAAAAATCGTAGGGAATGGAGATAGTCTAGATCGGACGAACTACTTTTTTGAGTTAGAATAGCTCCGAGTGAAGAATAAAGTTTCCATTCTCCAAAAATTGTCTGACATGCGCGTAAACGCCCTGTATAAATTAAACAATAGCGATCAGAAGCCTATGGAGGGTTAAAAAGGATCGATCGATCTCTGAAATAAAAGCAGGTATTGTTCCCCGTTGAGACCAAATTGAACACATGATATACGACGATTGTGGAGCATCGCTGATAAGAATATGCACAGTGACTCACGAATTCGTTCACGTAAAATGATGAGATTTATTTTTTAAAAATTCGGACAGCCAAAATCATATACATTAGAAATGAATATATGTGGGCGCAACAATTTTTCGTTTGACAAGCGTGCGAATAAATACATGCGAGTCTCTGTGTGTTAAAAGTGATAGCGTGAGCAAAGTATTAATTATCTCGGAAATTGTATATTTTTTATTTATTATTCGGTCGGATGATCTCTGTAGCAGACATGTAAAGACTTAGGATTTGAATAATAAAGTATGTAACATTATACGACTCAGTACTCATACTATGAACCGTGTGATCGAGTGCCTTGGGTTGTGATAATGCCGTTTCTTTTTCTACAAACATTCTCGAAAATTCGCGCTGCACTGCCTTTACGAAGGGAACGATGCATTTCTGGAAACGTCACTGCCAACTTTTTTTTCGAAGATCTCTTAACGTTAATCTTACGTAAACTAAGCTGATTGCGGACCTTCGTGCGTCGCGAAATTACTATACTGCGGTATTTTATGCATTTATGGCTGCTGAAAATGTTCAACAAAGACAGAGTTTACGATTTTTATTAATTTTAAAAACAAGATCTTATTTGTGATTCCGCCTTCTGAAAATTCGTCTAGAAAACCTGTAAATTGCATAAACATCAGTCTAGTAATTACTAAAAAAGAAAATCAGCAATGATTCGAATGCATGAAAACTACAAAGTGGAAATTGTAATTGAAACAATTTATTTATATTAGTAATTCAGTTCAGTGAATACTTTCATTGACCTCCATGTCGCATGAGCTGTTGATTATGCTAATCCCTCTGGCTGCTGTGGACCGTGAAAATGTATAAATTTTTCTTTTGTATTAAACAACCGAGGGATTATAATTGTTCGAGGACCGAGACGAACACTGTACATAGCCGCAGATAGTGTCCATTCTGATGAACACACACACACAATCCAATTAATTAATTAATTAATCGAATGATCAACATTGTTGGATCTGCATTCCGCCCAACGGAGGATTAACCCTTTATTTAGAAGATTGAATTAGGGCAATAACAAAAAGACGTTTTCGTGAGATCGATCATAGTGAAAATAGTCTCGGATAAATCTTCTTATTATTTTTCTATTGATGTACCTAATATATGTTCACGCGTTTGTTCTTCGACGGATAGAAAGTCATTTACGAATAAAGGGTTAATTATACTTGGAGCTGGATAGATTACAGCAGCTTCCTGTTAATCGATAATCTCTCTTTACGAAACGACGGTAATTTGTAATCCATGATTAAATAATAAGATAAACGATACGATATAAGGGAAGTAGAGTAGTTTTTGTACCTGTTTGTAATATTTCTATACGATATTATAAATGTATGTAATGTTCGTGTAGATGCAGCAGTGGTAATTTGTAATGATAATGTATATGTGCAATGAGAAGTTTCAGTAATAAAATGTTGGGAAATGCGATCTTATTCTTGCACAACGTTTTGCACCATACATATAGTACAAATCTTGAAATTTTTAAGCGCTAAATTAAGGGTGGGAGATGGTTCTTTAGGATAAGGACTCTTTGGTTTAAAAAGAAATGTGCGAAGGCGTATTGAAAAATTCATAAAACTCGACTTTTAGGTGATTTCCGAGTTATTTTTAGAATGCGTTCCCGTGGGAATTTTGGAACGTTACAGCTAGAAGACTGCATTTTTAGGTAGGGTCACTTGGGTTTAAAAGAACATTTGTTTTAACATTTAAAAAATTTGAAATCCCGCCCAATAGATCGGTCGATTTTAGAATGTGTTTCTGCAGGAAGTTTAGAGCTCCTGAAGGCTTAAATTGAAGCTGGAAGACTGCACTGCACGGTAAGTGTGTTGTGATTTAAAAATAAATACGAAATTATGTCGAAAAATCAATAAATATATTGGATATTGCAAGCGTTAGTGGCGCCACTTGTGGCAAACTCTTGAAGCTTCGAAGGAGGTCCGTACAGCGCCAAAGCACGTAGTGAAAAAACGCTCAAGCTTGTCGTGATTTTAGTTCCACCTGTTCCCATAGGTGGCGCCACGTATTACTTTCCAAATTCTATTTGCGATATTGCGATGGCGACTGCGCTGTTTCCCGCGTTTTTAAGGGAATCAGTGATAACTACTGTGTGTACATACATTTTTCTAGATATCTTGATAAATAAAGGATGGAATTCACGTTGGAGGATACCGTAGATATGCTGAAAGAAACGCGGATAGAACTTCTTCAGCAGATAGACTCGTTAGTGAGCGAAATGTCTGAAATAAACCCGTCAAGTTTCAGAGAGAGCTGTGATTCTGACGAAATACGAACAAAACAGTACAAGATGTGTAATAGTTTGCTAAAGGCAGTCGTCCAAGACAAGACGGAGGACTATCCTATCCCCAGAACTCTAGATTTACATGTGCAAGTTTTGAGAGAGCTGGAGGAGCAACAGCGATCCTCTAAAAACCTCCGTGAAAGCCTGAAAAAACATCTGTCGTCTATCCAAGAAGATATATCGTAGTCAGTAAGATGCAGAGTAGGGCCCCATAAAAAGACCGAAATGTTGCTATTGGCCCCCATACAACGCGATTAAAAAATTTCTTTAAAAGTCCACACATCTAAATACGCCCTGTATTATTCACAAAATTCATTTGTACTGCCGAATCATGCCCAACTGTATTATGAAAAGATTTCTAAGATTGCAAGGGTGCAATGCAAAGATGGGATATTCCGTAGTCTAAAGCGCTAGATAAAAGATCAATCTAGGCCGCAGTCGCCTTCAAAAGTCCTAATTTTACATTTACGAATTTGCATTATTCGGCAGCATGTAATCTTTTATCGCTTTTCCTACTATCCATCTTTGCATTATCGATAAATGAGAAGGCGCATCCCGCACCCTTGCAATCCTGGAAACAAAACTACCACTTTAATTTTGAATTTCTCGCATATAGTATTTACAATCTCATAACTTGAAATTTAGCGTTTCAAGCATAAATAAAGGTGTCGACCACACTAGCAAATATTTATTTTGCGTGAAAGTAGTTATTTTATCGAATAAAAATGTCTGTATCCATGTAACCATAATAAATTCGTAAAACTTTCCTTGTACCCCCAATCCTTCATCTATATGGCCTTAATCCTCATGTGGAAAATCAAAATGTATAAATAATTCTAAAACTTCGGTACTTACGATTATTTCGAAAATATGACAACAGTTGTCCACGCGGGGATTCATAATTTTCCCACTTCCGAAAAACCAATTTTTGATATACTTAAAATTGCTTAACAGTTATATGGGGGTCTACAGTATTCCAAAAGCGGCTACCAACAATTGCCACATTTCTGTTTCAGCTTGCAAAACAAGAAAACAGGTCTGGAGAAGATGAAACAAGCCTACCTAGAACACGAAGAGCTAATAGCAAACACAATGTACACTACGGAGCAGGTAATAACCAAGCGTATATTCCAAGAAGTGAAGACCGACTTGGTAAGTTGAACAAATTCTATTATATATATAAGAATACATTCGTCGCAACGGTTTTATTAATTTAATATTACAGGACGACGTGGTTGACATATTGTTTCCGGAAAAACCAAACATCAGGGTCTTCCTATCGGTAAATATTCGAACGTGTTTCACCGCTGAGCAGCTCTTTTACATAAATAAATTTTACAGACGCTGATCAGTTCGTTCGTAAAAGGTGGGGACAATGTCTACGTGGATATCATACCCGAGGCGCTTGATTTCTCAAATTTTTTGATTGAAGCAGACATTGCTGCTTACCACAGGAACGACAAGAACAAGATCAGACTGATGGACATGATATAGACTTTCTAATAGCCTTAGAAAATAGAAAAAGTGGACATTTTGTACTTTGAAGTTTCACCACATGAACGGTGCTCTTTCTCTTAACACTCTAACACCTATGTGCTCCCATTCTTGTCGACCGATCCACAGTTCTTGAGCAGACTCTAAACAGCTTAGGATCGCAGCACCTTTCCAGGCTGTCATACCCGGGTCCATTTCTTTCGGCTGTGTTATTATGTCCAGTTGCTCTGCAACAATTTAGGGAATTACTTTTTAATGCATCTCTAGCAACAAACTTAATAGACTATTTTACTTTACAAACATAACCAGAATATGTCTATCCAGGTTTATAAACATTTTTTTATAATATGTATCCGAAGAAATAAATTTGTTGAATAATTCTCTGTTCTTAATTCTTAATGAACCTACCAGCTCTGTACATGTAGGGTATCTGAAGGGATATTCGATTATGGAGCCACATCCCAATGCCCTGGAACTTCATCCCCGATCCCACAACTAGCACGCAACTGTACATCTTTCTTTTCAAGTCTTCGGTAGCTGTGAAGAAGTTACATTAATGTATAGCGAACGGTAGACTGAAGGTCTTTATGCAAAATAAAATACATACGACAGCGATCGATGCTCTGCAACACAGCATGATCAAGACCGAGTAATTGTTGCGGTCCAACTACGAAATCTCTCGGAGCATCTAAATCGCGATTGGACAAAGTAATCGGAGCAGAGTCCACAGCGTCCACAACCACCTCTTCTTCGCCAACAGCAGTCGGAACAGTTGCTTCCTCTTGCAACTCAGAAGTTTGTTCTAAATTCTCTTTGATACCCCTCCTGCTAGTCTCTCTCAAATAATTCTCATCGTGTGGATCCTCTGGATCGCCCATCGATCTTTTTTGTATATGCACATTGTGCGTTCCGGTGACTTTGAACAATTCCGGTTGGAATAAACTGAGAGGCGCAACCAGACACTCGTCGCCTACTTGTAGAGTATACTTCTCCGTCTGCTGTTTAGGTTTTCGAACGACGAACGTCTTCTCTTGCGAGCCACACACGTTTAGGTCAACGTGGCAGAAGTCTTTCTTCAGTTGGTTTAGAAGCAGGGCGTCTAGTTTGTTCGCAGGATCGCATGTTTTGTAAGGGAACGCGCATTTTTGCAGTAACCAGAAGAATGTTTGCGTTATGTCTCCGCCCCCGTAGTCCATGCGGACTCTTGTGTTTCTATGGGAAATTCCATCTTCTACGCAGGAGACGGAGGTCTTCTGGTCACCCACGTCCACCACACAGGCGTAGCCTAATCCCGCACCGAATGTGGCTGCTACGTGATCCTTGAAAGGAAGAAATTGGGTTGTAACAAGGGTATTCTGGTTTTTGCATGATGTTTTAAAGGGGTAGACTCGTTTTTTCAGAATTACGAGGGTGCGGGTGCCTTCTCATTTCTCGATAATACAAAGATGGGGGTTTTTAGTAGTCAAAAGCGCTAGATAAAAGATCAATCTATAGGCCGTAATCGCCTCCAAATTTCCTATTTTAACATTTACGAGACGTAACTACTGAAAAACAGTGCATCATTGCAATCCTGGAAACGAGACTACCCCCTTAAGAATTTTTAAGAAGACCTGTAGCAAAAAGCATGCTCCGAATCCAATCTCGCATAGCATTAAAGTCGTCAACTCCTTCAGATACTGTCTGTTATAGATATCTGGAATAATCAGAACAGCTCTGTAATGTTTCAAGTCTCTCAGAGGGATGTCCATCTTATCGGTGAGCACGTATTCCCAAATTGTTTTCAGATCAGCCATAACAGCTCGTAGACTTCCGCCAGGACCAGAATGAACATTCAATTCTCCTCTTCTGTATGGGAAATGTACGTTGAAGTTATCCTCAGGATTTAAAGATAATATATCGTCTCCAACCACAACGTCTTTGTTCGTTTTAATCCACTCCACGCTGCACGGGGAGGATACTTCTGGGTTTGATCTACGGTTGAAAGCAGCTATTTGTTGCGGAGGTGTGGCGTATCTCCTTCGTCCGTCGGACTGGAGGCAAGACTGCAGGGTATGCGAGACTTGTAGACGAGACTCTTCCATCGCCTGGGTCAACTCTTTGGTCTACTAAAGGCACAAAGAGTTAATACATTTTTCTGATCAGTTTTTTATGGGGAACTTACTCGTGGGATTGCAGGTGGTAGTAGACTGTCCTTGAACTCTAAACCGGCTGGTAGTCTTCTTCTAGCGACAGCGTTTAGTATGGTACATGGATTCAGATCCGAGGCTCTACCCATTCTGAGGTACATGGAGCCAGGGTGAATTATAACGATTGTCTGTGCTTGTATTTGCTGGGAAAAAGATAAAGAGTTTAAATACACGTTCAAACACAAGTTTAAACACAAATTGAAAGAATGTAGTTTATTACCTCTGCACAGGACTCCTGGAAAACCGGCATGATTAATTTTGCGAATGCCTCGATCTGTAACTAAGGGATTACGTTCGTGTCTCATTGAACAAATTCGCGAATTGTAAAATTACTACATTGGTGAGATTACAACAGAAATCTACGAATATGTTATTCGTGTTTTTCAGTACGGTTGTGGTTGTGATAAATAATGGAATAAATACGTGGCGCCATCTTGTTGGGGAACGCTAAACTTTTTTGGTTGGGTGCATGTGCGGTTTTACCTTAGGGGGATACCAGGGGGGGAAATGGGAAGGGAAGGGACTAAATTGGTTGTATAGGCGCGTGGGAAATTTAAATCAACTGGATTTAACATGCTTAGTTCGCGGCAATATCTAATAATTACAAGTCTATTTATTTTAATTTAGGATGTAATGTGATTTTTAAGAAGGGGGACCCAAATAAAATATTATTTTCAGTGGTATAGTAGGCTTTGTAGATCTGAAATGTATTAAAATTTGACTAAATTCTGTCGAAGGATATATTCTGGCATTTTTTGAATATTTTCAGAAGCCATAGGCATGAAGATCCGCAGTCTATTCATTAACATTGGTTCTCGAAGTATTTGTGTTAATTTGACAAGACTGAAAAGTTAAAAAAGAAGAAATATAATAAAATGATAAAGTGCACAATATCTTATCGGAACTAGAAAAATGGCGCCTTCACTCGGTAGACAAAGTAGTTCATCCTCAAGTTTGCCAGATTCGACACCAGAGAGCCTGTAAACCAAATTCCAGCAAAATAGCTAATCGAAAATTTTCATCGATAAGAAATCGAAGGATCCCAACCGCAGGATCAATGATTTCAGCTTTCAAAAATCGTGCTATCACCATGGAATCCTATCTGTAACAACTACCCCACAAGCAAATAATATAATGTCCCATTACATACTCCATAAAAACTGTCTGAAGAAGCAGATTTACTTCAAATTTAGATAGTCCAATTTTCTACATGCGTGCTCGACAATATATAATGATTTCAATACATCGATTCCTGGTACACGAAAGCGTTGAAGTACAGAATGGTGTACGAATGGAACAGTAAACAACATTTGATGGGGAATAGAGAGGGGGACCGTCGTGTTGAAGGGTTCCACGGTAAAGGGAACCGTTCAGCAGTGCAACGACACGCTCCTGCGAGTTATGACCGAGAGAGGAGTATTTTGCTGGATCACTGTGGATCACTCGTTCCGAGGGAATTCACCGAATTAGATCAACGACTGTCTCGCTCGTTAAACGGATCAACAAACGACTCGGTCGCTGAACGATCGTTTAACCCAGTTGTTGTGAACGACGGAAAACGAAGTTTGATTCGTATGCACCAGCGGCCGAGGTAGGATCAACGATCTTCGATGGAGGCATGCTCGCGTGGCCACTGAATCATTTTCCGCGATAATAACGGCCAACGATAAAACCGATAAGTGCAGATTGTCCAGACGAAGAAATTTTTTCTGCGAAAACAGTAGGTCAGATATGACGTGTCGCTGCAACTTTTTCGCCTGTCCGCGCCACTAGCAGCATTGTTTTTGTTACCGGACGTCGTGCAGTGCAACCTAGACCAGGTAAGAGACAGCGCAACCGTTTCCCAACGCTCTCAACGCTGTGTTAACGCGTTGACCGCCGGTCACCGGTGGGCGGCACTTCCTGGGAGGGGGGAATGCTGACCGACGGCCTTGAAATGAATATTATCTTCCGTTTTTGTTTACTGAAAAATTGATTTCCGGTTTCTAAATTGTTGGGAAGACTACTCAGTCTCGAAAGAAATCACTGGTCCACGTTATTCGAGATTTAAAAATCTATTTATCCTTTGGACTTGGAGCAATTTGAATTCCACAGAATCATATCTTTCAATCTAGAGAGAAGATTTTGATTGTATATAATCTTTTTTACACTGTCCACATTTTCAGATTTTTAGCAATTTCTAGACTGCAGAAGAATTGAATAATTTCGAAACTGTTTCAAATAATTAATATGGCAATTTTGACCGAGTCACCATTCGAGTGCAAAGGATTAAGATCTTTTACCGTTATTCAAAATTTTGTTTTCGAAACGCATGAAACAATTTTTTAACGATGTCTGTTATTTTATAGATTACGAACGTCGAGTCGATGTATTGGAGAAACGTAAACCGTGAGGTCGAGGATCGTTGAACCAGCGATCGAGCGACCGATCGCGATGAAATTTGTAACTGTGAGAAAGTGCAACGCGATACGGACAATCTGTTAAACCGGTATCACCTGTCTGTGGTTTCGTGTACTGTCACAAAACCGTTGCGTTCGTTTCGTTATCGTTATCGTCGCACCAAGCACACAGACTCTCGGTTATCATTTTCCCAACATATTTCTCACCCGTAATAAAATATGCGTTCGTCTTACGATTTCTAAAATTGCTCACGTACAGACAATATCTTTCGCAGGGACATGCCGCTGTTCAAAGCGCGAGCCGCTCAGAGATCGCCGACTTCGGATAAATTAAATGGTGGCAGCCATAATGGCAATAATAATCACTGCCAGCAGAATGGTAATGAAGGAGAGCAGACGTCATTGGATGCTGGCACACGTGCGGCCCAGAAAAACAACGCGGACGCGCAGGAGCAACGTCGCTCGTCCAGGGTCTCCAGACCCCCTCTGGTCTTTCATTGTCAACTGGCGCATGGCAGTCCCACTGGACTGATATCGGGCTTCAGCAATGTCCGGGAGCTCTATCAGAAGATAGCAGAATGCTACGACCTACCTGTAGAAGAAGTGAGTGACCAATAATCGGGTAAAATGGTCCCGATCACGGTAAACCGACGAGACTTTCTTATTTCCCGATTAAAATGATACCCAACACGATATCATTTGGTTCACGATTACTCGTCGTGACAACTCGAGTGTGCTTACACTGGATTCCTGGATCACATTATTTCGGATTGAGATCCGTGACGCGCATAGTTGAACGTTCCAACGTGCTCCACGGGTAGTGCGTTGGTTCCGGATACAGGAAACATCGGTTACGGGCCGCGGCGTCACGTCACCACACACATCCTCTTCGAGAGAGACACGTAATAACTGGTTGTAAATGTTGCGGACACATTTCCTATGCCGATAGCCACCGGCCATTTAAATAAGGACCGAATCGAACCACTTGTTACCTCGCTTACGATCAGGGCCGCCGCTATATTTTGCGGGGTCCTGTGCGGATAGGTGTCGATCCCAAACAGAGAGGTACAGACAAAATATCAATTCAATTCACCGGCCCTGCTTACGATAGTCGCCGGTGAAAGTTGACGCACCGCTAATGATACAACCGCTTGATAACGAGCGAGATGCTTTTCTATTTGCAACCTGGTGCATTTAATAGAGCGGGCCCAATTAGCGATACACACTCGGAGACGAATGTATTGGCTGTATCAAATTAGCTTTGAATTATGTTGAAAATATTAAGCCTTAACTGGAGCAGGAAAGAAGTAAATTGGGAAATAAGCTGAGGGAAATTAATCTGTAAAGATTTTAATAGACCCACCCATATGGATCGCATGGAATGTCTTAGTTCGGCCATGCGTGTTAGCGTTTATTAAAGAAGTATAGCGTGACAATTAAGCTGGATGCTGGTCCGTTTAATTTTCCGTGTAACGCGTTCACCCGTTCGCTAATCATTATGCTCCAACATGAACCGTAAAGGTTCAAAAAAGTGAATTTTTAGAGAGTCCTAACGACTTCCTCTTCTTTCAGATACTGTTCTGTACGCTGAACACGCACAAGATAGAGATGACCGAGCTGTTAGGCAGCCAGATAGGGGTGGGTGACTTCATATTCGCTCATAGGAAAGGTGAGTTGCTATTAATCTGTTCATCTTGAGATTTTGGATCCATCAGATCGAAAGGAACCTTCTACAAATGTTTAAATCTCTTCAGGGCGTCCCAAGGAAATCGAGCTGGTGAAATCGGACGACGCTCTAGGGCTAACGATAACCGACAACGGCTCTGGTTATGCGTTTATCAAACGCATCAAAGAAGGCTCTGTAATCGACAGGATAAAAGTGATAGAGGTCGGGGATCACATAGAGAAGATTGATTCGAATAGCCTGATCGGTAAACGCCACTTCGAGGTAGCTAGGATGCTAAAAGACATTCCTAAAGGCTCGTCATTCACTCTGAGGCTGGTGGAGCCATTGAAGAATGGTTTTGGCAGCATCGGTCCAAGGGGAGACCTTAAAAGGGGGAAGAAAGCGGGTTACGGTTCTGGAAAGGAAACTCTGAGATTCAAGGCCGACGGCAGCGCCCAGATTGTGGAAACAGTAACTATCTCTTCAATTAAGAAATCCATCGATCCATCAATAAAAATTGTTTGGATGAATCTGCTACAATGAACAGAAGCTCAACAAACGTTTCTTTCCTACTTTAATCATTTTGATAAGCTGGAACTAGTAAACTATAGCTCTTCAACTCTTATCTATCAATTATTCTACTAATTTCTGCCACAATTAATTGAAGACTAATTGAAGACTATGTCGTAGGTGGATGATGCAGCGACAGTGGGGATCGAGAAGATCAACGTGATCTTAGAGAGCTTCATGGGGATATATGACACTGAATTAGGCATGTGGTCTTATAACAGAAATTATTTATGACTCGGCCTAATATATCGTTGAATAAATCTCTTCATTTTGTAATATTGCATATGTTTTTTAAACAGCTACACAAATCTGGGAGCTGTCGGAGGGCAAAGGCAACAGCATCGATTTCGCCGACGCAATAGACAATTCCGATCTAGAGGCCTTTGGGTTCACAGACGACTTCGTAATTGAATTATGGGGCGCAGTTACAGATGCCAGAGCTGGAAGACATCGATGATGAAAACGACTAATTAAATTATGGCTACACATCATTTTTAAACGCCATGGATTTGTACATTTGTTAAATGCTCGCCTGCAAAGTGATTCGCGGTGGCCTTCGTCGTAGTTTCTCAATGGCGATGCGTTGATCTTCGAATGTTTGGTTATTTTGTATTTTTGATTCTCGGCCCCACTTTTTAAGGTTCAAAAGAACAAATAATAGAAACTTCGAAAAATGGGGCTACGAGCCAGAAAAAAGAATTGGGAAACTATGACTCACATATAGAGATAATGAACAGAGTAATTATATATATATATATAATGTAAATTATTTCATTGTAGACCTACAAGAGTGCAATTAGAATTGATTAGAACAAATTCAGAGAGACATACAAGTCTCGGGTTTGATCAAATGATAAGAAATAAACAATCTGGAGAGCTCTCTGTTTGAATCTGTTTCACTTCCCCCCTGACAATTGATTTCTCATGTTCCCGGTCCTTGAAATATGTTTTCGTGCAATTTCGTTCTTTATCAGTCGATTAGTTCCAACGTTCCAACCAATAAGAACCTGTTTGATTTAAATGCAAATCACGCATATATAGTTTATCTACGCAGTCGGTATTGATATCTATACGGGAAACATCTAAATAGCAAACAAGTTTCGACATCCGTGCATAATACGGCGTAGGCAATCATGGCTTTTGCCATAACTAGGGCTAGTTGCTTGCTCTTTCGCATTGGCGAAAGTTCGAAAAATTGCTACACGAATTTCAAGCTCTCGAGGGTAAGTAAAGATTGTCAAAAAAAAGCAGCGAATCATTCCGTGGACCTAACCTATACTTCCTCCCGGTACTTTTATTTCACACGGGGTGCGAATGTCTATTCAAAATAAAAATTACCTAATTATTAGCAACATGAGCTACATGATCATTAATTTCTTCTCTTAATCATTTTATAGTGTTGGAATCAATACAACAGTATCTTTAAACTGTTCAAATGTTGCATGAAATCCAATCTGCTTATCAACAATAAATTGTTATCTTGAATTACGTAACGCAGAAATTTAATCAATATTTTATAATGTAATGTAAATAGAACAATGTAAATCAATTTTATGCTAATTTTTTTGACAGATAAGCGCAGTCAGATTTTCAGTCAAGACCGATGTTTCCGAAGTAGAGGAACAATCTCGAAAAGCTGCGCCCGTAGGGGACGGCAAAGTATTCAAATGTGTGGACGAAGTAATTTGCGACATGCCAGACGGTGCGAAACTGTTGGTCGGTGGTTTCGGACTATGTGGAATCCCGGAGAATTTAATAGCAGCTGTTTTAAATAAGGGAGTCAAAGATTTGACCGTTGTCTCAAACAACGCAGGCGTTGAGGACTTCGGATTAGGTTTACTATTAAAGGAGTACAGGATAAAAAGAATGATAGCTTCCTACGTGGGTGAGAATCCTGAATTCGAGAAACAGTATCTCAGTGGGAAACTAGAAGTGGAACTAACTCCTCAGGTGACTATTACAGATAATCAAAATTGAACTAACGACACAATCAACTTAGTAGTTGACTGTTTGCAATACAGGGCACGTTGGCTGAGCGTATTCGTGCTGGCGGTGCTGGCATACCAGCGTTTTACACACCTACAGCCTGTGGAACTTTAATCGAAGAGGGTAATGTTGTTGTGAAGTACGATACAGCAGGGAACGCAGAAATATCTGGGGAACCAAGAGACATAGCAGAGTTCAATGGTAGACACTATGTGTTGGAGACTGCGATCACCGGAGACTATGCTCTGATAAAAGCTTGGAAAGCAGACAAAGCAGGAAATTTAGTTTTTAGAAAGTCGGCCAGGAATTTTAACCCGGTAATGTGCAAGGCTGCTAAGATCGCTGTTGCTGAGGTCGAGGAGATCGTTGAGGTCGGGGAACTGGACCCTGATCATGTGCATTTGCCTGGAATTTACGTGGATAGAATAGTGAAGGGGCCGTCATATGAGAAACGCGTTGAGGTTTGTCTACATTTGATAAAATTGATGTAGGACATTTAACATGTTCCGTGCCACGTGTACATATATTTTAGAACAAGTGTTTAACACTGTAGAACATATTTCCACCGAAAGAATGAGGCATTGTAAAAAATGCAGTATATGTAGAACAAAACACGTAGGTTTGTTTAATTGTCGAACGAAAACGATTCGGCATGGAACGTGTTAACAGAGACACTTAACAGATAATTGAACACTTTCCCTATTTTCTTAATTAGAAACGCTACACGAAGGAAAATCAAAAGCCAAAGAAGGTCACGCCAGCTAGTAAAGCTAGGGACAGGATCATCAAACGTGCTGCTCTCGAGTTCAAAGATGGAATGTACGGTAAGGACGACTTACTACAGTGTTCTCTCGATAATAGTCCAAAACTAGAATAATGTACATTACATTATTTGTTCCCACTTTCTTGATATTTGCCTGCAAAAATTACAAATTGCATAAACATCCGCAGTCTAGTGACAATAAGTAAATTGCAGCTAATTTGGGGATTGGCATACCGGTCCTGGCGTGCAAATACCTCCCGAAGAATGTGAACGTGACTCTGCAGTCCGAAAATGGTATTCTCGGTCTCGGTCCCTACCCTGACGCGAACGAGCTTGATCCGGATCTGATCAATGCTGGAAAGGAGACGGTTACAGTGTTGCCAGGCGCGTCGTACTTCAGCAGCGATGAGAGTTTTGCTATGATTCGAGGGTACCTATCCAATATTTTACGATTCCACTAAAGAATCGATTCTAGCTTTAATTGTTTCAGAGGTCATGTCCACTTAACAATGCTCGGGGCGATGCAGGTGTCTGAAACCGGAGATCTGGCGAACTGGATGATCCCAGGAAAGTCGGTGAAGGGTATGGGAGGTGCCATGGATCTGGTAGTAGCGCCAGAAACGAAAGTGGTCGTCACCATGGAGCACAAGGCTCGGGATGGTGGCCCAAAAATCATGAAGAGCTGCACAATGCCGCTGACAGGTAACACAATATAAAAATACCGACTTCAACAGTTGACTAATGATGTTTTCCGACCTGTCAGGGCATCAATGCGTGGACCTGATCATCACGGACATGGCGGTGTTTGAGGTGATGAAGGGAGAAGGTCTGAAGCTGATCGAAATCGCACCTGGTGTAGAAATGAGCGACGTAGTTAGCTCGACTGGGTGCGTGTTCACGGTAGCCGATGACCTCAAAGAGATGAGACAGGTGGACGCAGAGGATTGTGAATAAAAACAGCGGCTTGATACTCTTAAGTACACAATTGCAGAACTATACACAAACACACACATTCTTTGTATAGCTTAGTTTAAGTCTACTATAAATACGCAGTGAAATGAGCCGTTCAATGCAGAAGCGGTATAACACAATATTTATCGGTTTCGTTCGATCGTCATTAAATAAAACAATAGTAGTATAATCTCAGCGTGGCTCGCATAATACATTGTACTTAATTCTTCCCAATGATTCACTGTTTACGACTTGCACCGTAATTGCATTGAACGGCTCGAATACAAGTTAACGGCGGCTAAGTCCTGGCGGGCGATGTAATATAATTTTGTAATCGAATAAACGTGTTTATTCTCGAAACTTTGCCTTGACCCTAGCGGGTAGAGGTAGGAGATAGAGCACGCTGTTGAATATACAGAGTCCTACAGCGAATGCCAGAGAGATCAGCAGGTTTAGATCGACGTTGAGGACCTCTGAGATGTTCTCGCCCTCTCTGGTGAATCGTTCTATTAGATAGGTCCTTCCATCTGGGTACCTGCAGAGCTCAGGTATTCCGGGACAGGCGAAGGTCTCGTTATACGGAAGGTTCAGGAACATTGGCATGTCAATGGCCAGTTGGTTGAGTGCCAGAGACGCGTACCTAGCTGGCAACGCTGTGGAGACCGCTGCCAGCCAATATGGCAGGCCCTTTAAGCTCCTGATGGCTCCAGACGCCACTACGAGAGACGCCAGCGTCATGTACAAGACGGTTATGGCGCCTGTTACAGGTTTCCCGACTACCATCATCACTGCCACGGTCACCTGCTCGGCTGCCACGTAGCTGGCCCATAATACTCCGGATGCATAGGCCCAGGATGATAGGTCTAGCTCTAGGATCGGCGTTAGGATGCCTATGGTGATCATGGAGGACAGGAAGCTGAGGGGCAGGCTCAATAATGCGTACGCTGTTAGGAACATAGCGCCGCCGTAGAGGCCCTCCCGCTTTTCTTGATAGTATCTGGCACGATAACCTGGAACTGATTAAAGGAACGTTTTACGAGTAAATTCAAGTGGTATGGTTAAGTGATCGTATGAGCGGGAGTCTACTCACAAAGTAGCGCTGTGGAGGCAATCCCAGCAACGTAGAACAACGTCAACACGTTGAAGGTCAGGCCCCCAGTTTGCAGAAAAATCCTGGACTGAACAGGTGTGGAGTGAGAGTAGAGGATGCTCATCAACGCTACGGAGAACGGCAGCAACAGGAGCCTAGTCGCGAAATGTCCCAATCCCGATTTGTTGAACGCGAATGTCGCTGCCATACCTCTCCTAGGATATGTACACTCTGCAGTTAGTATAGCTATAAAATCCCAAAGACGAATCACTTACAAATAAAGAGCGAGGAGTGTAGAGAAGCATCCCGGCTTGATCCCTCTTCCCAGGCCCTTATGCATAATGCCGAGGGGCGTGTCCTTCACGTTGGGCGGGACCTGCGGGGCCTCTTTCATATAGATCACGCCCTCAGCCTTGAACTTGTCGACCAGCACCGATATCTGCTGATTAGACTCCAGGAAACGGTCTCTAGAGCGACGGTCGACCGTGGACAGGCACACTGAACATTCAATTTCCCATATTGCTCCTTCCTCCTAGGGCCCAAATTCCTGAGATATACTTACGATAATACATCAGGGGGTTCTCCAGCTCAGGACAAGGAAACCCAATGTACGTGAAGTAGTCCAGCATGCTTCTAGTGGGTCCAGAATACACCACAGCACCCAGGCATAGCAGAGTCACCCGACTCACAAATGGAAGAACATCGGACCTAGGTGTCTCCATAGTGAGGACAACTATGGACCCCCTCCTGGTAGCATAGGACCAGAGCATGGAGACGATCAGATAGGTGTTTAGAGGGTCTGTGTCCCAAGTAGGCTCATCGAGGAGCAGCAGTGTGGGGTCCTTGGCTAGTTGAACTCCCAGCATCAGCCTTCTGTATTCTGGTTTGGTCAGATCATTCACTGACCTATTGGCTACCTGGGACAGTGCCAGGTCTGCCAGAGTCTGTCGCACCCTAGCCTCCCTGTTGCTCAAGTTTGCCAGCCAGATTGCATAGGTTAGAGTCTGGCGGACAGTTAGGCTGGGTAGTAAGTGGCATCTGTGGGCCACGTATCCTCCATGACGTCTGAACAGCTCTGGGGTCAGCAGGTTGTTGTTCAGGGTGACTCTGCCTCTTGTCTCTCCATCTGCTCTGCCAGCTAGAGCATAGATTAGGTTGATTAGGTCTCACACTCCAAATCAAGTAGTACTATTATTATTATTTATTATAATTAGATGGGTGGGTGAAATTTCAAACAGTAAAAGTAAAACTTATCAAAATTATTAAAGCAAGAACGAAATTTCTACATGGCTCTTGTGTCTTACAATTGCCGAAGACAACATATATTTTCAGGATTCATTCAAAATTCTTTATGAACCACGGCCTTTCTAAAATTACGAAACAATCGCCGGTAGCTGAATCCTAGGGCACTCACCAATGACGTCTAGCAGAGCCCTCTTGCCCGACCCCTTGGAACCCAGGATGGCCAGGACTTCTCCACCATGGACCCTAGCAGACACATCCCTGAGCACCGCAGTGGGTTCTGTCTTGCTCACGCAGCTCCCTTCGATCACGACCGCTGTCGAGTGGTACACATTCGATATGTCCAAGGTGCAGTCCGACGGGATCATATTTTCTGATTCACGGTTCGTCGCATGGAAGATCAACTGGTAGGTTCACTCCACTAGATGAGAACTGTTCAAATGATATTTCTTCCTGAGGTCAGAGGGTAGCTGAGACGAAACAGGACTAACTCGCGAGCAAAGTGTCGATGGAAGCGGCTCGCCAGCCATTGCAGCTAGAAGGTAACACTCATCAGCGATACCTGGACTTGGGAGTTGGCTTCGCGAGGTGAATGTCTCCTCTCTGAAGAGAGATTGGTGGGAGGTCGAAGGTACACACCATCGGCGAGTAGCGCAGCCACGTAGCTACCTGACGGGGGCCCCCTGGATTAAGCATTTGTGATAGAATTTTGTAGATCCTTGAAAAGGAATCATAAATGATTAAATAAATTATCTTCTTTCAGTAAGGTTCGCCAGGAGTCGTAAGAGCAGTCCGTACCCTAACTTCTATTCGAGGTATAGAGTACATGGAGCTATAGGAAAACGATGGATGTATTTCACGTGTCCTTTACCACCCTTGTATCAAATTTGGAGCTCGAATAAGCATAAATAAAGAAGAATAGGATGAGCCTTCGCGTGAGAATTTTTGAGATGAGTAAAGATTGAAGTTGATGCTGTTTTCGTTGATCTAGGGGGATCATAGAGGCCCAGGTGCGGGGCCTTAGACGAGCGCGAGTGCGCCACTGCGAACTTGAAAGACGTAGCGTTGTCTAAGGAAGGGGCCCGGCCCGAGAGGGGGGTCCAGGCCCTCGGAAGGCACGTCTGTCAGAGAGGGCAGCGTTCAGAAAAGGCTCCATGCGAGTCAGCAAGCGTCGCACATACCGATTCGTTGTCTGTCGCGGTGTCAGTAGCCGCGGAGCCGAGTGATGCGTCCGCTAGAGACGATTTCCGTGCGGTTCGACCGAGTGGTTCGCTTGGTACGCGTCGATTCCATCGTTACGGGGAACTAGAAGAGATCTGGAAGTTGAAGAGACGTACTCCCTGGATCATGGAGGAGCAGCATCGTCACCTTGACTCGACGAGCCTCGGTTGAAAGCTCATCGTGAACGCCGCCGGTGAGTCATTGTCGCGAAATAAGACTCTGAATTCCTCCCGACGAACACGCGGAAGAGAGAAAGAGGGAGAGTGAGAGTGAGAGAGAGAGAGATACGCTGGCTTCCTGAAGAGATTACGCGAGCGGATTTTCACCGGGTGTTGCGTGAGAGAGTACACGAAACTTGGGGGAAAATCGGAGGAAAAGAGACGCGGGCATGATAGAACGACCGGCACCGTCCCGGTTCAACGACTGCGAAGCTCGCAGTGCAAACTTGATTTCGTGGAACAAGAAAGCCCTGGGCCAGGTGAAAGCAACAACACATTAGGCAACCACAGATTTCCGAAATTTTTAGAATTTTCTGCATACCTTGATAGCCGATTTTCAGTTGAGAATCTTGTTTCAGTCGGTTGAGTGGGGTCTGGTTAGAGGAGAACCACCTGGCTTACTTGAGGTCCATGGTGTAGCTTGTGATTGGTTCATGTATATGTAGATCGAAGATAGATCCCAAGTCATTTTCACAACGGTTATATCGATTGAAAAAAGCTCCGGGTCGCCTGTGACCCATAGCAGAAGTATAATGATAATAAAAACGAATCTCTACTTCGCACTGGGCATTCAGGTAAATAAAGAAGAGGTAAAAAACGCTATTAATGTAGAAAATGGTGGGAATAACGATGGGAACAGATGGAAGATAGTTGCGAAACTATGGAAACTGTATAATTAGCTGGAAGAACGTTTTGCATAAAATGTGTAAATTGCTAGTTTGCGAGCTGACACATTGAGAAGTCTGCTGGGGGTCGTAGGAGACCCGACATTAATTTAGCTTATTAAATTGATTAACATAAGTCGTTGTAGCATCCCTTAGAGGGTTGACATGTTTTTTAGTGTCCTCTTTTTTTCGGTAAATATTAAATGGATGAGAGGAGACACGTTCTACAGGGGCCGTTTCGCGCGGGCAATTTGAATTTCGCCGTCGTCACTTTCACCGGGCCGATTATAAACGCTGTAACGCTCGAGGGCATCGCATTGAGTCATCCGAACAATGATCGCGGAGACTTCGATGCGCGCACAAGACGTTGCTTCTCCTCTAACACTCGCCACGTGACCCACAGTACTTTTTTTCTCAGAAATTCATCATAGAAAATTCTAGAAACCTCATCGATTTGTCCCACCTTCATTTTTCATATAAATTTTAACACAACGATCCTGCCAGCAGTGATCTCACCTCATTTCTAATCGTGGTAGTGTTACGTTTACAAAGTACACTTTGTGGCGAAGTGACCGGATAAGTTTGATAACATGGAATGCGCACGATAGATCCAGGCCATCGCCTGGATTAAGATCCAGGCTGTGGATCACGAGTGCACGATCCAGAGTCGAGCGTAGAAATCGGTGCGTGGGACAGTCTCACAGCCACCGGAAGAGATTTCGAAACCGGAGTGTGTGTCGTCCCCCACTCTTCAGGACCGTCATGTCAAGTTCCATGCTGGCTAATGAGAATTATTAACACGTTGTCCACCATGGTGGTCACCTGGTGAACACATCGTCATTAAAACGAAAAACGTATCTCCCCTTGACCCCATGTCCCTATCATTTTATCAAACCATTTAGTGCTGCAAGAACACACCTTTCTTCTAAAGACAAAATTAATTGTGAACATGCTCAAAAAAGCATGAACACATTTTTTAAAAAGATGGGCGGGTGGGGACCACTATGAACATTATTTTAAAAAATTGGAAGGGCTGTGAAAATACATAAGTATTACTTCTCCAAGCATCGATGTTCTTCCAAAGGGGTTGCAAATAATTGTCAGCATGCTTAACAAAGCATTGACATGTTTTTAAAAAATAACGAGGACCTCCGAGCCTTTACCAAGCGCCACTTTGTCCTTGCAGAGTCTGACCGCCGACAAAGGAACAAAGAACGCAAAAATCCTTGCGGAATTTCGTCTGACGCGATCATTGGCCTCGTAGCCCATAACTATCGCTTTTCGAAGCGCGAAAGTCTGAACTCGAACGGGTCGAAAAGTGAATTTGCATAGGCACGTACATACCTAATCTGTTGGTATGCGTGTCGATGCGTCTGTATGTGCACGAGTCAGCAAGCTAATGGTCGGCGATGAAAGCCAGCGGACCGTGAGTGGACGGTCGTTAACGAAAGATATCAATTAAATATCATTTTCCCACCATTGGGAAGCTGACGCATGCTCCACTGAGCATGGGACTTATGTCCTCGCGTTCCTAGGAACGACCATAAGCCCGTCCGAAACGTTCTACGATTTCGTTTCAGATGGTCTTATACAGTAAAAGCAAGATTTGCTGGTTTTCTGAAAAATTTCGAGTTTGAAATTGCTTCCAGGTAGGCAACCGTCGCAGAAACGGGATATGCAAATGAACAGTTAACTCGCATAGGTCTAGTATAGTTATCGGCCGGCCGAAAGAACCGTGACGCCTTACGTAAAAGAGCTTCCATTAACGCTATAGCCACCGGACCACGGAAAACTAAAAGATTATGCGAATTTACATCGTTCTCCTGAGTTGTGGATCGGTCGTTGACATAATCGAAGTCCTACCGAACGGTTCAAGTAATTTCGTACTCGATTCTGGAATAGAAAAAGGAGTTAGAAAGTGTGCAACATGAATATTTTTAGTGAAATTCCAAAGGTAGTGATCTACAAAATTTTCAGAGTGATTCTAGATTTTCTGACACGGTTTTCTTTGCAAAATACTGATTTCATTTAGAGGTTCGATGAATATTTTTCTGGGACGTAAGAAACTGGAGTGGAATAGAAATTTCAGTTGTTTCATTTGTCTCGGTCGAGGAGGATGTAATGTATAATAGTTTTTACAGTTTTATATACTGACTATTGCCGTGAGTCGATTTAGCGTATAATGCAATATAATATTGTAATACATAGTCGCAGGCGGTTCGGTCGTAATGGCGGTAACTTGAGGATTCAAAATGGCGGGCGACCCGCAGACGCTTCCTAGATGCGGGTCCAGGCTTGTACTATCGCTAAAAGCACTTGTAAAATTGACCATCTTGTTTCAAAACTCCCCAAATGATAGTATTCAATGATTAGCATGCCTAATTCTCCAAAGAAAATATTTTTGGTCTGGACAATGTTCAGCTTACCTAATAAAAGTATTTTTAGTGAATCGTTTTGGTTCAGAATCACTCAGTAGGTGACCGTAAAAAATGAAAAAAACGTTAAGCAGGTGTCGCGGTGATTCGAAGAAAATTCTCCAGTTACATGATGAACTGTTCAGGTCGTAATTCCTCCGAGTTCCACCATAATGGCAGTATCGGCTGCAGGAGCAGTGATTAGCGGCGCAAATAACGTAGAATCTTGGCTAGCATTTCAGACGATCAATGGCCGTACCGTTACACTCTATCATCGGTAAAAATATCAGCTGATGGTGGACGTCAGACCGTCTACGTACCCTAACTGTGTCCAATTGATCAGAGTCTTCATCAGTGTTTTCGCGTTTCACCTGGTGAAGCAGGTGGCTCGACCAGGGTGAACGTCGGTGACATTAATAAACGTCTGATGTGATAATTGCGCTTCTGTTCATCTGCAAAAATCAACTTGTCTGTTCAATAATTTACTGGATAAAGTAATCTATATTATAAATAGAAAATAATACGCAAGAATAAACACAAACGGCTTTAGTCAGGTCCTATTAACAAGTCTACCATGAAGTCTCGAACGCGGAGAAAAACGTGCGAGACTCGTCGCGAGGAGGAAGTCGAGAATGCAAACGACGTGTGAATACGTCCAGTGCCGCCGCAATTGAATGAATCGTTTCGGGGAACCCGCATCGCAGCGAGTCGTTTATTTTTCGAGAAGCTGCTCAAAGGACGCTGGCTATCTCGCTGGGTAGCGAAGTACTAGCCGTGAGTCAACAGGCCTAACGGGAAACTTCGGCTCTGTTGTAAAAGAACGAAGTATGTACCATCGGACGCTTAGGTATTTGCATGGGTCGTGGAAAGAGTAGCCTCTCGCACTAGCTGGCCTCGCGTTATTGTTCGCAATGTCGGAAGTCTTCATTCTTCGCGACTGAAAAAGAAGAGTTTACCATGTATAAAACAGTTTATTTGTAATTTAAACGTGTAGTT
This sequence comes from Lasioglossum malachurum, assembly GCA_028455605.1. Lineage (NCBI taxonomy): Eukaryota > Metazoa > Arthropoda > Insecta > Hymenoptera > Halictidae > Lasioglossum > Lasioglossum malachurum. The sequence goes on from CM052315.1 coordinate 4,676,664, forward strand.
AACTGTGCTATTAAATTCCCCATTCCAGAACGCACATTTAAAAAAAGATTTATTGTTCTACACCCTCTGGTTGCATTATGGTGAACCCTTTTTTAACTCCTGATTTTGAGGCCTGTTTTCACCCCCCCCCAATATGGGCGGTATATATATTTTCTTTGAAATTCCAAGATTTTCTTAGGGGAGGTGCGAGTATGTTTTCCTGCGAGCTTCAGTCCCGCGAGTTTTCTCTTTGGGCCCGTTTCGGGCCGGTATTCTAGTCGAATATTTTCCTTTCACGCTGCCGCCGCGGGTTAGAGGGGGAGTGAGAGCGACTGGCGAACAATTTCGAGCCTCCAGCAGCGGGGCCACTGATTCCTCAGGCTCGCCGATTATCCGCGTTTCGTTGTGAACGCGTGTTCCGGCTGGAACGCCGGGTCTCAGTCTCAGGCCCCGAATAATATAGTTGGCGCGCGGTCGTTCTAAACCTATGGAAATATACTGTCCAGACTCGGCAAAACCATGGGTTCAGAGGCGTGGGAGCTGGAACGAAGGTACTCGGTGCCTGGGGCCTTGGACACTAGGGGATTGGAGCCGCCGGCAAGCGAAGACCTGCATGCCTGGTCCATTTACAGGTAATTCATCCCTCAAACATTACTATGATCCAACGGTTTCCAACCTGGAAGGCGCAAAACCGTATTGGAAGACTGACAATTATTGGTTTGCAGGCAAAACCTGAACTCGGATTTCACGGACTCCGCTCTGGGGTCCGCGGAGAAGTCGCCCCTGCCTTACGGCAATTTCCAGCTGCGGGACTCGACGGTGCAGAGTATCCTCAGGCACCCTAGATATGGGCCCAAAAGTCCTCTAGCTAGCAACTCCTACACTTACCTAAAGTTTGGTCTTCCAAGGGTCCTGCCCCCTAGTGCACGCAACCGGGACGGGTCCAGCGGGTACGATTCGAGCGAGGAGGGTCGTAGAGTGTCGCACGCGGGTACCTCGGGTCATGGAACCTCTGCTATGCGATCTGCCAGGAGCGACCCTGACTTTAGGCATGTCCACGCGGTGCCTAGAGAACATGCGCACTCTCAGCTGACGGTATCCAGAGAGAATCCGAGGTTGAGAAGTGCTAGCGAGGCTAATCTGCTTCAGGGAGGGCCTAGGAACAACAGAAGACACAGTATAGCACCTATTGATCCGGGGTATGGGGTTCATGAACCTAGAGGTACGCTCCTGAACAGTTTCATACCAAGTGAGTCTACTGTATTGCTTTGGAAATTCATTGCTGAAGTTTTTGAATGATTTAGGTCATGGTATGCTTGGGCCGGAAGGCTACACCCTGCCTCTGAGGCCTGTACCTTGTCTGCAACACCCTCATCTTCAACTAAGAGGTGTGGAAGCTTCCGGAAGCGATGGTCTGCCTCTTCTCCGAGGAATCACCCTGGAGGCCGGCGCCACTGAGGTGCTGGCCATCATGGCGACCACTGAGAAGGAGGGGAAGCACATAGTGGAGACCATCGCTGGCCGGAAACGAATCAAAAGAGGGGACATTCTTCTAAACGGGAAGTCCGTGTCCTCACGTTCCTTACGGTACAAAATTGCTACCTTTCTCTTACTCATGAAAAATTACCCCTTTCATACAACACAATTTTGTCAGCAGGTCCCGTGTCGCCTACTTGTCTACAGAGAGCAGCCTAAGTCCCGGTCTAACAGCTCAACAGACTCTCAGCTTCTACATGCTGCTCAGAGGCGGTCCCAATACGTCCAAACTCGAGGCTGAAGCTATTCTTCAGGAACTGGGTCTGGAAGCAACGAAACACTGTCTGGTGAACTCATTGACGACTTCGGAGGCTAGAAGACTGTCTCTAGCCTGCCGTCTGCTTCAGGACTCTCACATTTTAGCTCTGGATAGACCCACGCATGGTTTGGATATATTCGACGCGTTCTTCCTCGTCGAATATCTGAGACAATGGGCTCACAGAGGCCAGAGGCTTGTCGCCCTAACATTGCACCCGCCCACTTACGAAATCCTAACGATGGTGTCGAGGGTGGCGTTGACATCCGGTGGCAGGATCATGTACTCCGGTTTCAGGCGAGACATGTTGCCATATTTTGCGCTCGCCGAGTTCCCTTGCCCCCCTTTCAAGAACCCTTCGGACTACTATTGTACGTACCCTAGAAACAAGTAAGGCAAAGAAGTATTTTGGTAAGGACCAAGCTGATGTTTTCTTTCAGTGGACCTAGTGACCTTGGATGATTTATCAGCCGAGGCGATGCTGGAGTCCTCCCAGAGGATAGACCACCTAGCTGAGCTAGCCAGGACCAGGCTGCCTCCTCTAACTGATCCAGGACCCCCCGGCGCACTACCGCCCTCTATCTCAAGCCCGAATATTTTCATGCAGATCTACGCGTTGTTGCTGAGAACATTGATCTACAGTCAGCCGTGGACTCTAACCAGATTGCTCAGGAAGATCGTGGTCTCAGCCTCGCTCAGCATTCTGCTCGGTGCAATATTCTGGGACGTAGCTGGGGACTCTAACCTCAACCTGAGGGACAGGGTGGGCTTCCACTATGCAAGCCTGGGCGTGTTCTTCTGGCCGCTGTGCATGATCGCCATCTGCGAGGTGGCTGACTGCAGGCCCAACGTCGAGAGGGACATCAAGGACGGCCTTTACGGTAGATTCATCTATATTCTGACAGAGGTTGGTCATCAACTGGAACTGTACCTAAACTTGACACCAAATAAGAATGCAACTCGTTCATTGGCTAATCCGCTACTGGCACACCTATGGATTGAGTTAAGGGCGTAGAGCTAGAAAGCGTAAAGCTGCATATGTACCTATTTTCATGAAGCTACGAAAGCCAGGTTCCTTCTTATATGGTGTCGAGTATAGTTATTGATACTGTTGTCAAGCCAGTTTCTTTATTTCAGCTGCTTTGTGGAGCTGTGTCCTGGTGCATAGTCTACCTGATCTACCTGGCACCCGGCTACGCTATGTCTGGACTCCACCTGGTACCTGACGAGACTCTGACCTCCCTGTGGAACTATTTGAGCATCGGGTTGCTGTATCTCATCCTACAGCATCTGATCTGCATCCTATTCGCTCACACTTGCAAGTGGATCTACCTGGCTTGCTTGTTTTCCGGGATTGTGATAGGGGAGATGAACCTAGCTGGTGGAGTGACTCTTCATCTGGAGAACCTACCAGGCTGGTACCAAAAGATCAGTCCCATGCAGTGGTCGTTGTCCGTGTTGTTGCCTGCTCTTCATCAACCAGAAGTCATGAGCAAACTGGCCAACTGCAAACCTAAACAGATTCAAAGACAAGACATCATCGTACAGGCTGCATGCGAACCACCGGACGGTGCTCTAGCATTGTACGAGATCGCTCTGGAGAAGTTGAATGTGCAAGCGGAGCTGTGGTTGGGTATTGGAATAGCCATAGTTAGCGTACTGATCATGATAGTGTTCTTGTGCATTAGGTATACCACTCCTAAGAGACTCAGAACCGCGCCAAACAAGCCATAAAAGTGCAACGAGTTCAACGAAGGGATGTACCGAGTCTATACAGGGTGGTTCACCTAAATGCACCCACCTAAATATCTCCTTTATTTGCGATGACTAGACAGCGGATTTTATGCATTTATAACAAAAATGCCTATTAAATATATTAAGAAAGAAAATAAATTTTGATTTCGCTCCATTTTGTTGCTATTTAGGTAGAAAATTTGTATTTTGCATAAAGATCCGCTGTCTAGTGACGACTAGGAAAAGAAATACACATTCACAAGGAAACAAAATATATCGATGACCTTGAAAACTCCGGAAAAAAGACATTGAAAAAAAATAACATTTGCGAAGCATTCATCTTGTAATTTCGTTATATCATCAAAAATGAAGGAGATGTTTAGGTGGCTATACATTTAGGTGGACCACCCTGTATAGTTTAACTCGAGTCTCGATAGATATATGTCTTTGTAGCTGATCTATAGAATATAGTCGCAATCTCACGAGTGCGATAATAGGTATTGTTTCGGTGGGAACGGTACTTGCATCAAGAGTACACTTTTTTCCGTATCGTGTGTGATATGATCGTTGTTCTCGACCTTGTTGTCTACGTTGTTGTGACTTTCTAAAGCGACCAGGCTTCAGGAACTCGCAAAGTAGACTCGTGCAATAATGTTCCGAGACTCGGCGGGCCATTGTATCGCTTTCAACGAAAAAAAATAATGAAACCTACTTAGTAGAGTAATCTGCATTTATCACGTTGTAATCAAACAATCGAAGAGAAGTGTTCTTACGAAATAAAAGCCAAGAACTACATCTAACTAAACTGTCACTTATTTTTAACGAAATGTTGCAGCGGGTAAATGCAAATCAGTTTATCGAATTTCTTCGTCGGCAACAAAATGTAGCTACGCGCTCTGTCGGTATAGTCGCGCAAATTGTTCGCAAGCTCGGGTGAACTTCCAGAAGTCAGTTCATTTTGCATTAAAAACATTTGGGTTGATTCTGGGCTAGATTTTGATATGATTATGTTACATTTTTATTAAATGTAAACCCGGTGAGATAGAAAATGATAAAAAACTTTTTTTTGAGTCGCCAAAAATTCCTTTGGGAAGCATATTTGTAATGCAAAGTAAACCTAAATATGTGCAAAATTTTAGTTCAATCCGATTCGACCGACTTCCGGCTTAGCCTCAAGCACCGACGAGATAATAGCACCGACGAGATACTATTAAAGACTGCCAGCCCCTGTGCTATTCAGCGAGACCAGTAACCGGGCGCGACTGGGCGCGGGGATAACGTAGAACTTACAGTGATCTGATATACAACACCGCTAAAAGTTCCACCACCGACCAGATACTTGTCGTCAAGTAGAAGATGAATGATATAGTAGAATGCTGACATTACCCATTCTGTAATTGCCTTATAACACTGTCGCCAACGAGATACTACTTCGTCGGTATCGGTGGTTCCGCACTCTTTACCTAAATATAACCAGAGAATATATGACAGTGTTCACGCCCGGGTGAACCAGCTTGAATAATACATACATTTTGTTCTGAAGGAAGGTGAAATTGCAAAATGTTATGGAAGACAATAGGTACAGGAATACAATTTATTGAAAATCAACATATTTAAAAAATATGCAGCTATTAGCTCGATATTATCCTCTATTCATAAGACACTAGTAGTTCTTAAAAATAGAGGATAATACCCATTGCCCAGGTCTCACCACGAGGAGGTTG
>CM052315.1:4682474-4748882 GCA_028455605.1 Lasioglossum malachurum
ATACAATCGGCTCACGAGAGCAATTACAATCCTGCACATGAGTGCGAAAACAACAAGAGAACTAGCTCTTGAGAGCAATTGTAACCCCGCACACGAGTGCGAATACAATCAGCTCACAAGAGCAATTATAATCCTGCACATGAGTGCGAAAACAACATGAGAACCAGCTCATGACGACAATTGTACCAAAGCAAGTATTGAAAAATATGAATAGTAATTAAACTTACCGGTGTTGGTTGAATGACCAGTTGAAGGACCAAACAGGAGTGGTGGAGGTAGGCCAGGGTAGCTGCAGATGACCGCTGGTCCATCTCGTCCACCTCTGCTCCACCACTGGTAAGTTCCTGGTCCTTCTGGTCCTCGTGGTCCCGGAGCCCGACCGCTCGCGCCGCCCTGCCCGCACTGACTTATTCTAAATTACGCAGATATGTCGAGTAATTATCGCGGAGCAAAAGGTGTGAATCGGAGAAGAAGTCTCCGATTCATGAGGGGCCAATCGCGAATCAGGCAGAAGGCTCTGATTCTTTCAAAGAGAAAAACTAAAGCAAACCAGAGCAGAAGGCTCTGGTGCGAGGGTGACGCGAATAATGGCCAAGAGGAGCTCAAGCTGCAATACCCATTTCTCCCAACCACCTGCCGCCGGAGACGGACATGGGTGGAATAAATTTACGGTGGAGAGGTTTTACATGAGCGAACCACATCTCTCAAAGCCTTCCCCCATTAATAATATCTACCGCGAACTCCCGTACCAACCGGTCTGGTACAAACTACATACGAGCAAGATCCGGCACAGCAGAAGGCTGTGCCAGAATCAAAAAAACGAGCAAAGTGAAGTTACGGCAATAATTACTCGACATATTTGCAGCGACGGTATACAATCTTAATATGTAGACCAAATATAACTAACTTAAAAACACGAGAGCAATTATAATCCTACACATGAGTGCGAAATCATACAGAGAAACAGTTCGTGAGAGCAATTGTAACCCCGCACACGAGTGCGAATACAATCAGCTCACAAGAGAAATTATAATTCTGCACATGAGTGCGAAATCATACCGATAAACAGTTCGTGAGAGCAATTGTAACCCCGCACACGAGTGCGAATACAATCAGCTCACAAGAGCAATTATAATCCTGCACATGAGTGCGAAAACAACAAGAGAACTGACTCTTGAGAGCAATTGTAACCCCGCACACGAGTGCGAATACAATCAGCTCACAAGAGCACAAGGGTAGACAAAGCAAGTATTGAAAAATATGTATAGTAATTAAACTTACCGGTATTCGTTGAATGAACAGCTGAAGGACCAAACAGGCGTGTTGAAGGTAGGCCAGGGTAGCTGCAGATGACCGCTGGTCCATCTCGTCCACCTCTGGTCCACCTCTGGTCCACCACTGGTGAGTCCCTGGTCCTTCTGGTCCTCCTGGCCCGGAACCCGACCGCTCGCGCCGGCCTCCCCGCACGCACTGACTGACTGTCGGCTGGCTCTCGCCTAGTTAGCGCGGCACTCCCCACCCCACCGAATATCGATCGACGTCGATCGCCGTGACAATTATTGATAAATTTATTATTTCTAGCTGGTTAATGTTTATAACAATTCCATTTTACAACGATGTTATCCCTTGGCTATCTGACCACCTAATTTTTTAGTAAGAGTGGCTAATAGTATTCGAGATACGAAATAACTTTTAAACTATGAACATTCGCACGCATTAATTTATTCAATACAATTCACAGATAAATATATTATTTCTGGCTGTTTAATGTTGTTCGAAAACCTGCAATCCGGTTTACTTATAAATTGCAAGGCGATTCCGAGCCGTTTAATTTCTGTATATTTCGTATAATAGACACCGGTGATATCAGCTGTGCGAATTCGACAACCGGCGAGGTGATCGACCTCCGATGTAAACCTTGCCGGATCGACAGTTGGTCGAACCCGTCAAATCGTCGCGTGGGCCATCGCATCATGTTTTCTTTACTCCAATTCCGTTACCTCATTCCTTTGTCTCCTCCTCAGCACCGTTTATTAGGTCATTACCCTAACGAACGTTGCTTAGGTCCTACTCGTTTAATTTCAAAGTCTCCACTCCGTGATCCGTCCAAAACCGATGGCCCATGCGGGTGTAAAAGAGACCTTGTCGCTCTCGCTCTCTTGCGATTATTCTGGTCATACTGACACATATCAAAGTATTCGTGCGTTTATTCTTGTCATACTGACACTCATCAAATCTCGTTTCGTTCGATAATTCATTGTTCATTTTCTCATTTTGTTATTTTTCCTTCTGTATCGTTGATTTCTCGTTAAATATACTTTATATTGTTAACCATAACTCGTTACACCTTCCTCTTCTACTCCTTTTACATTTCCATTAGCTAGAGTTTACAATCAAATGTTTATAACAATTCCTTTTGCTAATTAATGATGTTAACGAGCACTCCCTTGACCTCTCCTTGCCATCTAATCTTTTACCGTAAAGTCTTTTCAACATATTTCTCTTCCCTCAGATTCTTGAAACATTTATTTATAAAAATGTGTAAGGTAATAATTCTCGTTTACGAAATATTTTGAAATTACAAATAGAGGTATCTCATACAAAATTTAAAGTGGGAATTGTTGATTTTCCTAAAATTATGCTTCATTACTTTCTTAATATAACTAGGAATTTTTTGCCCATATCTGCAATACGTTCGGTGCAGAATGTAACAATTCACATCAATATGGTTCCATGACGATTTTCCTTCTTACCGACGCGACGACAATCTCCTTAGTGGCCTTCTGCACCGACGAGATCACGTCGATGGCCTTCTATTTCTTACTCCAGCTAGAATACATTCAAGAGGGCGTATGAGAACACCGAAATATTCGGGTGACACCAACTCCCGTAAGGCTGGCAGTCTTTAATAGTATCTCAAGCTCCATCTGTAATGTTGACTACGTCGATAAAACAATTTCAACTAGATTCTTAGTCGGTAAGAACGATCGTGATTCGTTTAAATTGAACGATGCAATGGAAATGCCCATGCAGATGATGCAACGAAATGAGATCGTTATTGCTAATTGACTTCCGCTATTTATAAGAGCCGAACGGATGAAAAAATTAAGCGGAAATCGATGGAGAACGTTTCCTCAGTCGAATCGGTCTCTAATTTCGGTTAAAAACGATTGTATTATTTATTAAAGCGGTGGACTTTTGGACTGTTGGAATCTATACACACTGGCCGGGTAAATATATCTGTCGGTTATCGCCACGGTATATATTCTAAGAGATAACTGCCGAAGGAAATAGACCAGCCGTGTTGCCTAATTAGGCAGATCTGAGGTAATTTTACAGGAGACCAGCTAATTCGCCCGGCGATTTCATCGAATTGCTACTCCAGGATTTATCTGACGTCGATAATCAATCAATCGTCGAGTCCATTTCCCGCTTTTTATCGGACACGACGTGTCATCGATTACAAGTCATCGATAAGAACAATTTATAGAACGGACGACTCTTGTCGATCTTGAGATTTTATCCTTACGGCTATTTTTATTTGTTCGCGGAAAAATGTTACGGGATACAATAAAAATGATAATAGATTTCTTTATTCTATAGAAAATATCCGATAAGGTAGAGCGAACTGCTGCATTTTATTTCCGGTTGTAATCGATCAGCACTGTGTCCTATTTCAGTTACATTTGAACTTTTTCTCGGCGCTATTTACAAGAAACATTTAAATGTCAGTAAGAAATAGACTTTTATAATTCCTTGAGACAGGCTCTCTTAATCGCAGGCTTTTGATCATCTGAAAAATTAAATTACCGTGGAGACAGTCCGCGGGATTCTAAATATAAATGCAATGATGAAATTCGACGATCTCGCAGCTTTGTATCGATCGAACCACCGGAAGTCGCCGTTCTATAATTCGCGAGGCGTTGGTTGCTGAAACAGGCGGGCTTTCATGCCTCGTATAAGTATAAATTACATGTCAAAAATCAATCGAATGATTAACAGTGGTCAATTGAGTAAGTAATACAAATGAAACCTTTTATTCACAAAAATCATGATAGTGAGAAAGCCAGTTAAAAACTGTCTGTTTTTTAACGGACGGTCCATTTTCGGAAAAAGTCATGTTTACGTACGTTTCGTTCGTGTTCGAGCGCGAACGGTGCTCGGCGAGTTTTCAAATTGGTTTTCCCTTTTAAAAAATTAGGTTAACGGAAAACCGTTGGCGCTATTTACACTTTTTCCGTTGTTCCGTTGTTGCAATCGTCCAATTACCCTCTGGATAAATTTTTGAAATTTCATTTTCTCCGCGGAACGTGGTGTCGAATGGAAAGACTTCTCGTCGAGATTATTTTTCCTAGCAGAGAATCAGAAACGCCGAGGAATCTCTCTCGCCACGGGAATTCGAGAGCCTGTGTACTTTTTCCTGGAATCCCGAGCGCCCAGTCGCACACGGCCTACGCGACGGGGTTAATTACTCTCATCGACGGAAGCCGGCGTTTACGACGATTGCTCATCGTCAATTTATACTAATTCGGTGAACGAACGGTCGCGGAGAAACGGTCCCCGGGGAAAAGTATGAGAAAAAGTACGTCCAAGACGAAAATATCTCCACGAATCCTACATTGAGTCCTCTGAAAACCATTCAAAAGTATCGCACGGTAAAAAAGTATAGCAGGATGCCAGGGAAAAATTTTTTATTCGAATTCGAGTCATTGATTGAGACTCGCTGCATCTTCAATTCCGTTGACGTTTGAATGTTTGCAGTTTTATGAGGAAAAGTCAGAGGGCAATGAATCTATTTAGGCTTAATTTCAAGCTCGAAGCTACCAAGAAGAATATAGGGTTCCTGGGAAAATTTTGGATTTGAAAGAGGCCTTTTAGGTTAGGCGACGTACAATTTCACTGCGAAAAATCAACGTGATTAGGAACGAACATGATCGAATCGCGAGCGATCCAAAAGTAGCAGTTCACGCCATCCGTAATCGGGACTACCATCAGGATGTTTGAAGTCGTTGAACCAGGGCGCCTCTGTTAACATAGCAACAAATCATTGCACACGTACACGCAATACAAAAAAGGGACATTTAACGTACGACCCTATAAGAACTACTGCGTGGTCGTACCCTTATTTATTAGAAAATCGAAGGAGCGATGATAATTCTTTTAGAAAGCACTGAGAAAGAACAGACACTTGAGTGTAGCTGCCCGTAGGGGGTAGATACTGTGATTGAAAAAATAGTCTTCCCAGCAGGCTGTTCCGGTTCCATTCGAAATTGAAAGTTGTAAAACCGGAAAAAGTGTTCATTGATACTTTGGAGCCGGCGGATATAGTGAGCAGGGTCCGGAGCTGGGAATAGCTTGGCGGATTTTGGAAAATATACAAACCGGGCCGGAAACGGTCGTGTAAATTAAACAGAGAGCTCTATTTCAGCAGTGGGGCGCTGATGCTCCGCAGCTAGCGATACTGGCGGTGCTCAATGGCAGAGAAAGCACTTTTAAAAGCCTAAGGAGTTTTTTAAAAATTTTGGATGCAATGTGGAGTCGAGAGACACAAATTATGCCTTCATCTGTGAGGCTGTGAGCCAAGCCTAAAGCGAGCGAACGCCAGTTCCGGAGGCGGCTGGAGACGTCGATTACCGGGTCGGATCGATGGTATTTATTGTCAGGATGATCGGACATGTCGTTTCCCGCGCTTCTCCGATCGACAGAGTAATCTGAATACAGGCGGCCCGCTTCTCTGAATGACTCTCGAAACTGGTGCGCCCACATTCCTCCGGCCATGTAACGCCTCTCTACGGTGGCTGCGAGGCTGCCTATAGGATTTCATCCCGTTTCCCTTCGTGTCCCTGCTCGCCCCACACGCCTATTGATGCGGATGAAAGTGCGCGGCTTGTTCAAGGCCGCCGCCCTACCACCGCCGTCGCCCACCACCGGGAACGCAATTCAATAAATTATATACCTGACTGTACCGGCGGCGAGCGGCCTGCATAAAATATAGAAAGTCCTCCACCTGATTTTATTAACCACTTTCGGCCAACTCCATTCACGCCCTGCCGTGACCTTAAACTCGATCTGCAAAACGTTCTGTCAGTTTCGGAAAATCTGTGGATGACGCTTGGAAACATAGAAAAAGGTACAATTTTATCAAACAGTGAACCTCTATGAAAACCTTAGTGGAGGAACAGTTTGGCAACAGTACGTTCGAGTAGCGGTGCTCAGCGCTAGCCTGAGGCCTGTCGTCCCCACACCTGTGTGGCTGACGTGCTGGCAACTGCGTTCAGTGCTGAGCGCCACTGGCAGCGTACACTGTTGCCAAACTGTTCTACTCTTTCATTGAGAATATAAATTGCACGATTCGTAACACGTTTTCAATTGACTTTTATGACCTGAATTTATAGATTTCCTGCTTCCAATTCCAACAGAACGTATGTACCAGCTTACGCCTCGATTGATAAAGCCGAATGAGACTCCGTCCGACGGGATAAACAATTCATCAATACCCTAAACAAAACGGAGAGGAACGACGGAGGAATAGCGAACGTACGCAGTGCGGTGCGTCACGATTGATCGGTTTGCAGGGGTTTGATGTTTGTCTAAACAACGGCATTCCATGGGCGCCTGTTTGATGGCAACACAATGGGGATCGGCCGTTTAATTAGCTCGTTAGAGAATACCTTTTCCGTTGGGGATCTAAGAATACACCGATGCGCGACGGTGTCGTTGTGTGCACGTGTGTATGTGTGTACGCGTATGTACGCGCGCTTGTTGTACACAGGACGTATACTTTACCCGTTAATACAGGATGACGGGCACATGGCGGTAGGTGGGAAAGCGGTGCCGGAGTAAAATAATCAATGAAGAGGCGAACGGTACCAGGAGGGAGAAAGCGAAAGAACTTTATACGATCGCGCCCACGCAGAGAGACCCACCAGCTCGTTAGCCCATGCTGTTTTTATTCTTCCTGCCCGTACACGCATTCCCGGAGACCTTGCCAGGAATTGTGCCGAATCGCAACGAGATCTGGACGATTAACTATGACACGAATGACCAGGAAAGTTGCTGGTTCTCTCGTCGATGAGAAATTCTCCGTGTTCGAGTCCCTGTTACAGCGCGGGAAATAATAGTACGGCGTTCTGCCCGTGCTCCTATTGAAGAGTGAATCCTACGCTTTCGATGTACCCCAATTATTTTTTTATAGAGTTCCTTGACTCTAGAATACACACACTATAGCGAAAATAGTCGATTCTAAAATTTCTTTGGATTCTTGTACAGAGTAGGAATAATTTTTTTCGGGAATGAAACCACCGTGCTTAAGGTGCTTAAGGCTATAGTTTTCGCTTTCGAAAAAGTCCAAGAAAACTCTAAGATTTTTTCTTCCATTTTACCGCGATTTGAACGAGAAGTGTGCCACCAGCATCACAATAACCAAAGGCACTCTCAAAAAAAAGACAACAGGCGGATGCGATAGTATTAACTTCACCCTTTAAAACGAGCACAGGTAGAACTCTGTAAGATTTTTCTACGCGAAGTTAGAGGAGCACAAATACGACTGTTTATAAATAAATTGTCAGAGTATCGAGATGCTTGGTTAATTTTTGACAACGCGACGACATTTGTTGTCTCTGGGGAAATAATCATGGTGCTTTTGGAGGGCCCATCCCCCATGGGTTTCGGGGGACACCGTGAGCTCCTCGAGCGACACGGAAAAGGAGCCAAGCGATGCTCGGCGTCGGCGGAGCGCGCTCGGCGAAGAAAGCTGCCGGATGCAGAAGAGGCGAGGGACATCATTATCTTATCTCGAACCATTTCCTGTCAACCTGGGGCCGCTTTTCGTGGTAATCACACGCGCACACGCCCACGCGTCCGCGGTGTGCACCGACACGTAGCCGAGCGTGTGCACTAATGCCCGGCACCGAGTGTTGGGGAGTATTGCTTCCGGTGCGTTGCACACTCGCTCTACAATGTGCGTGTGCGTGTTGCGCGTCTGCTTGTTTCATGTTAGGGGACGTTTACTCCGCCGTCAATGCTGGTCGACTGGAACCCTTCGAAATCAACGACTTTCCACTGCACTCTAATCTCATTTCTCCAGTGAGCTAGACAATTGTTTAAAAAATAAGTAAAATTTTTGTTTAATTACACAACGATGCACCGTAACTGTACATTCAATTTTTACGAAATTATTGCCGGTCAAGCGATCGCAGTGTCGTAAAATATCATAAACAAGAGAGAAAGTGGAAATTCGAAACTTCGTAAAAGTTCGACGATGTTTGAACCGTTGCCATTTCGTGAAAAAAATGGTACGACAATTTGTTAAATGTCGTTGTAAAGGGGAAGGTTCAGGCTATAAATTCGCGATGGATCCAGTCAGGGAAAAAATTTTCAAACATTTTCACGGCCGTTTGAAGTTGTGGAATGTTTGAGTAAAACCGCGTCTCTGTGGTTTCTCCAATGGAAAAAATAGAGGCTTCGACGATCATTTGATTTTCCCGAACAATTCTGCGGAGAGGCCGCAGGACCCAGACGCAAATAAACGCTTGGCGTGCGAGTTTTGTTTTCGATTCGTGGAAACCGTCCGACCAGGCGCTGCTCGAAACGATCGACACACTTCCTGCGGATGTTTCCTTTCGACTCGGCGAACGGATCGAGCCGAGAGGGAGGTCCAGGCGAGATATTTGTAATGTACGGCGTATCACGATGGAAGGGAGCAGCCTGTGTTGCGGCTGGTCAGTATTGCTGGCGCGATCCGCTCTGCGAATGGAAAATTTTTTCTGTCTACGATCAAAATACTCCTGATTCAATCACGTTGCATTTAGTCTGCGATCTCTCCGCTACAAATCCAGCCATTTGTGAAAGTGTTGAGAGACTATTTAAATTACATTAAAAGAGGCTTTTGCATCGTGAGAGACATTACTGTATATATAATGAGAAACTATTTTCTATCTTTTTTTCAGAACTAGGCACTGTTTGCCACTGAAAGTTATAATTGCTTTCCAGCGAAAGCTTCTGTGGAGGCGAGTGGGAGTGTTCAGAACAACTGTGTAAAGTAGCAAATCGTTTCTGTGACGAAACGAGCTGTCAGAGAGAGCGACAGTTCCAAGGGGGCACGGCCTACGCTAACAGGATGACGCGGCCCGGAGTTCGAATCCCTGAATGACGAATCGAATTCGATCGCCACGAGAGCCAGTCACGCGAGATGCTAATAAAACAAAGGTCTGCTGACGTATCGCGACGGCACTCTTTTTTCCGGAAAATAAAGAGGACTCGCTCCGGGGCTACCTGCGCACCCGACTACAATTAGCACGTGCGAGGCGTGGGACGTCGACGCATTTAGCAGCGAGTAGGATAAAGGTATAATTATACTCGATCGAACTAAATAAAGGGCGCGCGTGTCTGGATACCGTTTCGAAAGACTCTAATCCAATCTGGAAATCGGCAAAAATCGATTTCTGTAGCTCCTAAACCACGAAAAATTAATTTTCTTATTTACGGCACTGTGCAAATTTTAACAAATTTTTTTTAGGAGTAAAGCCACTGCAGATTTCAAGACGGAAGTATTCGATTTCCACTTACCAAGGTAAGTCCCGGTACACTTTTAATTTTTCAAATTTCATTTCAAAATTTTAAAAATTTTATTTTTTATTTCTCCATGCAAAAATACAGTCTTCCAGTTAATAAAAAAAATTCCCTTGTTTTAGTTGGACGAGGAAGCTCGGCACAGGGATCTCATCGAGCACGCCCCGGTCGTCGATTTTTATGGCAGTCACACCGCCGCCAATGCGTACGCTAAAGATGACGTAAGTGATACCTGTTGATGACCTTAACAGGTGCGCATACTTAATAACACTGACATTACGTATTTCGTGATGCAGTCGGAAGTCACTGCCGCGCGTTACTCAATCACGATTCTACATAGCGCGCTCATCATGCCGGTCTGCATACTACACAACGCTTTTCTCACGGACAGCTGACGGCGGCGTACGATCGATGCAAACGACACGCTGCAGTCGTCCAATCATACAAATTTAATGCACGACCGTTTTCCTATATCGCGATGCCTCGTTCCCTCCGTTCCGTCGCGTTACGTTGGCGCTGCCAATGCAGCAGCTCTATTCGCACCACTCTCACGCCGCCATCTTCAATTCGTTAGCCAATCAGGGCGCCAGGAGAATCTCCTCCGCTGCTCTCGAATGTCTCTGACCATAGAACTCGGTTTTCAGCAAAGAATTTAATTTGAACGCATAGTTGAACACGTAGTGGTCTTTGTAGATCAGAAATAAATAAAAATTCAATTTTTTTGAAGCCATAAATGCATAATTAAATTGAATTTAAGTACAATAATCATTAAAAATTATTTTAACAACTTGCGAGATATGTAGCAATTTTTCAAGTCAAATGCGTTCGTTTGAATTAACCGAGTTTTACAAAGATCAAAGTTGGTGGCTTGCAGCCAAGGATAGTTAAAGATCCCGGCAGCGTAAGAATGTTATCAATTGCGTTATCGCGTTCCGCGAATACACAACCGAGTGCATAATCACCGACAATCTTATCAGCGGGCCTCGATACAATGCGAGCGTTTTGATTAACGCCTCACCGTTGCAGGTAGAAACCGATTCACGTAACTTCCATTGAGAGGCGACTTGCATCCGAGAAACCCGCGCCTCGCCGCCGCCGCTAAGAGCGTAGAAGACTCCCAGGGAGCGGATTCATGCGGGAACACGTGTCTCCATTCAGAGAGTAGTAGCAGTTACGCGTCGCAGCGTTTATGTAAACGGTAGACAGGTTCCAGATCCGATATTTTCTCTTGTCAATGACTAAACAAGGAGCAACCGTGTGTCTACGTGACTCACCTGCGATCCGCAAACCTATCGTGCCGCTCTACTGGCTCCGAGACACTGACGAAACCCAGGGGGGCCAAGGGGACGATCCTTACGTAAATTGTAGACGGCCATTGATCGCGCGTCGCTGCGGGGGGAGGCGCGACGCGACGCAACGCGCTGCAAATCAGGTGATCGGCCGGAATTTTTTGCTCGGAAACCGGACGACCGATCTTTCCGAAATTTTTCGAGAATGTTACCGTACTTCTGAAGTAATAACTAAAATCTTTTAAACGAGAAACATCGACTTGCTGTCGAGATAAAAATCATATAGAATAAAATAAAACTGTACAACGTTTTAATGCAGAGTTGCTAGATGAAAGTGATTGATATATGCTGTTAAAAAATAATGACGTCACTGTCAATGGTTTGTAGAGTATCGGACGAGAATATTTTTGGAAAATCGATGTTCGGATTTGGTGCCCACAGGTCTTAGGTTAAAGGAGGTTGTATCAGAGTGGTGTTATCACGCGGCTCTCCCACGCGATCCAATCGAAATTCGTCTGGTTGCACGGACGTGCTCTCTGCGGCACGACGAAGACCACCGACACCGATACAGCCCTTTTCGTCTCTCGGCGTCCTTCTCTATCGCTGTCCCCCGCCCCGAGCGACGCTACGGTTCTAGGGGTCGCGCGATCAGGCGGCCCTGCGCTGTTCGCGTGATCGAACGTGAAAATCTTCAACGACAGCAGCCCAAATGAATGGAATGCCAGCCCACGCCTGAGAGCCGTCTGATAGGCTGCTCGATCCGAGGTGAGGCTTCACGTACACACCACGCCGAAGGCTGCAGGGGCGTACGCCAGTGGGGGCGTTCTGATTTACACCCCCACCTTCAACAATTTTTTTCTAACAAATAGAACGAACCCGCTGTATTGATTTTTTCCACACGCATCCCCCACTATTTCAAGTACATTTCTCGCAAGTTGAAATATTCAAAATTGTCGAAACTGAACAGGGACATGTTTTTTGAGAAGTTCAAGTTTTGATTGTCTGGAACGTAGTACACAGTTGGAAGTAAATAAATTGCCATAGAGAATTTTAGTTCGTGTAAAAGCAGCAAGTCTGCTGAACATTCTCTCGAAATTTGTAGTTCCTCAGACTGCAGATTTTGAGCAACGGTGTCAAATATAGACATAAGAAAACAAGGCTCCAGTAAAATTACACTTGAAGAAAATTGATTTTCAAAGTTGTATACCAGAATACTTTCTTAATGGGCACAGCCCCTTGGAAAACGTTCATTTATCGAACGGCACAGCTCGGGGTCGCGAAGCATCTGCAACCCTCTGTACACCTCCAACGACTCACCTACTCCTGCTTTCAATTTTTAATACTGCTCGCTATCGTATCAGCCTCCTGAAGCCTCCTCCAACTCCTTGGCTGTGTAGCCGAGTATACTTCTGCTATTATTACGTAGAAAAACTGAGTAGAACATTTTTGAAAATAGCCCAACCACCAGAAAACTTACTACAAATATCAAACACAAATGAATGTGTAACGCCGAGTATACTTCTGCTATTGTTACCTAGAAAAATCATAGGAGAACATTTTTGTAAATAGAAATGGAAGGTGATTATCAAATCAAGTCCCATAAAGATCGTAGGGGCTCCCTTGCACAATCAAATCGGGTCTTGCGCTAGATTTGTGTCAGAATTATAGCATCCCTGGATGTCCAAGGGAGAATAGATCAGTCAGATAAGAATTCGTGCGATATCATAGTCCGTTAGCATAATGAATCGAGGCCCCTCGTAGAAGGGGCCAGGTAGTGGTCTGTGTTGCAGGCCAGGTGGTTCAATTCACACAGTTTCATTCATGTTTTCATGTTCATAGATCCGTCGGGGGGTGGGGAGGGACACAGGGCTTTCGAAAGTGGTGTGCGGTGGGCGTTATTGTAAATAGGAGGTCGGTCAAAGACACGGTCGCAGAAGACGGCGAGTGTGGTGGTTGGGTTGCAGGGGGCGCTGGGGTTGGTTGCGCCGCGCCTGCGACGACGCCGTGAGCACGTGCAGGCGAGTGTGCGTGCACGTCGATACGCGGCGTAGACTCTTGTAGATGACAGGGGGCGACGAGGGACGAGTAGGGACGAGCAGCGACGACAACGACGAACGAGCGAGCGAGCGAGCGAGCGTCGGCGACAGTGGTGGGGTTCTCGTAATAATATGCGCCCACGCACGCGTGAGACGGTGTGCGAACCGTGTAGTGTATCCCCCCACTTTTAGCTCGGTGTGTCCCCCTTACCGTCCCTCCACCGGGGGTTACCGCCGTGTAATCCCCTCTCCTTCCCGTATCGTCGAACGACTCGGTCAGCGCCGACCCCCCGACCCATCTACCCACGCCTTGTTAATGAAAACATCTTTTGTCAATGAACTGACGTCAGTCTGGTCGGGGATTGGCCGTTGCTCGCGGACCACGTGACCTTGGGCCAATGGGTGGCGAGTCCGGGCGCCCCTACGCTCGGCAACCCGACCGCCATTTGCCCATTCTGTACGGGAGAACGGTCGAGTTAAGGTGTGGCCTGCGGCGGGCTGGCTGCGAGAGGACCCGAAGGAGAGCGAGGGAGACAACGGTACAGGGTCGTGCGGTGTGTTAGAGCAAGACAGTAAGACCTAGGAGAGACAATCCGTCGTCGGTGGTGCGCGAAGATAGAGTGGGAAGAGTGAGAGGCGCGCGGGGTGAGCGAGAAAGAGAGAGAGAGAGGTGACGACGGTGTGTGTAGAGAGAAGAAAAAAGAAGAAGAGGCGGCAAGCACGACGACGACGGAGAGCGGAAAAAAGGAAAAAAAAGGAACAGGAAGTCGAGGTACGGCGGCCGAGGGAAGACGCGTCGTCGAACGATGCTGGAAGGATTCGTGAGGTGAGGGCGACGGTCTGCTCTCGGGCCGAGTACCTTGTTTCTCGCTTCGGTCCAGCGTGCGCGGAGACCCGAGCAGCATCCCTTTTATCGGGAGAGGAGAACGTGTGTGTGCCAGCCGCGCCGTCGACGTCGTCTGTCCCCGAAGGTTCGACGCCTTTGCTAGCCTTCTGGAGCAGAGACCAGGACACAACGCACGCACGCAGGCAAAGCACGCGATGCCACCGAGGATCCCGTGGAGCGGAGAGACGCGAGGTTCCCCGGAGCCACGCGCGAGATAGACAGATCGGATCCGAGGCTCGAGCGGCGTGGATCATGCGTTTGCCGAACGGCACACAGTCCGCGGCTCCAGCGTTAATTGGGCCTGTCGTCTTTATTTACGAGAGGATCAATAATCGAGACAGGCTGCTGCTGGTGCTGCTTGCCGCGGGGAAGCGGAGGCCGTCGAAGGAGGTGGAGGAAGAAGAGGAGATGATGGAGTAGAGCGTGCGCGGCCTCGTACACCACTGCCGCCAGGAAGCGGTGGCTCGACACGTGAGAACGTGCACAAACAGGGACCTGGACTCGCTCTGCACCCACATGCTCCGCCACGCAACTGCAAGTGCCATTTCACTGCGTCTCCCACGAATTTCCAGCTCGCCGATGACTCCTGGCCCAACGCTGTATCTATGTTCACAGTCCATGGTACGAAGCCATGTGCCAGCACCCTGACCGTCTCGTGGCAGCAAGCGGTATAAATGCTGCCGGACAGTGCCATAGGGTGACCGAGACCCGTGGAACACAGCAAAGCCTGAATACCTGACGTAACTAGAGCTGACGTAGCCTTACTGAGCACGATGGGAGACTGCGAGGTCGCAGGCACCGGGACACCACCTCTGTGAGGACGGAACCTGGGCCAGACGTGTCTCGCAAGAATTGAAGACCAAAGAAGCATCAGGAATAAGAGTTTAAAGCACAGGCAACAATGCCAGGAGGAAACGCTATGGAGGAGGATCTCGTGGGGCCCGAGTGGCTATTCAGGGAGCTCAGATCGCAGGAGGGCCCTGGCAAGCTACTGATCCTCGATTGCAGGGCGCATTCCGATTTCTCCGAGACCCATATTAGAGGTTCGGTTCCTTTAGCTATACCTAGTATCATGCTGAGACGGCTGGCGGCTGGCAAGGTCGACCTACTGTCCACCATACGGTGCTTAGATCTAAGAAATAGGGTCGAAGTGTTTCTGTGTGGAGACCAAAACAATAGAGGAACATTCGTGTTGATCGGTGACTCTACAGACCCTGCAGGACATCAGGGAGAAACGATCCAGGTCTTGTGTCGGAGACTTAGGAGCAGTGGAGGATGTGTAGCTATTTTAATTGGTAAGAATAATGAGAAACTTGCTGTATAATTTATGTGGTGGATCAGAAACAGACTGTTTCGTCGTTTAGTGGAAACAAAGTTGTAAATAACTGTGGGAGTTTGGAATTATGTAATGTACAGAGTAAAGTCCTTCGTATCCATCAATTGAGACAGTTTACAACAGTTGTGAATGAAATATTGATCTGTGCTAAGGGTATAGCTATTGAATGAAGCACACTTATGCCCATGCTATAGTTCACAGAGCATTCTTGAGCTACAGCTGCTTTCATGAAACAAGGAATACATTTTTCTTCCTCTTCGCAGGTGGTTTTAGTGCATTCAGAGATAAGTATCCTGAATGGTGTGAGGTTAGTCAAGTTGGAGGTGAATGTCCTCCTGGTCAGGATTCCAATGACGGTGAATTGATGGGTCTGAGGTCCCTTCGGATATCCACTCCGCCGACAAGGTCTTACTCGGATTCCGATAGCGATAGCACGTGTGATTCTGTCGGTTAGTATTGTCATATATACATCATTGAAATACCAAAATCCATGGGGAAATGTAATAAAGTTGTGTGTGGACGTTTTCTGTAGGACCCGAGGAGGATAAAGACTTTCCAGTTGAAATTTTGCCTCATTTGTATCTTGGGAATGCAGCCAACAGCGGGGACAGGGACGCGTTAGCCCGCCACAGGATACAGTATATTCTCAACGTAACCCCAGATTTGCCAAATGTATTTGAAAGCGCTGGTTCGATAAAATACATGCAAATACCCATAAGTGATCACTGGAGCCAGAACTTAGCTAGTTTCTTTCCACAAGCAATTCAATTCATCGGTAAGTTGGAATGACCGTAAAGGATGGCTAGATTAGACACTCCGGATATTCTGTAAGCATCTTACGAACTGTAGGCATCCTAGACGAGGATTAGACTAGTACCCCCTGGTGAATTCGTCGATAGATTAATGGGGATTTGCGTTGATTTCAGAGGAGGCACGGAGCTCGCACAAGGGCGTGTTGGTGCACTGTTTGGCGGGCGTGTCTCGATCTGTGACGATCACCGTAGCCTACCTGATGCATAAGTGCAGCCTGAGTCTGAACGATGCTTTTAACTTAGTCCGTAGTCGGAAGTCGAACGTCGCGCCGAATTTCCATTTCATGGAGCAACTGCACAGCTTCGAGAAGGAGCTGAGGGACCGTGGGGACCGTAACAGGGGCAACGAGCAGAGGTGTATCGGCGCGTGCAGGCCCGACGGTCCGTGCAACTGTCCCGCGCCGAGTTTCCTCAGCCCGATCGATCTGGGCCTCAGTCCCGATTCAGGTATAGAATTCGATAGATGGGCGGCCAGCACCCCGGCCGAATGAGACGGGCCAGGGGGGACCCAATACAAGTTTTAGGTCCCTCCTAGTGTGCCCTATGCCATATAGTAGAAGACCCCGAAATTGAAGGGTTAACGGGAAAAGAAAATTTTACATTCTGCGACATCGGTTCCGGCGAACCTGTGCACGCACGATCTAGGATACGATCTATATAGAAAAAAAGAAAAAGAGAGATCCATTGTTGCTCGTCGCGTGTGCCGGCGAAATTGTTAAACGGCTCAGCCTTTCCGCTATTTTTCTACCAGACATACTTTCTCGCGAGCCATTCCTCTTCTTGTCACACCGCGAGAGTGGCTACTGAGCTTTTTCCTTTCCAAAGCTGTATCGATTTTTACTTTGTAACCCTTTGAGGATCAGCATTGGATACAGTTCGTACTCTTATTTTTCGATAGTATGGTCTGCTCCTCTGGGGAAAGTGACTGCGGACTGTCTCGTGTAAATGCTGAAGATTCGATCGATTTTCAACAAGTCTTTTCAAAGTGATGATACGTCTTTATAATATAATTTTTTTTGTAATTGATTTATATATCTATTTGAACTGCAAAACCAAACATTTCTTGCACACTTTTGAAAAAACGTAACAAAACAGAAATCGATTTTTTGACCCGTTCGCACGAGACAGCGCGTTAAAGTTATGGATCCAATAAACAGGAACCAAGTAAAACTTTCTTTCTAGTAATTTTCTTCTAGAAAACTTCTGTTTCTAGTAATCTTAATAAGTTGAAGCTGCATATTTATTTACATCGTGCCCTTTTGGGTTTTATTTTCGTAAGGCTTCAGAGTGGCCTAGCCCTTTAAGTTAACAATCGTTGCACACTTTAAGCCAAGAGGCTTCGTGTAAAAGTGTTTTTGATATTTTAAAAAATCCTCAAAGGGTTAATGCGACGCAGGTCGCGTTCGTAGCTTAGGGAGAGGGAGAGGGAGAGGGAGAAGGAGAGAGAGAGAGAGAGAGGGAGAGGGAGAGAGAAATAGCGTTTCTCTGTGACTATTTCTTTGTCTGAGTTGGTCGCGGATAGCGTTGATCACTGAAAGTATTTTATAATTGAGCGCCGTGCCGATTCCGAGAGGTGCGCTGTGTTGTGATTGTACGTTATGAAATTATGCTTCCAAGTTTCGAGATTTTTCCGTGCAGATATCGTCATAGTGTTCGAGACAAGTGTTGAGTTTGTTGGTCAGCGCTACGTTGCCCCACACCCCTTCCAGTCCTCCCCACCCCAATACATTTCTAGGGATACACTTTTATACGTAACACTATACTCCTCGAAAGACGAAAATCTATATTTTTAATACTTACTCCCTGAACCCTTCAATTAACGAGGCTGTGTTTGTTTAAATCATCGCAGACGATGCTTATTGCCGTCAGCTCTGGGTAAATTCTATCTGAAATGAGAATAAGAAATATAATTTATTTCACGTCGTTATTTCCAATACTGTTATTTGAAGTAATAGCAAAATTTCAAATAATTTATTATTTTCGTATCTTTTTGTTTTTATCGAATGATCTTCAGAATAATATTCAACAAAGAGCGTCATTATAAATAGACAGCGGATTTTATGCATTTATCCGAAAGATGTGAATATTAAGAAAGGAAATAAATTTCTATTGCATTCGAATTTGTTGCAATTCACATAGAGAATGTTTCATTTTGCATAGAGATCCGCTGTCTAATTGTAAATTAGACCCAAACCTGATAATCAGGTCACTGAAATATAATTTCGAAGAACAATTTCACAATGATCTAAAACAATTATACAATAAAATAACATATTATTTGAAATGGTATTTAGAATAACGTCATTTCAAAAGTGCACAGATCTGATTACTGTGAACGGAATTCAATCAAGTCGCGGACAGGTAATTTCTCTAATTACATCGTCTATCCCAAGCAATCACGTGTAAAACTATGGAAAAAAGAAAATTAGAGAGAAAGAGATCACTGCTTGACACACTAATTTTTAAGTTATCGGAGGTACAAAAATTTGAAGAATGTCTCGTACTCAACAGTTAGATGATAAAGTAAATCTATATATATATATATATGTACACATATGTAAAGTAATTTGAAACTCAAGCGTAATTTTTGACATAGTTTTTCAATACACAAAAGTGACTTATCTTGAGAAAAGGGTATTTCTCGGTGCACGCTGACTTTTCCAGGGAAAAAAATACACGAAGAGTCGCATGCACGTGTTTTCTCGAGCGAACATCTCGGTTAAATAAATTTAAGGAGTACATCTTATGCGGATCAGTGCATTTCTATAGGGCATTCCGAATCTCTTCTACTTCCAAAACGAAAATCAGGGTCGTCGTGCACAAATACAATCGTTCTTTATTTTGTCCATCTCGTACTTTAATCGTAAACAATATTTATTCATTTTATCATGGGGGGGGGGGCACAAACAATTGGACTGCAGATGTTCCTGCAAATTTCCATTTTTATATCAACATAGCCAAGAAAAAATTAAACTAGAACTGTAACTAAAAAATAATCTACTTCTTTTTACAAATCATCAGCGCGAAAAGGTCAATCCGCTAATGGTGGAATTATTCGTCGAAAAAGTTTGCATACAAAATTAACACTAGATTTACGGGACGCGTTTTAATATTTTTCTTTCACGATTATTGAGATCGTAAAAGATTCATCCACGAAAAATTATTCAACAAATTTATTTCTTTGTGCATATGTGCCCGTAATTATAAAATGTTGAAATAACAAGCACTATCTAACGGTTCATTTTTCACAATATCGTAAAAATTACATTGAATTAATTTAGTTTAAAATAACATGATGTAAAATAACTGATAAACTCTTTTCGAAACTTTCACTTGAACCATTTTCATAATTACGAGCACATACATATTATTACACAAAATTGTTGAAAATTAGGTAGACACTTTTGTTACTTTTATAAAATAATGTTAGTCGCCTGCAATGCTCCGTAAGGCTAGTGTTAAGAAAAATCTAGGAGCTCGGAAGTGTTGTGGACAAATTGTAAAAAGCGTTGTTGTCTTTCCGGTCTGATTTTTTAACAAATCATGTCCAGAAAAATGTTCTGTGCTATTTTACGGAATTCCATAGGGGTTGTTGTTGCACCTCGATCCTCGATTCTGTACGTCAACAAAAGGATGCAACTAAAACGAATGCTGTACAGCAATTTGAACACTAAATTTTTGAATTGTACGAATCAGCACTGTTTCTATTTATCTTACAGATCTCAGATATATATTTAAAATTATTTTTGTAAAAACGAAGAAGCTAATCGCATTCACATTCCCACAATGAGCCACATTGACCTGATATACTTGTAACGACTATCTTTCATGTACTATATGTATTGTTCATCGAGCATAATTGAAAAAAAGTTAATATGAGTGTACCACACGTGAAACACACACACACACAAAACATACATACCATGATACACACAAACACACTCAGTGAATGTTATTTTTCATGTAATTAACTAAAAAAAAAAGTTGCGGTAACGAACTCTTGACTATTTGCGAGGGCGAAAATTGATATACAACTAAGGAAATATATATTTGACGTTAATGTAATAACAATATTCTACTATTACACTGTTGTCTGTTGTATGTTTATCGGGCGTGATGCTCGAAAGATTTAATCAAATATTATGTATATTACATAAATTATTATTTTATATTCATCGTTGTACATATATTTTAATTAATTTTCATTAGAAATACAACTTATCTTACCTGAACCGAGTGTAACCATTCTTTAATGTATATATTAGTTGCACAAATCGATTCGTGGCCGTTTTTTAAAATCTGTCATTTATTTTTACGTCTGGTTAAGCTACAACCCTTTTTTTATTTCAGCAGTAAAGTAAATGAATTCGTCCACAAATTCATTTGTACAGCTAATGTATAAAAACAGGAAACGCTCAGACGCGCTTCCAGTATTGGTTCTTGTATAAAAAACAGTCTCGATTATGGCAAAAATGTACTTTTATTAGCATTGAAAAATTATAAGGATTCAATTGTCAAACTGAGAAAGGGAGAAATATAAGAAACCTGTGTTTTCAGCGCGATCAAGTCGACGAGAATACATTTGTTTAATTTACGATATCAATTACTTGAGTCTTGTGTTCGTGGTACGAGCCCCTTTAAAAATTTTCTATATAATTAACTTATGTTTAAACGATCAGATTGATGATCTGTTTCGAACAATTGGCCAACTTGTCGGTGGGAACGTCTGTCTCGGACATGGTTTTTAGTATGTTTAACGTGACCTCGGACTGTCTGACAGCTTTGATTAGATTATCCCGGTCCGTCGAGTTGGAGGTCGTACACAAAAGCGTGCCTAATCCCACAAGGGTTCTGAACACCGCCTCGGGTTCGTTCAATCGAGACAAAATGTGGAACATCGTGTTCAAACACTGCGCCTTGCCGAATTTGTCATTGTGTTTGCTCAAGGCCACGGTTAAGTTTAGTATGTAAGTTGACACGGCAACCTGAAAATTATTTAACGCATTAATATCTTCCCTGATTCTTCAGACTTTGATTTTGTTGAAGTTGAATCTCACCTGATTGTTTTTGCTTCCAAGGGATTTCAAATCCGACATAAGTTTCAGGATCTCGTCTTTGCTGTTCAAACAGAGCTCCTCCCCTTTCTCGTGAGCGAACATGTTCGCCAGCAATCGGAACGTGAGCATCTGATTCGAGGCGGAGGCGTCAGGCTTCATGTGTTTCTTCGTGATCTGGAGGATCTCGTCCGTGCATAGTATGTCGTTGATCTCTTTGGACAGGACGGCGAGTCTAGTTATGTCGAGGACAGGGAACAACACATCATCTGGCCAATTCAACAGTATTTTCAATGTGTTCAAACCGTCTGTTCGTAATTGTTCGGAAGATTGGTCTTTAGCAAGCTTTAACAAGGTGTCTAGCATATCATCGGACGCTCTGAGGGCCTCGGTTTGCTTGGAGTTCAGCTCCCGTAATTTGTCTGTAAACGATCTGTAATTAACTTCCAATGGTCCTCGCGCGAACGGACAGGGTGGAACTGCGGAACAGCTATTCTACTTGAAACCGGTATTTCGTAATATTCTGATTTATAGCTAGACTGCGGATCTTTATTTCGTCCCTTAATGATTTTAGTATAGGAGAAATCATATATTGACATGTTGTACTTTTAAAAGTTTCCAACAATTTTAAATTTCACCCACTCAATTTTGCTATAAATGCATAAAGATCCACAGTCTATTTATAATATATTGAACAATCATCGTAGCTGTTCTGCGGATAGAGCGGGTTGGAATTACCTAAAATCGTCTGCAAGTTAGCCTGCTCTATCTTCAAGTATTTCGTGTGGGGGATGTAAGAGGAGTTGGGCATCCCTGTCCTCGTGGGTTCTGTGGCGCTCGCTGTCGAGCTAGGTATGTACCTGTTGCCTCCTGTGAAAGGGTCAGCAAACTGACTATTTGCATTCAAACCGGGCGAAGATTGTGAATTTTTTATTATAAAATTGGCAACCTGAAAACAAACGTCAGTCACCATGAAACTGTCCAAACAGAGGTACAACCTCTACAATTCAACGCATTCTGCCAGGGGTACACGAATTTTCGTTCACCCATTTACCTGATCTAAATACGATTGACTGAGATCGTTATCGTGAAGGAATTTTTGCGCAACGTGCCACGGGTCCTGGCCGTTGTTGTAAGGCAATTTTAACGGAGGTACTCCGTCCTGTATGTCGACAGAAAATACATAATCGTACTCTATCCCGTTGTGAAGCTTCTTCCCCGATGTTGCAGCAGTGCCACCGGATGCCCCCATAACATCTCCGATTCTGATCCACCTTTGTTCGTTCTGGGACCAACTGTAGGCCCTAACTGCCGTCCCATCGTTTATTATTTTGGTTTGACCGTCCCTCTGACCAGGCTGCTCTAACGCCTTCGCGTCTGGCAAACTGATAGTATAGAAATCTAATTATTTCTCATACCTTATACGGTATTATCATATTATTTGTCTTACTTTCTACTTTATGTCTTACTCTTTAATCTTGATTCCTCCCAGCTCCAGTTGAGCATTCAGCTGCGTACTTGCCACCTCCTGCTCAAACTCCTGCAAAGTCTCAGAGTCTGCGTATCTCTCAGGATCGCAACTAAATATTCTAACAACGCCGTCAGAGGTTCCACAAACAAGGTCTTCGTTGGACAATAGATCGATGCTCCACACCGATTGGCACGGCAACGTGATAGTCTGATCTTTCTGCCATACCCTGATAGTTCTATCCTCTGCACATGTAAATATCTTCACACTGTTCTCTCTGGAGATAATGCTATATATATAATTAGAGTGCGCCTCGTATATCGCCACTTGGACTCCCAGCGACGCGTTCCAATGGCGCACAGTGGCATCGTTGCTGCAAGATAGGAATTCATTCTCGTTTATTACGGAGATATCCCTAACACAGTCCGTGTGACCACTCAGTTTGTGGCGTACGAATCCGTCGCTCGACCATACTATAATGAGTTTATCCGCTGAACCAGTTACGATGTTTCCATTGGACAAATCGGCCACGCACCACACGGAGGCAGTGTGGCCTGTTAGGGTCAACTGCGGTTCGCTCAAGTCATTGATGTCCCACAGTTTGGCGCTTAAATCCCAGGAACTGGATAGAAACGTTCCCTCTTTAACTCCTGCTTTCAGTTTACATACTGTGTCCTGGTGCGCTTTCAGGACCTTGAAGGGCTCGTCTTTGTCCGGCACGTAAAGGCATATTGTTTTGTCGTTGCTGCCGGTTATTATGAAACCCGTAGGATTCTTTTCGGACGGGTTCAACACGCACACAGAGCTCACGAAATTCGCGTGTCCCTTGAGCGTCGCTGCGTGCACGTAATCTCTGCCGTTTCTGTAAAATGTATCGTAAATAGAACGTTTTATTTAGTTTGCGTGTTTATCGGACACCTAGAATCATTGTAAACGGAAATGCATTGAGAGGTTAAATACCCAGACGGTTTCCATACACGGGCTGTTTTGTCTCGGGATGTGGAAACGATGGTTCCATCCGTGAACGTCGCCACAGCCCTCACGTCGGACGTGTGACCGAATAGCGAGGTGCTTAATTTGTAACTCGGCTGGGCCATCGGTACTTCGGTGTCCTAACAAAAAGCGTGTATACAGGATTCGTGCGAATCATGCACCGTGATAATCTTTCCAGCCAGAATGCGGAAACGCAGAGAGACAAATGGCAATTGGTTTTGACATTTAAAACGCGTTCGAGCATGCGTGACACTTGTTGGCCGTGTTCATGGGATTTCAAACGAATCCTTATCCCTGTAAAGCAAAAGAAATTTAAACAGGAACCATTCGGTTGAACCCCGTTTGCTCACCGAGGACGAGCGAATTTGCCCTGAGATTTTCTATGGAAAATCGGGGAAAAGTCGCTCGAGTTTCCTCTAGGTACATGCTACAGAGTGTTCGTGATAGAGGGAGATTCCGAGGGATGATTTTTCAGGGTGATATAAAAGGGAATTGAAGAATCAATGAATCGCAATTTCATCTTTGTTTTCAAGTAATCGGCGATTAAATGTCATCCTAACCCGCCAATGCCAGCGAGCGTAAGTTAGATCTAAAGGGGTGCAGACAATGGGGTAGTGTTTGGAAGACAGAGACGCAGAGATGGCTTGCGTGCCGTCATTGGTCGACTTGTAACTTGGCAGTGGAGAAGAAATCGTAATTTCTATCATTTTTATTTTTTATGATTGTCTTATATAGCGGGAAAATTGTCTGTTGAATTTTGTTGATTTGTCGTGGGATAAATTATGTCGACAGATTTTCTCTAGTAAATTTTATTCGAGCTGTTTTATTGGATCAGACTCACATGCAACCAGAGAGTTGGAAAGTCGGAGAGGAAAAATCGACCAGTTTTGGTCGATTCTGGCTGATTCTGGCGGCACGCGGCACGGCTGCGGCTGCACGCGTTATTGACAGGTGACCGTGGATGGTTAAATATTCAATAAATTTGTTATTCAAGGACTAAAAAAATTGGTGGGTGTATTCTGGAGAATCCTTTGTGTCTGTATTATACAATAACGATAATTTATTCATGCAAAATGAAAAATATTGGATATTCATTACAGCAGCAAATGATTCGTGCCGCTTTGCCCGTAAGAAGCATGCCGGAATTTCCGGCACGAATTATTTGATCTACAGTGTACGGACAGTTGGTAACAGTACCACCTAGCGGTAGATTTGGAACTAAATTTTGGTTTGCCGCTGCATGAGATGGCGCTGTACGGACGTTTAGGAAGAGCAAATAATTTGTGCCGGAATTAACATTGCGTCTTATGGGAAAAGCGGTACGAATCATTTGCTGCTGTAATGAATATCCAACATATTTCATTTTGCATGAATAAATTATCTTTATTGTATAATACAGACACAAATGATTCTCCAATATACACCCACCAATTTTTTTAGCCCTTTAATAACAATTTTATTGAATATTTAACCACATCCACGGTCACCTGCTGTAATCCACTGTAATCATCCAATCGCTGCAGACATTTGCTACAATCTGCAATCTGCAATCTGCAATTTGCTGGCATTTGCCTGCATTTGCTGTTTACCAGTTTAACCGAGAGGTTGTGCAGTCGTCACTCGTAGTGCATAAATAGTGCATAGTGCAAGTGCATAGTGTAACGTGTAACAGTTTGCAATCATGGCGGACCCGTTAAGCTTGCTGCGGCAATATAACGTGAACAAGAAGGAGATTATCGAACGTGAGAATCAAATAATTTTCGGAGAGTTCTCCTGGCCGAAAAATGTGAAAACCAACTACTTGACATACGGGTAAGTCGTCTTTAATCTAGCCTAGCCTCAATCTATTTAGACAGCTGTAGCTTGGCTTGGTTCTTCCATTGGTCTGTCTTCTGGCTGAACACGTCCCCTATCACCGAAAATAACAATCAAACTACGGGAAAGTTGTCAACGTTTATAGCGCATGATTCGCATTAAAAATATTCCCCGTTCAAACTAAATATTTTCGATCGACTTTCCCCGACCATAGCTTCGGCCATCAATATTTTGGTCACGCGAACAGAAGGAAACAACATTGCAACGTGACATTCTTGCGTGGTTGCAATTCCTTCTTTTACGACACTGAATATTGTTCACAGGCGAACAAGAATTACTTTGAAACAAAAACATGACCCTGCACTTGTCTACGATCCAACAAAAATGAATAAATTCATGTAAAACCAATCAAACTGACTCTTACAGGTCTGGCAAAGAGGGGACCCCAAAGGAATACTACACCCTAGAGTGCCTGCTATTTTTACTGAAACATGTGCAGCTTACTCATCCCGTGTACGTGCGTCAGGCAGCTGCGGAGAACATACCTGTGGTACGTAGGCCTGACAGAAAGGATTTGTTGGCCTACCTGAACGGAGAAACAGCAACGTCAGCCGCTATAGACAAATCTGCTCCCTTGGAGATCCCCACTCAAGTGAAAAGAACCGCAGAGGATGGCTTGGAAAGTGGTTGCTCAAAAAAACCACGCTTCGAGGAGACTCATGTACAGAAGGTCAAGGAGCAACTTGCCGCTCGGCTGGATGCTCCTAAGGAAGCCTCTGTTACCGTGGATAATATCAAGTCTCTCTCGGAGGCAATGTCTGTTGAGAAGATTGCAGCCATCAAGGCAAAACGTTTGGCCAAGAAGCGCACAACCATTAAGGAGAACGACGACATCGGGATGGGCTCGGATCTGCGCGTGATTCTGATGGACGTTGACGATACAAAGGACATCGTCTCCAGGGAGAGACAGTGGAGGACACGCGCGACCATCTTGCAGAGCAGCGGGAAAATATTCGCGAAGAATATATTTGCGATTCTCCAGAGTATCAAGGCTCGTGAGGAGGGTAGGCAGAAAGGTCCTGCAGTTCCCACCCCTATGGTTACACCTCGATCGACGCCGATGCGTCCTCTTCCTCAACCAGCCGTCTACAACCGTTACGATCAGGAGAGGTTCAGGCAGAAGGAGGAGACCGAAGGATTCAAAATCGACACTATGGGAACCTATCACGGCATGACCTTGAAGTCTGTGACAGAGGGTACCAATCCAGCAGTCAGGAAACCACAGCCAAACCCTTCGGCCACGCCCAGTTCTGGTTTACTGCCGACCTCAGCTGCTAAACTGACTCCTCAGCAAGCGGCTCAGAATAAACGGCCTAGCAGGACACCTATCATCATCATTCCTAGCGCGAATACGTCGCTGATCACGATGTACAATTCCAAGGATATCCTCCAGGACCTGAAGTACCTCAGCAACGAGGAGAAACGCGCACAAGGCACCAAGAGAGAGAATGAGGTTCTCCTGCAACGGCGCAAGGAAGGAGGACTAACCGTGCCATACAGGGTTGTCGACAACCCTCAGAAACTTACCAATGCAGACTGGGAGAGAGTGGTTGCCGTGTTCGTCATGGGACCAGCCTGGCAGTTCAAGGGCTGGCCATTTGATGGCAACCCTGTTGAAATCTTCTCGAAAAGTATGTATGCGTATCTACCATAATGAACATTGATGTTTATAAAATGTGTTCTTGGTCTGATGCTATACTAATCTGTGTTCTTACAGTTTGCGCGTTCCATTTGAAGTACGATGAGATGAGGCTGGACGCGAACGTGGCTCGCTGGGCTGTAACTGTGATCGAACTTAGCAGAACGAAAAGGCATTTGGACAGGGCTGCATTGATGGTGTTTTGGGAACACCTGGACAAGTATGTATAAACACCAATTATTGCTATAATTGGTAATAATAGAGAGACTAATTATTATTATTACTAGACTATGGAATTTTATGAAAAATAATATGAAAATAGTATGACGTCATACCGGTATATTTGCATATATTTACCGGTAATAATTTCGGTTTTTCCAATGTATGGGATACGTTAACTGCTTCACGATCATAAACGAGATATTCCGCGACTCACATTTTTACCAGTATTAAGTCCCTGCTATTAGGTCGTTCGAAAAGTAATTTCGTTTTTCACGTAGAGATGGCATCGCAAAATTAAATTAAATTCTACGAGCATGAGATCTTTAAGTTATGTGAAGAAATCGCAATAGATCATAGAACGAAATATCCTTGAACTTATTCTAAATGGTAAAAGATTGGCTTTCATTTTCCCTTGAGAGAACGAAATGACTTTACGAATGACTTAATAATCATTACACATTGAGCATCTTCTAACTGTTTTAATTGATATCGTTACAGGCATATGATCAAGAACAAGCCGCACCTTCGATTCTGAATCGGGCAACGTCGTGGAGCATGACAAGGACTTCCGGGCGCAATATTTTCGTTTCGTATCAAGCGAAGTTTGTACATACGACCAATCAGAGTCTAACGCCTGTGTACATAAGTCTGTTGGAGCGCTTTCCATCAGGAAGAAAGGATTAATCTTTTGTTTTTTCCACGCGCAATACTTTTTGGATTATGCGAAGATTAACGTTCTTACCCGACCATAGCGATGCGAAGCTCTTGATTGTTATAGTTATTTAACGCGGAACTGACGCGTGCCTATCGTTCAGCGAATCAGTTTTATCGTTGACAAACGTAACGTGTAGAGAGAGAAAGAGACCTGCAATGATTTTTATTCGAGGAATAAGAAATAAAGAGAAACGACTAATTCATGTAATCCCCGAGGTGTTTCGTTCTTTTATATCCACCTCCCTTTCGAAAGTATGAGAAGATAAATATTTCTTCGGTTTCGAGCGAATTAGATTTCCCGTCACGGCGTCACGGTTCCTCGCGATTCGGGACACGACAGATTGGAGGCCGGCCCCATGGGGCAACAATGGGAAACCGTGTTTTCCCTGGCCAGGGTAAAACGCTTCCGGGCATCGACGGTTGCCCGGCGATATCTCTCGCTGTTTACACAGACAATTGAATCTTCCTAACTCGATTACTCTCGCCCTATTAGCTCAGCGACTGCGATAGCGGAACTTTGCACTTTTGTTCTTCGAAGCACAACCGAGATATCGTGTCGAGCATACCCTGGAAATATGGACATTTTATTTTTGCTAATGAAAACACTGAAAAAAATCAATTTCGTCATTTATGTCGAGTCTACGAGTGCACGCTTCCGAAAAGACATAAAACAACGGGTTACAGGGGCACTGCATCCTTGAGCCCGGGCGTTGTTTATCGGTAAATAACGTATAAATAGACTGCGGTTGTTTACACGTTCTTTTTTGCAACGGAGAATCGAGTGGTTAAATTAGATTTGTGCGTGGCATTGTTAGACAGCGGTCTTTATGCAAAATAAAAATTTTTTTCCTGAATTCTTACTGGATTTTTAAATTCTTTTAATATTTTTACTGTTTCAAATTACACCTACTCATTTTTGCCAGAAATGCGTGTAATCCGCAGTCTGGTCGTTATTTATAATTCTAGCCCACAGAGCGTGATATTCGCACAACTTTGTGACCGCGTTTCGTTTTTGGTAATTGGCCTGCAAAAATATGAGGTGCACAATCGTCTGCGGACAAATATAGCCATACTATTTATGCCTGAGGCCTCGGGCTGTAAGTTCAAGACCAACCCACTGTGCTTTAATACACCGGGTGACCAATTAGCAAGAAACAATTCCAAAATTTCGTAAAACCCTGTAAGAACGCCTGCGAACATTTTACACAAGGGAACGGCAGTTCAAAGATCGACAATTCGATTATATCGAACGATTACCGATTTACATCTCCGATCCGCCATATTGGTACCCCTATTCGCTCTCCGATTCGACTGAATCTTTTGGGCAATGAAAAAGTGTTGACGAAAGATTTCGTTTACAATTATCTTGGAATATTTTTGGTAGCCTAACACCGGTGGATTTTTCTATTATATCTTAACGATCGATAAATCCCGTGGGTGGTCTCTGAAACTTCGAGCACCGGCCGGCAGAAATAAAAACGAGCAGCAGTTTGACGGTCACTGGGAATGATATTCTAACAGGTTTTATTTCACGCTCGACGATCAAAGGTCAATCGATAGAGCGTGGAAGGCCGCAAGTGGAGCAAGTGATGCGCGTCAGGGGCCACGCTCCGCTTGTCCCAGCGCTCGGCCGCGCTGAACTTTGAAGATTAAGGTCTGCCGATCACGGAAATCCCCTTGCTGATATCAGCGCTGATCACCGGGGAAAGCTCGTTAAGCACACGTGGAAAAATTTCACACACGATAACGCCAAATCGATCCGCGACGCGCCGCGCCGCGCCGTCGGTTTCACCGTCGTGAACCGGGAACTCGCCGCACGCTGACTTCTTGCCTCTAAGCCAGCGGTTTCCAACCAAGGAGGCGCGCCCCCCAGGGGAGGCACGGACTATACCAGGGGAGGCGGGCAAAATTTTTTTTTCGCTAATATTTTTTGTAATAAAGTTATTATTATTTAAAACGTGTCTATATCATTATATCTATTAAAAGATAGGGAGGTGCGGAAAAAAAATTTTTTTAGGGAGGCATAGTAGCATAAAGGTTGGAAACCATTGACTCTAAGCTCATTGTTTACGTTCGAGTCTAATTTTACCGACCGGTTTCGCTACCGGGCATTTAAGTTCCTCTTGACAGCTGTGCAGAGAAAATATATCAAATCTTAACTATCCACGAGTACTGAATACAAAAAGACTTCATCCTGTTTCGGGCGGAAGATTATTCTAATTTAATCGGGGTGGCCAACCCGAGGCGCATGCGCCGAACATGCCGCATTGTATTTTTGCGCTTACTTATTTTTTTTTAATTAGACGCCAAAAAGTGAATCCATCTTTATATTTTCAACACCGAGTACTCTCACTTGAATTCAATTTTTTTCATGGTTTACAATTGTAGCATGTGAATTGCGGAGTTCACGACCGCGAACGCCCTGTCGCCCAGGAGATTATTTATCACTATTGCAGATCTTCCAAGCCCAACAATGGACGCAAGAAGGTACAGAAAGTGCTAGAGTTATATGGTGCATCTCTGAACTCGTATGCGAACAAAATTGACGCATGCTATATGTAAAAATTTTATAAAAAAAAATTAAACCGACTTCGAAGAAACGCACTAAAAAGTATGAAATAATTCCCATATAATTCATGTGAATACACACGAAGAGTTAAATACAATACAATCTTTTCGGAGGCGGAGCAAAATTGAAAATTTTCGACACTGGAAATTACGAAAATCCTTAAATTCTTCTACATGCTTTCACATATTAATCTCTCTTCCCACCTACTGATTTCCAAGTCCACCATATTCCAATGAAATCATAATCAGCAACATCTGTCATTTGGAAAATTATCAATTTTGCGCCGGCTCATGGAAATTAAACCTCAAATGGAAATTATTTCATACATTTTAGTGCATTTTGCTAGTGCGTTTTTTCGAAGTCGGTTTAATTTTTTTTTATAAAATCTTTTTATTTCACACTTTTTAATGGAACGAGCAGAATTTGTAGAACACCGTAGGATGATTTTTCGGTCTTATTAGTTATTCACAATAAAAACCGCAAAGAATGAAAAATGTACAATTTTTTTCCAAGGAACCAATCGGGAGACATACCCTACAAGATGCAAAAGGTTTTGCTGTTCTAATTACTTTCGCATTGTAAAGAATGGCGCGAACAGAATTTTCAAAGATCCGCAAATGGCGCTAATATAACTTACACCGCGAGCCCCCTATAATTTTGTTAATTTCAGTTGTTTGCTTCAAGGGAACTTGTAGGCGCACTGAGTGCAGTTAGGCTGTACGCAAGCAGGCATCCCAGGCATGATAGGTGGTAGATGAAGGAACCCCGGTCTGGACGGAAGGTGTTCTGTGACCTGGGCGTACACGTGATCCCTTATCTGTTGTTGCAGGCCAGCGTTGAAGTAGCTGTTGTACTGAACGTTCAAGGCGACGCTGTCTTGATCATGTTTGGGCAACGCTGTACAGGCGGCTGCGTCCGCCACGATGCTTTTCGGGAACTGGTCGGGGATGATGTTCAGCACGCAATAACTATCGCTGTAGAGGCTTCTGGAGAGATTGGAATAGATGGGGGCTAACATGGAGCCGGTCAGTTGGTCGCTCGGTCGGGTTTCATTGATACTTTGACTGGGAGGCCGGAAGGCCGACGTGTAGGCGGTTGAACCGATGCCAAGGCTGTCGCT
The DNA here is from genome assembly GCA_028455605.1 of Lasioglossum malachurum. Classification (NCBI taxonomy): domain Eukaryota; kingdom Metazoa; phylum Arthropoda; class Insecta; order Hymenoptera; family Halictidae; genus Lasioglossum; species Lasioglossum malachurum. The sequence continues at coordinate 4,714,058 of CM052315.1, forward strand.
GGCGAAGTACTCTATCGCCTTCAACAGGTCCTGGCCGCACCTCTGTAACACCAGTTGCAGTACCGACAGCTTCGTGTTGGGAAACAACCGGGCCAGAGTGTCCACCGAGGTCTGAGACACGCCGCTTTCTTTCGACTCCTCTTGCTTGCCGCCGCTGAACACCAGGCTCTTCAGCTTCGCCAGGTTCTCGCCGGCCTGTCGACAAAGCGGACAGAGGGTCTCAGCTAAAGAACACCCCACAGTGGGTGTACAAAGTATTCGTACACCCTTTAAGAACGAATAACTTTTTCTAAATTGCACCCGAACCGCTAGACTTTTTTTGGGGTAGTTTAAATCAACTGAAACGCAGTTTATTCGTTTAAAATGACTTTATTTCGGCGGTTAGAAAGAAACGTCTTTCCTCGAGGTAAAACTGACCCGGACACTCGAAAAAGAAAGCGGGACCCAATTATACCTAAGTGCCGTTTTCTAATTTTATTGCCTTCGAACGTCGAGGGTTTTTTTTCAGGCAAGACCCTTCTGCGACACGTATGGCACCTCTTATACTATTCTTATTTATCTGAAGGATATTTAGGAAGTCGAGGCAATTTTGAAATGGTCGGTATATCCAACAATTACAGTAGTGGACATAAGTTTAAGGACGCTCTAAAAAAGACGATAACTATTTTTATATCGTACTAAACGATTTGAACTTTTTTGGGAAGCCAGGGCAATTAGTTTACTACAGGATGTGAAAAGAAATTTTTTCAAAAATTGCAATTGATCGGAATTGTAGAAAAAAAAATTAAACCGACTTCGAAAAAAACGCACTAGAAAGTATGAAATAATTTCCATTTAATTTATGTGAATACACACGAACTTAAATACAATACAATCTTTTCGGAGGCGGCGCAAAATTGAAAATTTTCCAAATGACAGATGTTGCTGATTATGATTTCATTGGAATATGGTGGACTTGGAAATCAGTAGGTGGGAAGAGAGATTAATATGTGAAAGCATGTAGAAGAATTTAAGGATTTTCGTAATTTCCAGTGTCGAAAATTTTCAATTTTGCGCCGACTCCGGAACGATTGTATTGTATTTAACTCTTCGTGTGTATTCACATGAATTATACGGAAATTATTTCATACTTCTTAGTGCGGTTTTTCGAAGTCGGTTTAATTTTTTTTTTATAAAATTTTTTTATCACGCAAAATTGGAGGTATTTAGCTGCTCCACCTTGTGGAGCTTGATGATGACTTTGACGATGATGTTTTATCTAGTACTAACACCTACCGTAGGAAGTTCTTGACCTTGGATCTTGGAGTCCTCCTTCTTCTGGTCCTCGGACGCCGGCTGACGTTCTTCAGGCGATGATTGTCCCTGTTTCTCGCTGTCTGTGGATGACTTAGGCTCGGTGATCGCCATGCCGAAGATCTTGCCTGGTGGCAACCGGTTCAGCTTCTGTCCAGTCGCTACCTTGGCCATTTTCAGGGCGATGGCGTCCTCGGCTGCCTGTTGCCTCTTCAGTGCCACCTTGCCACCCGCCACACAAATAACGAGATCATCATTCAGCGTTCGATCACGAACGGATCGATCTCGGTCGTGGTTTCGGTTCCGATTTAGACACCGTGGACGTGCATATGTTCGCTCAGCGGGAAACGTCAATAGAGAGATACATATGGGACCATTTGGCACTGTTATTCCCGCCCCTCCCGGACCACCCACGGAATTGTTTCACTTTGTTCGGGCGATCATCGATCGTGCCCCTGTGTGTCCGGATACTTTTAGACTTTACGACCGAATGATGGAGGAACGATCGATCGATGGAGGAACTTCGACCGTTCACAAAAGACGTTTCGGAGAATGGCTCCTGTTGCGATGATGCTGTCAGATGAAGTTTGCCATTGATAGGCGTTGCGAGGACCATGATAATGTTGCTCGAGGAACTGCTATTTAGGATTCCTTTATGAAGGGACAATACTAACGTCAGCAACTATAGCTAAATACTGTTCCAGACCCTAGCTAAAGGATCTCAACTTGCACTAATCATAAAATTACGATCCTTTGACTGCCTCAAAAGAGGATCTATTAATCTAGAAATTTCCTCAACAGACAACATTGGAGCTCGATGCACGTTTAAAAATATTTCGACCGAGGATCCACTGCACCCGACGGGTTTCCTCATCGCAAGCAACCGTGTCCGCGTTTGCATCGACCGTGTCGGAAGCTGCGGGCAGGGTATCGGGTGTCATAATGCCCGCGCAAACAGAAATGAAACGCAATACCGCGCGTTAATGGATTTAATTCCCCTGTCCCCGTCACGGCAAAGAGCGCCGGCAAACGGAAGAGAACAAGATCGAGTGGTACAAGTGCGTCGAATGAAATCGGATCATCTCCCTTCCTGCATGTCTCTGCTGGGGGGTTGGAAAAATCATCGACGATATCCACCAGGCTAATGAATAACACCGCGGGCTGATTAAATATCGTAAGTTTATCGATTGACCTTTCTACTTAATCAGCTTTGACTCCCTTTCAAATGTTACTCGATGCAGAAATCAACTGAACCCTGGTCGATTAACCTTTTTTTTGAAACTTGAATCCTGTGACATTACATGGCCATCCTCTCACATTTTTTTCTGTCAATTTTAATGTCAATTTACTGTTTACTATTTGATATCTGGATATCAATTCATTGTTTACAACCCACTGACATCGTGAATGACCGGAGGGCACTTTTTACTTGCAAGTGGTACTCAAAATTTTCATTGAATAGTATAATTGTCAAGAGTCAAGGGAAATATACATACACCATTGAGACAGAAGATCAAATTGGAAGAATGAACGGAAGGGTTGAACAGGACGACTTACCTGCGCCGCCATTACTCTCTGCCTCTCCGCAATCAAGGAGCACTTAGGGCAAAGACAGTCCCGGTACCGGCATTCCCTCTTGTGTCCCCTAAGCCACGAGATCAGCCCGTGGTTCCGGCAACGTGCACACTTCGGCCTCCTCTGCTTAGTCTGGCCATCCTCTTCGTCCTCGTTCTCCGGCTTGCTTCTACTCTTCCCTCGCAGCATCCTCTTCCAGTAACTCTATGTAACTATGTAACTATGCCATCACCTCGATTCTCCAGGTATGGAAATTGTTTTAGCAATTTTAAGCGGAGGTAGCAACCAGAGGTGACAAGATTTAGGCTACCAGAAATCAATCTCAGACCTCAGTGACCACCGATACTAAATTTTAGCAAGATCTAGGTAGCCGAAAATGAAAAGATTTATTCCGCTGGCTTGACTGGCAAGATCTAGAAGTTCAGCTACTGTGATGTTAGGATTCAGACGCGGTCGAGGGGGATTATCGTTTTCGCGATTCTTGATGCCCGACTGAGCGGCAACCCGTCTTTCCTCGCCGAAAGAAATCTCCGCGGACTTCATCCGGCAGTGATTCGGACATTCTTCGCGACGATTGGCTCCGTGCAGCGGGCTACGTGCCTCCAGCATCCCCCCGGACTGGCAACAAGACAAACATCCACCGGACCACCCTTTCCCGTCGATTGGTTCGCCGATGTTTGCCTTTGGTTCCCGCCACTCCTCCTGGAGGACGCCGGCTAGGCCTCCTCTTCTGCTGAGGGATTCTGGTCTCGCACGGCGTCGACACTTCCCCCCGCACCCGATCGATATTATGTTGCGAACGGAATCCGAAATTCATGCTGCCCTGCAGTATTTCGGTAATTGTTGCATAAAAGCTGCCACCTCACCGGTTTCGATGATCTTTGGATATGTTGCCAGGTTGTTTTGCAATTATCAAAGTTCTTTAGGACGGCTATGCCTCGCTATAATGTATTTCACAATATTTTACTGCATCTTCAATTCCTGCTATTCGGTCCGAACAATTCGACTGATTCCTCATCATCATTTGTTTTAAAACGTTCACGCGGTGTATATGCAGGGTGTACCATTTAAGTTGAGATTGTAAAAAATCTCGAAGACATGTGATTTAAAAAAACATACTGACACATGTCCTTTAGTGTTTCGAGTGGCGAGTCAGATGGCACTACTAGTTTTTTTAATGCGTTAATTTCTCATACAGAAAAAAGTTGTTCTGAATGTTGAGTTCCACAGCATATTCGAATTTTATCAAAATCGGTGAGATGTGGGACCTTCCACGCGCACAGTTACCAATATTTATTCGCAAAGTTCGACAAAGTTTTGAGTTTCCTACGATAGTACGCTGAAGAACTCTCGGTGGGAGGTCAGGCGGAGGTGGAAGGTGTTAAATCGAGCCGCCATGGTCAAGAATCAAGATTGTATAATTTCGCAGTTTTATCTTTCACGAGTACAGATTCGCAGCCGGTTAACGATTTGTTCTGAGTGGATAATAATGAACGAGCCGTCGTAACAATAAATCCGGTCGTCGTTCGATTCTCGTACTCATTCCCATTCCGCTAGTGTTTCTTTCGCTCACGATTTCTCGAATTCGAGCAACGCGCGCGTTCCCCTCCGGTGCCGTTTCCTTGTACACACGCACGCGTCGGGAACGCGCGCCAACCAGTAGCCATGATATGTGATTCCTTCTCTCTCGTTTTTCTCTACGTGGACGATCGCGATCGGAAACGAGAGAGGAAGACCAAGAGAGAAACAACGACTATAATTACGTACTCTTTCTTCGATCGAGTTCGTAGTCGTTTAAGTTTTCGAGAGACACCTGAGAGTCAATGGATGGTGGTGCGCGTGGTTATACGATATTATTATTGATATGGTACTTTTCGTTGATACGTTCGAGATACGTTACAAATTTCCTACCGAACCTACATTTACGTTTTACGAACTCGATCTTCCTCGAAAGACTTCTCTCTCGGCTTTCCCTCTTTCCTCGTGCTTCTCTTCTCTCCCGATTCTGGGCGCGATCGCATCTCGAAGTTTCCTATAAGTTCCTTAAAAGATCCCTTTACACATCGATTTTCCGCGGAAAGCGCGAGGTGCGGCAACAAAGCATGCTCTCTCTCTCTTCTTTCTTTCTTTTTCTCTCTATCTCGTGATATCGTTTTTTTTTCTTTTTTGCAAACCCATTTTTCTTTTCTCCCTCTCGAGAATAATTACCCGGAGGAATTACTTTAGTCGTGTCAATGTGGTGGGTGGTGTTTTTGAAAATCGATCATCGTTTAACAACAAGCTTAAGCCTAAGTAAACTCCATAAATATAACGGACAACGGAATTTTTGGCACGGACGACCTCTTTTTCGAAATTTTCGACCGGAAACACCTGGCGTTTTTTGCTCGAGGACGAGAGAGCACCATTATAATAGTTCGATGGATTATACACACGATTGTAAAATCTTTTTTCCAGTTTTTTCTCTCGAGAGAGAGAGAGACGAGCGCTCGTTTCCTCGAGAGTGTAACTATACAGAGAGACAAATCTAGTTTTTTTCCCCTAATAATTTCAATTGATATACGGGGGAGGGCGCTTCATGATAATTAATTATTTAATATGAGAGGGTCTCTTAGAACTCGATCTATACTACTTGCCAGATAAGTACAATTTCGAGAAAAAATCCTATAGCACTTTGGTGAAAGAGATTCGATCCTGGATCGATCTGGTGGCAGTCGGGATACATCTAGCAACGACGCCACCGAACCTGTAACATCTGGTGTATTACCTCTCAGCTATTTAAGACACTAGAGTCACTCGACTCGAAGATTAGCGGATACATGAATGTCCTTTTAGATGGACTATGACTACGATCATTATTTCTCGACCTGTCCGTGTCGACTATTTTAGCGTTTCCACTTTTTTTTCCCGATAATCGGTTTTCGTCCTCGAGCACCGGTTTTGCTCCGATCGATCGCCGAAATATCAAAGTACGCGGACACCGTGTAGGGTGTCCTTGTTCGCCGCGGTGGGGATGAGAGATTAGGGTCGCGGGGATTTAGAGGGGTGGTTCGTAAATGTCGATCAAGATCCGTCGCGGTGGTCGTGCGTGCCGTGGCTGTACCACAACGCGATAAAAAATTGTGCTCTCGATGTAAATTACGCTTGCCGGCCACCGATCTACCGCGCACGCGCAGTCGATCGGCTGTGGAACAGAAATCTTCGTTATCGGCGGTGTTCTCGCGCGAACGAATCGACCACTCGAGGATCGCAACACCCGGAACGGGGGAAACGAAGCGGTCTCTCTCTTAATTTTCACTCTTTCGGAGAGAGAGACGCTCGAAAATCGCATCTAAAAACACGCTATCGACAGAAAGTCCGGATTTAGGTTACTGGTCGAGCTCAAGACACACGTTGTCGACGGAACTCGTCGGTATCATCGACCTACGGCGGGGATGGGCCACCATAGCGCCACCATAGCGTTTGAGGGGCCTCTACGTGCCCATCCCCGACCCACGGCGAAGTGGGCGTGTTCTCGAGCGAATGGCGGGGAGTGGGGCAAGCGGAGGACCAATGGAACGGTCTCGGAATCGCCTCCGCTGCTCTGGAAGCGCGCGACTGGTCCCGGACAGCGCGCCCATACAGAGGGGAATCCGTATTTCGCTGAAATTTTGGTCAGAGTAAAAAAGAAATGAATCGTTTTGTGCGCGAGTCAATGGCTGTTGGATGAACGACGTATAGCGGTATGATTTTTGGCGGCTCTACCGTTGGCATCCAAACTTTCTGTCAGTGGTGTGCGTACCAAAGTCGGGCTAGAAAGTCGGATGTACCCTCGAATACAGAGAAAATCGTCGAAAATACGGGGGCGGAGGCGGGCGTCGAGTGTCGTGCGATTGATCGAGGATCGAGTCGGTCAAAAGAAAGAATTTGCGGAGGCCCGCATGATACACGCGAAAGGAACGGAAGTCGACCTAGCGTCGCGCGGAAGAAGAAGCTCGCGATTTATGTGTTTGGTCACACACTGATTGGCCCCGAAAAAATCAGAGGATACATTTCTTTTTTTTTTTCGTTTTCTCTTTTGCTAAATTTTCTCACTCACGCGTGTACCGGTAAATCTCGCATTCTCATACTTTTTCTCTTTCTCTCGCTCTCACTCACACTCTGTGCGTGTGTCACTGCGTCTCGTCATCGATGGAACAAATATACCGGATTGGCTACCGTCGAGACGCGACCGGAGTCATTGAAATTTGTTCAATTTGTTTATCGCGTTTCTAGTCGCGTCACGTTGTCTGTATTTGTTCCATCGATGCTGTGCGCGTCTCTGTGTATATGTGTGTGGCTTCGCATCGCTTTGTCTCGTACTCTCTCGGCCGGCCTATCTTTTCACGCTTGTCGAGGGTCGATTTCATAAGGTCGGATCTCCGGCGTCCCTTTGACTAGACTCTCCTTTTAACCTTGCATCTAAATATACGTGTAACAGTGAGTACCGTATATGTATATGTACATACAATCATACACAGATAAGCGGGTATACACGTGTGCTAGGTGTGTGTGTGTACATATGTGTGCGTGCATGCATCAGGTTGTTGGGGGATTGACTTGTTCGAGGGGAGAGCTCTTCTACCAATTTCAAGTACAAAAAAAAAAACAAACAAGCAATTTAGAAAAAGTGAATATTATTAGTGAATTATTAACGGATTAAAGACTCGATTCATCTCTGTCCTCTTTCAGCATACAAAACCCTGTATACAACTTCTTCAGAATCGTTGATCAACAATTGGGCCAACGGTTCGAACGATTAATTAAATAATTCGAAGTCTTCTTCGACCTCACCGCATTTTCGCTTCTGTTCATGCGAGCACAGTGTTCCCTCGTTACATGTTCACGCACGGGCCCGACGGAGAACATGTATCGAGGTCTTTCCAGTAAAATATACTTTCATCTTAACGTCCTTCGTTTCCTGACTGATACATGAAACGAAGGACTACTGTACAAGTTCAGCAATATTTTGGTGTTTCATCAAATACAGTGTTGCCTCGTTACATGTCCTCTCACGGGCCCAATCACGGACATGTATCAAGGTTCTCCCTCTTTCCAGTAAGATACAGTTGGTGGGGATCGAAAGAATGAAACCGGCCCTCGAGTTTGGCGGCGACGCACGCACGCACGTAATCTATTCGCTATAATGAACGATCTGCCCTCGTGTTATCAACAACGTCGCGCGGAACAGCACACGTGTGTGTCCCGTGTTCTCTGCCCGAACCAGCGCTGCGCAGCGCATTCCGATGGTTCGTTAACAACGGTTAACAATCGTAGTAACAGTGGCGTATTTTTTTTTGTTCACGGTTCTGGCGATCCCTATATGCGAAATCGGTAATATCGACGGCACGAGTTTTTGTGTGTTCGCTGATCGGTGAACGCGCGTTCGACATTGAAATTTGTCCCTTAAATGCTATCGTCGCGGATCGAGAGGGTGCATAGAGGCGTGTGTCCGTTAAAATGTCCGCCGGGGCACAGGGGTTCTCAACTCGGAGCTCCGTGGAGCACCAACGGAGCCATTGAAACGCGAGCGGTCAAAGTCGCTCTTGACCGTGGGTTAAAATCAGCTCTCTCTCTCTCTTTCGCTACCGATCAATCGTCTAAAATACCCGGGAGGGGGCAGGTTCCCGATTAAAAGTCAGCTGAGAACCGCTGCGCAGAGGTCGCTATCAGCGTCACAACTTCTGGCCATTTGCGGCCTCGACCTTCCCACTACTATTGAGAAACCTGTCTCGCGACGTGCTCCTGCTGGCGCGGCGGGAAAAGCTTCAAGCTGTCGGTCGACCATAACAAATGGCACGTGCGGGTGTACTTGCGATCATCGTGCTAAATAGAATTTCATACTTCGCCATACTAGTCCACAAAATCAGAGAAAAATATCATTCATATTCTAAATGCTGTAACTCCGCCAAAACAAAAATCGTACGACATTATTTTCCCGGAAGTTACAGCAGTTCCAAGATCTGGGTCGCGATTTCACTAATTCGTCGAAACTGTGAAATGAAATTCTATTTTATTTCTGGAGAAACGAAACCCAACGTTGCTTTGAACACGTGGTCCGCAAGTGCCATGGGCACCGGATCGAAGAAACATTTTTTTCGGAAAACAGGATCAGGATCGCACAACATTGGGATTTTGATATTGTTATTAGGGCGTCCAACCACAACTTTCCCCGATTTGAAAAGAAATGTTTTTCGATCCGGTCTAATGGGCAGCGCTTAGCGGGCAAGCGCCCGCGGTGGGCGTGGCTTCGTTGCCCTCGGCTCCGACGAATTTTCCTCCCGTGGGGACTCTTCTCGGTCTCGAGCGCGTGCGGAGCGGGTCAATCTCAGCTCGGATCGTGATCGTTCACGCGGAATCTTTTGTACTTTGTTCGGGGCCGATCTCGACGCGCTCGAGACGCGAACGGAAAATTTTTCCCGCGCGCTGGGAAAACTCGTGGAGTAGCCTGAGAGAGAGTCCCTCTAATTAGCGTCTCCATGTGAACACTGAAACACGTTTGCGGTCTACGTGTACACCGCACGGAGTAGTACACGAGTGGGGTGAAAAAAAGAAACAGGTGGAAAAAAAAAGGAAAGCACTAACAAATCTGGGTCAACGCGAGTGCCTAATGAACTCGTGCGCATAGCGAATTAATCGTGTGCGTGTATATACGTATGTATTCGCGTGTGCGTGTATGTTTGTATGCGTCTCCTTCGGTGTGTACGTGTGTGCGCCAGTGTAACCCACGATTAATAAACTCTAATTAGCGTCGTTACAAAAACCTTACAACTATTCAACAAAAACCAATCTCGTAACAACTTTTATCTAGTTTTCCTCGTTTCTCGTTTGCACGCGCGCAAGTCTCTCGGTGTGTACGTGTGTCGGTGCGTGTGTGTGTGTGTCATCGATTCTTCTGCTCTCCCGCGTCGAACTTCCGTCGCGCAGGGAAAATTTGGGAAATCCGGCTGGGAAATAAGGAAAAGTCTCAAACGGTGGCTAATGTACCGGGTGGTCCGCGAATTCTAGTTGTTCGAGAAATAAATGCTTCGTAGAAAAATGCATTAGGATTTCAGAAACTTCTTTCCTAAGTTTGTTCCGATGTGACCTTACAAAATGAACTCTCCCCTTTACAATGGCGGCTCAAAAATATAGTTTAAAGAAGTTCGCCAGCCGGATTTCACGATGGAAAAGCACATAGTGCCGTTTAGAAAATGCGAAAAAACTCCTGGTTATTGCGACATTGTTGAAAATTGTGTTAACATTTGTGAATGGTCGATGTTCATGCACTTTCGTTAAAAATGTTTGTTCGAAACGTACTGAAAGCAGATCAGATCGAGTGGGGAAGCTTGTTCTCGTCCCGAGGAGGATTTCGAGCGACGCGGGCGAGCAGAAGTGGGTGAAAGAGGGGCAGGAGGATGCTCCTCGAGCTCGATTACATCACGGTGCATTTCTCCTTGAGGCTGATCGCGTTGTTGCTCTGCACCGGTTGCAGCGACACCGCTCGGTTCTTCTCGAGCAGCAGCAGGTCCCGGAACAGGGCGTTCACGTTGTGGTTCGTCTTCGCCGAGGTCTCTAAGAACCCGCAGCCCCAGTTCGCAGCCTCCGCTGCACCCTCGCTCATCGACACCTCGCGCACCGTCGGGCTCTCGTCGCATTTGTTCCCCACCTGGCGACAGAACCAGCCAAAAAAAATCAATTCATCAGAAAAAATCATCTGACGTCTCGTGAAAAAATATTGTGGATTTTCGAATCGTTGTATCCTCGCGTCGTCGATCGTCGAGGATCAAAATTTTGATTTGTGACATCAGATTCTTTATCAGTAGACTGCGGATTTTATGGATTTATGACAAAAATGTATACGTACGATTTAAAACAGTGGACGCGTTAAAAATATTTCAGGACGTGAATGTATTAGTTTCAGCTTAATAGGATAATTAAAAAAAGAATACAATGTTTATTTGGCACCTGTGCACTGCAATCAACGCAAATATTTTTCATTTTCCATATAGATCCGCAGTCTATTTATCAGCGACACGAAAATCCACGGAATACCGATTTTCGACAACATTGAAGTACGTCTTCGATTTTTGGTCACGTTTTGGTGATTCTGAACTAGTGCGGTGGCTATCGGGGAAAAATATCGGTGGTCTTACCAGCATTATAGGTATCTGCGATATATCCTGTCCCTTGAGCTCCCTGATGATGGCCCAGATCGGCCGTAGCTCTTCGAGGCTTTGCCGCGAGCAGACCGAATACACCAGGATGAACGCATCACCCTTGCTTATGGAGAGCCGTTGCATCGCTGGGAACTGGTGCGACCCGGTCGTGTCCGTAATTTGAAGGGTGCAAATGTTCTTGTTGCAGCTGATCACCTGAAAAACCAGCAGCCAAGTTAACCTAGCCGGTACCTTCTCGATTTTCTCTTAAAATACTGAAGTATAATGGCCAGCATCGTTGCACCGAATTCTCTTTCGTAACAAGTTGCAATTTCGGGACCGTAGGGGATGAAACGACCAGGTCAGAATATTTCCGCGAGCCACTATAAAATGCTTACACATATTTTTATTTCATGATAAATTAGGAATAATATTACAACGAAGTACGATCGAAGCAGTAATCGGTACAGTTACCCTATAATGGCCAGCATCATAGCACCGAATTCTCTTTCGCAACAAATCGCAAGTTCACGACCGTAGGGGATGAAACGACGAGATCAGAATATTTCAGTGCGCTACTGTAAAATGCTTGCATAATATGTGTTCACACATATTTTTATTATAGTAGAATAGTATTAAAATAAAGTACGATCGAAGCATGATACCGCAGTAATCGGTACAGTTACCCTGTAATAGCATCGTTGCACCGAATTTTCTTTCGTAACAAATTGCAAGTTCGCGACCGTAGGGGATGAAACGACGAGGTCAGAATATTTCAGCGAGCAACTGTAAAACGTATCGACATTCTTCTCCGTCAACGAACTCGAATCTCCGCTCGGCTCTCGACTTAATCGATGCAGACCCGCGGGGGAGGGGCAATTTGCAAGCGAAATGTATTTAAATGACTCCGATATCGACGGTTCGACCCCTCCTTATCGAGGACCGGCACACACCATCTCGACCGCAAACAGGGCGAGGGGGTGATTCGAAGAAACTGAAACATCGTTTCGTCAAGATCCGTCCAACCCCACTCAGCGAGATAATCGACACGGACGATCGGGAGGGACGGGGGAGGGGGTCTCTCCGATCATTTTGCATCATGCGTGAATCATCGATGAAATGTCAGAACGGTTTGCGTCACGCTGGCCTCGCTTATCTGATCCACGGAATCTATTACCGGTGTTGTATACGTATCGTGTGCTACTTGCACCGCCTGTCCGATCCAATTCCTCGCTACTTGTTCCGTTAATTATCGGCCCAACACGATCCATCCCCCCTCTCCCCTTCACGGGCCACCCGAATCGTCGAACGGCTATAGATTACACGTGAACATTTCATTTTCTCGAACTTACCACGCGGAAATTGGTATGCCGCAGTTTCGTCTCGACAAGATAATTTTTGCGTTTGTTCAGAAGGAAACGGATTCTACGTTGCCGTGCAGTTTCAATCCTTTGGTTTCGAGTAAATACATTTTTCTGGATTTTTTTACTCCGCAATAGGTTGACCGAAAAGTTTCATATTTTTACTATGCTAGCAGGATACAGTGAGGTACTTGTATACAAAATTTCAGCTCGAACGGACCTTTCGTTCGAAAGTTGTTCACAGATTCGTGGAGGTACTGTTGAGCGACGCTTAACCTGTTCTGATAGTATAGGTCTCACTAAATCGTAGATAACTTTTGAAAGAGAAGTCCGATCGAGCTGAAATTTTTTGTACAAGTACTCCACATTATGCTCGAAACATAGTAAAAATATATAATTTTTCTGTCCGCCCAATGTGCTATAATAAAATCCAGAAGATTGTACTCATCCTCCCAGGAAGGGGACCATAATAAATAGTTCAAATATCTGGCACAAATTTAATTTCCCAATGGTGTAAAAATTTGGGAATGATCTTGAGTCACGGTTCTTTAGGAGAATGTTCTTTAGGTGGTTTCGAAGCGAAAGGTTTCGCGGTTTGAGTTGCCGGTAGAGGAGACTCACCTGTCTGTAAGTGTCCTCGATGGTGGGTATGTAGGACTCGCGAAAGGTTCCTCTCACGAAACGTAGGACGAGGGAGCTCTTGCCGACGCCACCCGCGCCGAAAACCACCACGCGGTAATCGTTGCTCTGCTCCGGCATCCTGACATCTGCCGTCGTCGCCAACGACAGCCCTAACGCACCCCCGTCGTTCAGGCCACCCTCTGCGAGATCCTCTGGACCACCCCTGCGGCACATACACACACGATCTCACAATGACCACGCGGGCAAATAACACGCATCGCTCGTGGGCGTCCACGAGGCGAAAGGTTGCCACGAAAAGGTGCCAAAGGTGGCTCTTCCTTCTTCGTTTAATTCTCAACTGAACTTTGTTTATGCAAGACAACATTTTCTAAACCCCGACACCAGCTTTCCAAAATATCAAATCATTTTCAACCCCTTAACGGGATATTCTCCTTTCCAGGATTACAAGGGTGCGGGATGCGCCTTCTCGTTTATCGATAATGCAAAGATGGGCTTTTTCAGAAGTGAAAAGCGGTAGATGAAAGATCAATCTAGACCACTGGCTCCCGCAAAAATCCCACTTTTACGTTTACGAGGCGTAATTTGCATTATTCTGGAGGGGAGAACATCCCTTAACTGGACTTCGACTTTTTAATCGAAGGGATGAAAACGGGAAAGGGTCGGAACTGACCCGGCGAACGCATACAATAAATAGAAAAGATTAAAGTCACTTTGAGTATTGCAATTTCGTGCGAAACCAAAATTTTGCCCCGTCGGATTATTTTCCGACGATATATTCCAATTGAAAAAATGAACGATTATACAGGGTGGCTTGAGAATACTGGCAGAAATTTGCAAGCGGCGTAAATATTGTGAAACAGCCTGTAAACTGGCATTCAACAAGTGATGTTCGAAAGAGTGGCCCTTGTTATAGTCGAACAACGGATCGCCCACGCTCGCTCGCGAGACTGTGCCGCTGCAAAGGCGAAAATAATCGGAAACTCGACTGAAAAAACGACCGGGGGTGGGATATAGAGGGGTGCCAGGTAGTAGAAGTGTGCAAGCAAACGAAACGAGGAAGCAATACAGATTCGAGTAACTGCTATTATCGAGTGCTCGACAGAGGATGCGGATCAGCGTGTACACCGAGGCTTTTCTCAATGGGACGTATCGACGCGAGGGCCGGCAACCACGTGGCAATTGTAACGCTAGCCTGAATCATCGAATCTAGCTTCAATAGCCGACCGAAAAACCTCCGTTCCAATATTTTGTCCACCGAACGCCTCGACGATACCAGAGACCGTGAAACAGATAAAAATATCATACATCGCTAAAAACAACATTTACAACATTTTTTAACACTGTTACACAATTGTTTCTTATTTTACAATGACTGCAAAAATGCTTTCATCGAATTTCAGAAAATTCATTTTACTACAACGAGAAATCAATTAATATCAATATACATCGTTCAAACACTTATTGGTAGATGTTTCAAATGATTTCAAATCATTATTGTCATCGACATTGTAAAAATACCTTCATCAGAAACGGTGTGATGTTATAACAATTGTTTTGATAAGACAACAACATTTCTTCCCGCAAGCAACAAGCCAGAGAAAATCTTGTTCGGGTCCGGCCCGACCCGGCGACCGGCGTCCGAGGACAGTGTTTCACGTGGTGACCAGGTCGCGGTTAACGACACGGCTCATTGAAAGGTAAAAAAGGGAGGGGTAGGGGGCAGTATAGCCGTGGTCGGAGAGAGCAAGAAAGCGAGACACAAATAGAGCGAAAGAGAGAGAGAGAGAGAAAGAGAGCGCTGACAAGAAATTCAGAACCACGACCACGGTTAAGCGTAAACGCGTCACGAGTCTCGCCAAGCGATAAGATCAGGATCGCGTTGACCCGCGACGATAAAGCGTGTATTTGTGAACCTGTCTGCTGAAACGTGTGGTTCCTCTTGCGTCTAACGAGGTCTCTTCGAGAAAATTGGTATGCCCAGCAGCTGGTCCACGATGTATTGAAACGGTAATAAAAATTTTTTTATCAATCTCCAGAATCAGCAGATCCTCTCTATTGACTCTTCCGGAAAATACACTGGTCCTTGATTAAGAGTCGCCAACAATGTCTTGCTAAGTGTCCTCTCGAGGTGCTCACGAGGTCGAAGACACTGGGTCTATTTTCAGGTTGGCATGTTGCCCGATCTTCCTCGAGCCACTGATCCACCAGGTGGTCCGTGTACCTGGCTGGTCTTCAGGAGCAAGAAACAGTGAAGAAGCAGAGGCCCGTTCCCGTCCGATGATCAGAAGTCACTGGCCCAGGATTCACTGGGTAACCTCCCTGCAGGACGACGGTGCCGGGCGGTCAGGACAACGACAACACTTGACGTCGCCTGTGGTTGGAAACGTGGACGACACGCTGACGGACAGAGGCAGGTCGACAAGCGAGCGACCAAGCAAGCAGGCAGACAGGCAAGGACCGGCGACGGGTCGTTAAACGGTATCGGCGCGCACTATGGTTAATTAACGGATCGATCGACGGTGGTTGCGCTCGATTTTCACCGGCCGCAGGATCAGCATACTAGCTGCCTATCGCTGGCTCGCCGTGCACTCGGTTGCGTGAACTTTGACGATGATTTCGAAGGGAAACGAGGCGCACGCCCTCCGCACCGGGGCTCACCCCACTCGATCCCCTGAGGGTGGCCGTGTGTCTATGTGCTCTCCCCCCTACAGCATACCGTGCAGGTGTGTACCTGTATGCGCGAACGATGGGTGCGCACTACGGCAAAAGTGCCGGGGAAAATCAATAGGCTGTTAGGTGTAAGTGTGCGTACGTGTGCCGGTGCACACAGATTCGTTCGCTTTTCTCTCTCTCTCTCTCTCTCTCTCTCTCTCTCTCTCTCTCTCTCTCTTTCTGCGATCTACACGCTCTCCTGTCTTCTCCCAATTACTCATCCTTCACTCTACCGATTAGCAAGTTCAATGGCCCCTTCAGGCACTACTCCGAGTCTACTCAAAACAGAGAGTTTCCCCAAGGACCAGAGGAAAGAATACAGAGAAACGCTTGTATAACTTTATTGCTTTCACCTTACGATAGTCTATCCTAGTCTGTTCAGTCTTAGCCTAGAAACACAGTTTATCTTCGGAGGATTACACAGTCCTCTAAACAGCAGAGCCATGGGAAAAATGCTTGCGAACCCGTGAGACTCATCCCTCCTTCAGCAAGGAATTCCTTATGACTATGTCGCTCCCTTCGTTCTCAATGGACTCGTAGGTCCACTTACGGTTCGTCCTAGGAAAATATTTGTTAGCAACAGGAATCTATCAAGCTGTACAATCTTGAGACACAAACCTGCAGTCGTGGCCACACTTGGTGGAGGAACACTTGCTGCAGGGGAAATGGCAGCCTGTGCAGGTCATGTTCAGACAGTCGCACAAGTCTTGCCCTGACTGAATATAGTGCCCCAGCTCATTGTACAATACGTGCCTCTTGTGGATTTGGTTGAGCTTTCTGTGGAGTTTACGCTTCTCTCTTTCGCTGCACTCCGGGTCAAAGTTGGAGAGAAACTTTACGCTGTCCAGCCCTTTAGTTACCCTTTGTCTGGAGCCTCTGGTGACCCTCTGCAGCAAATGCAAGGTTACACAATTATTATGCAATTCTTTCCATGAAATTACATTAAATTATATATTATATTCAACCATAACGTTTTCCCTTCTATCTTGAAAACCACAGCCAAACAACAGACCCTGACAACATGATTCAAGGTCACCACCGGGTCGTCTCCCTAATCTACGTAATTATCGAAAACACCGAAATTATTGACGGAAAACTTACTCGTTCCACCCTCGGGGTTGTTTCTATATTGTTAGCGAAGGTGGAACCACCACCAGAAGTGTTGTTTCCCGTGTCCATGACTGTCATCCGAGTTTTGACAAGTGGATCTTTCGAACGTCCCTAATTAAAGCGGTTGGATCAGGAAGCATAATCTCCAGGTATGTCAACACCGATGGACCGTTCATGCGGTCGCATTTACCTCACATTAGATAAAACCAAATTTTTCCCGGCGGATTTAAACAGAAACAGACCGAAATTGTTCGAAGCTAACCTAACGTTCTGTTCAGGAAATGGTAGCAAACAAAGTTCAAAGCGTGAGATGGTGAGATATTGGCCAAATGTCCTGGCGCATGCGTGCCCAAAATAGAAAATGGCGGGAAATTTTGAATGTCTTGTACAGTGCCGAACAAAGTGATAGAACATTTGATGTATTTGTATATTTCATATAACACAATAGGATATATAATTTACAAGGTTACGTGCAAAAATAAAAAAGTCTTCTAATTGATAATAAAAAAAAAATCAGGTCGTTTCATACAATTATAAAAAAGTTATTCTGTTTTAAAGGGTGTACGAATACTTTCGTCCCTCGCTGTATATCCTATTGTGTGTTATATGAAATATACAAATACATCAAATGTTCTATCACTTTGTGCGGCAATGTACTTCACGAGGGGAATTCCCTGAAACTGTAAGCAGTTTATCGGAAGTCGTTTCTTTATTATTATCAGCAAGATCAATCACAATTTTTGTAGTGTAGAACTATAAAACTTAGTTTCGTACGTAGAAGATAGATTAATTATTCTAACACGACGCCGTATACTTATCGTAAGTTTCTCTTTTCTTTTCTATCAGCCAGGTACAGAGTAAAAATACATATATATTATATATATTTAACAACTAGATTATTCGTCGCATGTACGCAAAGAAGATTTACAATTGAATCAACGCGAAGAACGTACAGATGTTTCTCTTATGTAGTTCATAGCGAAGTCTTGCGATAATATGTAGAATAGATTGAGAGAAAATTAAATTATATATGTTTACGTACCATTGATAAGTTTTGATATTCTCTTGTTTTTCCTTTTTTTACGAATACTGTAGAACTATAGACTTTCAAAATAGATGCACCTCAAGAATTGAAACGGGCAAACTTTCTGAAAGGCTCAAAGAGAAAAATTGAAAGAATTCAAAAGCTAACTTTGCCCCGGATCTTGAAGAAGCCCAGCTCATTTTTGTTGTGCACTAGCGCACCCAGGCCAAAGTAATTCTCTATGATAATAGATGCGGTTTTAACGTTACACTCAACCGGCAATAAGCTTAGGATCGTCGAGTGTAGACCCTCCACGTCGAAATTTGCTTTCTCTGCCTCCGATCCTGCAAAAAAATATTTAAAAAGTTTATATACAGACTAAATGATTAAATCATCTGACCACGAGCTTACCTTTGTACCAAAACAATGGATGACTAGTGTACGTGAGCCACGGTATATCTTTCGCGAACGGGTTCCATTTTTTAGTTAAAGGTAACGGATCTCCCTTGTTCCACATCAGTCTTACTCCATACATGGATCGTCTACTGAACAATTAATTGCAACATGATAAAAGAAAGTACGAGCTATTGTACTTTGACTACCACACCAAAACACATCGATACATTCAACCATTCAAGTGCCATCCATTAATACAACAGCCCTAATTAAGCGATATAAATGTTACTATAAAGAACTACAATTATACATTAATTCTCTACAATTCGAGAGGCAGGTTCAGTGCATGTGAATAAAACTTCATGCATTATATGTAAACGAAACCGCGTATTTGTTAAACAACGATGGTACTGCAATGTGAAAGATGCAAAGCAACTACTGATCGAAACAATAGGATTGTGAACTTCTTGTAACTGTTCGAAATACCTAAACTCGAATTGTGCAAGACCGGTACAGGAGGTGAGCGACGAAGACACACCTTCTGCCAATCCACTTAATCGTCTAGAAATCGTCAAATGTATTTATTAGTCAATTCATCGAATAGGGTTGCCTGAATATATGCCTTATTTGTTGTACAAAAATCTCCGCAGAAATTTTGTGCATAAATGTACATTTAATTTAGTACTAGAGATGTGTTTGTATACAAGAGTATTTCAGACAGCTATTCAGACAACCTGTACAACGGTGAAAGTATATTTTCCTTGTACAAATTGCAACACTTACGGAACCAAGGAGGAAGGTGGATAGATCAGTTCGCCAGACACTAGCGTGTCGATCTGCGACAGTGGTATTCGATTATACTCTAGTATCTTTAAGGAGATAAAGTCGTATTTTATCGAGTAAATAGCTTTCTTAGTGAGTAGTACCAGTCTTTCCTTCTCAATGTCCCACAAACTAATTCTGCAAGTATCATCGGTCAAACAACTATCCGCAGACAGAACATCCGAATGAAAACCGATGAACCGGAGCCTCTTACTCTGTTAGGAGCCAGCTTCCAGCTATGTCCTTCTCCTCGTCGTTGATCAAGGTCTCTTGACAGTCCTTCAAAGCCTTTTCCACCACTTCATTCCTATCCGTAAAGAAGGAACGGATGTCTATATGTTTGAAAGGAATATTGGAAACGTCCCTGGACACTGGGACTTGATTCAAAATATTTCCCTGGTTCTCCATGTTCCTCATAGCAGTAGCGATTTCTTGAAAAAGAATTTTTACGAATTAATTTACAAAGGAAAGTATATCCGCGTTGGAGACCCGCAGTTTATCAATAATGTATACAGCGCCGCGTTCATGTTAATCGAATAAAAGCTGGACAATTACCGTCGGACGTAGCCGTCGAATGATTAACTTCGTTTCCGTCGAGGTCCTTCGTGATTTCCAGAGTGACCGTTTCAAAATTTGCCGCTGGCACCTCATCGAAATATGTTTCGTCCATCACTGCAGGTTATTGTTTTTCCTTTGTACACCTCGAAAAAACTAATTGTCCGGCGTGTGACGTTGCTGTTATTCTTAAACTACGTCACAACTGATATGTTTTGTTGCTCGACAAAGGCTGTCGCGACGAGAAAAAGCGGTTCTCGCGACTGATTTAGATCAGCGGCTTGACATTTCTGGCGATCATGCGAGCCGCCATGATCCTCTGACCAAAACTTGTCCGTGATAACGCGTTATCGACTGATAACAGGCTAACCTTCCCAACGCAACGAAGGTATTAGCTCAACGAAAGACCGTTCTGCACCTTGACGCAGCATAGATATATTAATACTAAACGATCGAATGATCGCTTTCAGACTTTTTATTCTTATAATTAGACTGCGGATCTTTATGCAAAACAAAAATTGTCTGCATTTTATTTCTAATAGAGGAGAAATCATATATTGACATTTCCAATTTTTAAAAATTGTCAACAATTTTGGATTTCATCCACTCAATGACATAAAGATCCGTAGTCTATTTATATTATTGAAACGATAAGTTTCGCGGAATAATCGACGCGCTCGTTTATCGAACAAAATAGAAGGATTTTCTTTATTAAATTATATTGACAGTGTGAAAATGGTCGGGGTGTAACAAATCTAGACAATCGTTGTATACAATAATAGATTATTATACACGTCATCAACACGTTGATATATTTTCTAGTTCGCTATTACTATTCAATTCTTTCTTCGATAGAAATATAGAATACAGAGGGCGGAAGAAGTATTTGCACACTGCTGACCGTTCTCCGTAAAAGTACTCTGTTTTATAACATCTATAACAACGTGTCTTTCGTTTTGTATAGCTAATCATTCAGTTGTCACGGTAGAATATGGTAAACTGCACAAACACTTCGTCCTCCCTCTGACTATACTGCGCGTAATCTTTACAATGCGTCAGACTTGTAACAAGTGTTCAAACAGTCCCGATTGTTTCTAGTATAATGTACAGGTGTTCCTTTTTTTAAGTAGACTTGCACGCACGATTAGAGACAGAATGTACAATTATAATACATATGTTAGTGGCGTATCCCCTCTCGCGACTTTCCATCTACCCTCATCACCGTTAGAAAATACGATCCTCACTGGTTCGAACCAAAAGTATGCAAAATATCGAACACGTTAATTAGAAAATAAATATCTATACTCTATATAAAAACTTTGGTTTCTTCTCATGATGCAGTTTAAGTAGATTACGGTTAATGGATACGGTGTACCTTAGTTGTCTATATTTTACAAGTTGTACTTACGTATGCAGATACACACACAGAGACACACACACGCATCAAACGCATACGAACGCAAACGCACACGCATACCTGTGCGGAATTAATTAAAAAAGAAATCTCTCGCATTCTCTTCGACCGGGTCATGCGTGTCCCTCTCTTTATCCTGCTATTGTAGTATCAAAAGTATAACACGTGTGCTACCTGTATGACAATGGAACGTTCTCTTTCGCGCTAGCTTCCAATTGTCATAACTGATATATACATAATATCCCCCCTGTATGCGACGCTGTTGCGAGGAGCTTCACGCCGCAGCGTCGATGGTGCCTTGCGTATCAGTCTTGTCAACTTAGTGTTAAGCGTAGTAAGGCATCATTATATGTATGTGCACTGTTACACAACGAGAAAAAAAGGGAGTAGAGGAGACGAACGGATAAAGGAGAACCTAACGTCTGACTAGTATGCGAAATGTACATGGAACGCGGAGTACAGGAATGTTCTCCGCCGTTACTTGTAGTATTGAACGTCGTCCAGCATGTTGTCGGACGAGGACAAGGTCAGGTTGCGTTCCTCGTGCATCCCCTTGGCGTAGTTGATCTGTTGCGACACCTGAAACAACAGTGTGTTCAGAAAACGTCGGTCAATCCTATTTGTTAGAATGGAGCGATATGTCCTTTTATTTGTACAAAGCGCGTTTCGAATCGAATGACCTAGGTTGTTCAAGATACTCTTCAAAAGTATACCCACTCGTTTGGCAACGTCCTCGTTGTCGCAGCGGACCTTGGGTCTCCTCAGGAGCTCGGGCCCGTCGCTGTTGAAGATCATCGTCGAGTCTGTCCTCGATATCAGCTCTATGTAGTGCAATGTTGTCCCGTTGCTCTCCAACTTCTGCGTCGGCTGACAGTACAGCAAATCCACCAAGCTAACTTCAGTCACCACACCTTTCGTGCCACCAGAAATGACACGGACCCTTTCGTTTGAGACTAATACTCTCAGATTCTCTGTCCCGCTGCGCAGACACTCGTACGACACGAATAGTTCCGAGTGATCGTGGTCATTTATGATGTAGAGGAACTCTTGTCCCTCCGCTTGTTGACGGTTGTAAGGTGGTAGTAGGCCCGCTGGACCGCTCGACACGCGGGGAGGCCTGTCCCTTGTTGGTATTGTTCGATGAGCACTGGTAGCAGCGAGAATTATGGTTGTGAATATTATAGACACGTTACGGAAGAGGTATAGACGTGGGCAAGATCTTTACCCTTGTGTAGTCAACCGGGTACCCATTTACTGTATTTCTTTCAACAATTTGTTAATGTTCCTCTAAAAAAATTTACAAAATTTCTGTGAATGTCCTTTCTTCACTCGCTAATATATTAATTTGTAGTCTGATAATGAGAATTTGTGCGAACATGTTAGATACAGAAAGGTTTTAAATAATCTATACATTTTGGTTGACCACTCAAGGGTTAACCGGTGAAAAGAAAATTTTTCCACGAGTTCCTAGGTCTTTACCTTCGACTGGTTTCCCGAACGGCAGTGGCAGTTTCTGTGGCAAGATCTAGTACACCCACGACTGGCTTCGTGATAGTTCCAACGACCCCTTTACCAAATCCAGCAAAGAATCCCTGCAAACATTTATCAATGCCTCCTAGTTAAAATTTCTTGCATAAACATCCACAGTCTAATAATAATTATTCCTACGTACCGGAAATCCTTCGTTCGCAGCCCCGTCATACGTCTGCTTGAAGATACTCGTCACACCTCCGAGTAACCCGAACCCAAATCCCTTCAACCCCGCTACCAAATGATCGCTGCTCCCAGCAGTATTCGCCCTAATCCTCTGTCTAGCTTCTTCGTGTCTCTCGTCCATTATAACCCGCCCTAGTCCATCGGACAAGGACTCGGTGACCTTGGCAGCCGAGTTCGAAATACCATGGGTCACATTCTTCACCAGAGTCTTCACGCTTCCCTCGTAGATCAGACCGGAAACACCCTCTGTCACATCGTTAACAAATCCAAGAGGATTTCCCAAGAAGTCCACCGAGCCGAGTATCACCGCAGCCTGCCACTTTAGATCATCCTTATAGTGTTTTATAATGGAATGTACCAGGAACTGTGTGCTCTCGAACGGGTGTTTTTTTATGAAAGGCTCCAATTCGATAGTAGCGTCTTCGAACTTGATTAGAGTCAATCCCAACTGTCTTTTTATCGCTTGGAGGTGCCGTGGCAGTTTGGTGGTGGTCAGCACGCTGAGTTTCACCTGGCTAGGGACGATCTTCAGCGCGCCGAAGTAGTATCGTTTCGCATGAGCAGCGGAAACTTCGGAGATGAATCTCTGGGCTTTGAAATCGTTTTCGTCTACGGGGGCCTCTAGCTCGGACCTTCCTGCGCCGACGAAGGCGGCCAGCTTCAGGATCAGCTTCTCTTCCAGGTGTATGCAAAGAGGCTTGATGCTAACGATCACGTGCTTGTAGATCTCGGCATTCTGGTTCTTAGACTTGAGCTTCTCGGCGACCACGTGGATCGCTGGACGGTGTTCGCTCTCTATGCGTGCTGCCCGAGTGACGTACAGGACCGAGGTGCATTGCGCCTCGAACAGCTGATTGTCTATTTGGATGTCCTCTATGCTGAGGTCCACCGTGGTGTTCGCTGGAGTCTGTACGAGCTCCAGCGAGATGGCAGCCAGCCTAGCGAATAGCAATTCTTCGACGGGCCTTCGAGAGACGATGGATAATCCTATGCCAGCTGTTAGGTTCACTTTCAGCTCCAGCTCTCTAGAATTCAAGCTCTCGGCGTCAGTGTTCAGCTGAGTTGGACGGTGGCTGACGGCGATGTGGGACCAGTCGCGTTCTTCGAGCAATGCGAAGGTCTTCTTCTGCAAGGATTTATTTATTTGATTATTATTCACTGGTTAAAATTAATTTATTATGAAACATGTATAAACACTGTACCCTTTCTTTGATGTCCAGTACTTGCAAGACCCGTGTCGGTCCATCAGTCGCAACCCTAATCGACAAGAATCCGGATCCTGGACGCAATTTTTGCCTTCCGACGCGTTGCTCAATGGGTGGAGGGCTACTGTGCGTCTGTGGGCCCAACACTGCCTCACTCCCTAAAAAATAGAATGGCGGAGTCTTCATTAGGTGCATAACAGTCGCGTTGGATAAGTTAAATGGCTGCGTAAGAGACTCGAAGTTGAAATGCAGTTTTCCCTCGGTAGCGTCGCCCCTCTACCCCTACCTCTTTCATTTTCCAGTTAATCACTGACCCCTAACCGCACGACATTACGGAGGGAATGTTGCAGATATTTTACAAGAGAATACACATGCAAAGACAGCAATGAGTGCGCGTAGCGCTAATGAAAGAAAAAAAGAAGCAAGCGAAAGTTATAGCAGATAATAAAATATTTAATACGTAAATTGACGGTACTCTGAGTGTACCCCGAAAACTATACGTACACATTTGCCAACGGGCGACACAGCCGCCTGCAACATTCGTTATCAATGTAGACCTGACCAGTCCAGTACAAGGGGTAAGAAACTTTCTCAGGTAAAAAACGGGACGAGAAATCATAGGCTTCGCATCAACGGGATGGTGACTAATAATGATCCCGAACCCGGAGGTCCAAAAAATTGTAAAATTTTGGTGATGTGTTACGCGATTTGTCATGTTTCCCAAATTCACTCCCATTCCTTGTGAATATATCGTCGCTTCTTACAACGTCTGAGCTGCGTATGATTTTGAATGAAAATAAATCTGCATGGCAGTGACGATGCTCGGTGAGCAAAACCAGACACACGAAAGCTTTGTCAAACGGTGTGAAAGAAAACCAAATGGCGTCATGAACGTGAACAAAGAGATGTACGGTGTGATGACGAAGGGGTAAAGAGAAGCTCCACTAAGAAAATCGTGTGTAGGATATGATAGTTTTAGTCGAACCTTCGTGCAGTCCCATAAATCCGTCTTTCGACTGAACGCACATATTTTTGTGCGCGCAACACAGCCTTCCGTCGTCCGTGAACCGCCAGGTTTGAGTGGACCTTCTTCTGGGATCGGGTTTCCTCAAGGCTAGCGCGCAATAAGTAAACGGTTGCGGCGCTGTGCCTGCTATGTCTAGAACCAACACCGTGTCCGGGGTCTTCGAGTGCTTGTCCCTCGGCGGACTGGAACCTGATACCGCGTGTATTTTTATAAGTGATCATAACAATAAAAAGTTGTTCACAAGACTATTAAGTGACAAAATAAATTACTATCGATGCAAACCTTCATGCTGTAACTGGCCATCGCCAGTCATCCTCCACAACTGCGACCGGGCGCCGTATTGTTTCCTCCTCAAAGCCACCCAGCCACCAGGACCAGCTTCTAAAACTAATCTCTGAGTCTCCACGTCCAATGGGTCAAATCCACACTCTCCTGACCCCAGATCACCGTCGGACTTGAAGGTTCCTGGTGTCAACAGCCACATTTATAATCGGCTGAATTAATTAAATTCGGATAAGGTGGTGAAAAGTACCCTCAAACCAGATTGGATCAGAGGTACGTTTGACCACCTTTGATACCTGTGCGATACTAATGGCAGTAACAATTACCAGTGAAAGCAATGTAAATAAAGTTCTCATACGTCAATCCCCTGCCTTCACCGAGTATGTTCAAGTCGTACGTGGCTGTGACGCCTCCGGGGGCGGTTATAACTAAGCCAGCGGATTGTATTGGCTCATCTAATGCATAAGGCACCGACGAATGAGGTCTCACGGTCCATTGCAAGTTGTCGTCCACGATGACCTATAAGAAAACTCTTGAAAATAATTTCTAATTAATTCAATCAGATGGCTTAGCGAATGAGACCTGGGGAATCATACAAGGTGGAGCATTCAGTGTCTCAGATGAAGCTTACTCCACCCTGTCGCAATGTATTCTGACCATGAAAAGCGTAATTGTTGCTCATGTCGGTAATCACCTGATTGACCACCAAAGGAACCTCGGAGAAGTTGTCCACTCTAATTGGTGGCGGCATAGTGTCCGCGTCGGTGAACACTATGAAATACGTGCTCTCCTGCAGCACTACGTCGACGCGCAGGAAGTGCATCCTTCCTGTCGTGTCTCTGATGTTGATCGTTAACGAGTAGTTGTCGTCTAACCTAATACCGCCCGACCACATGCAATCCTTGACGTCTATGATGCGGACGCACAATAACAAATCTTTGTCTAGACGAGGCCAATGAAAGGGCATGTGACAATCGGGCATGGTTCTGATATACGTTGCTTGAGCGTCTGGATGAGTCTGGAAGATAATGATATGTAGTCTCAAGCAACCGGAAGTTGGAAGATCAACTTACGATTGTTGTGGTAAAAGATTTTTGTGCCAGCTCCAGCGTGAAGCTCGATTTATTATGTAACTGGTATCTGGGGGACAGTGTGACGACCGTTGTAGCCCTGTACTTTCCTCTGGCAGTCCTCGTAGCTACACTGATCAAATAAACTATGTCTGGTCTACCGTCGCGCAGGGATATCCTGAGTCTGTGCACCTAGAAGGTCACCCAAGTTGATGAACGGTCTCTTGTTCGTTCGAATTTTTCTTTAAAAATTTCAAATAACTCCTCAGTTATTTGTCGTGTAATAAAAATTCTTTTGTTCGACCGTATTTTCAAACAAACCTGTATGCCAGGCTGCAGATGAAAGTGCTGGGACCATTGCGGTATACCCTGAGGATGCACCGAGGTGCCAACCCTAACTGACAAAGTCCTGCTAGCCTCCTCATCGCTGAAAGAGAACAACAGCGGCGCTACCATCCTAGCTTTCTCGTGCTCCTCGAATTGTCCAGCTGCCTCAATGCCAACTCCCTCTTGGCGGAACACGAGGGGCAGGCCTGTCTTATTTAGAATCCAATACGGCGAAGTTATGCTAATCTGTACGGCAGAGCCTTTCTCTATATTAATAGCTGCGTGCAGGAAGAGTATCCTGCCAGAGAAGTCTGTCAGCCTGAGGCGAGCAGTGAAGGAGTTGGCGTTCGGAGGCACTATCATCTACAACAAATAATCCTTCACTCAAAAACCCAACATTTCTTCTGACCGAGAATTTATTGACATTGATGAAGGATCACTCACCGTTCCCGATCCAGAATAACCATCTAACTGTATCGTAATTTCTACAGATTCTTCGGTGTTCACCGTGTGCAGATCAGCGCTGCCACCAGCTGGTATTCTGTTACTTTCAGCACCGACCTTGAACAGCACTTCGTGCGGCAGTAGATTGATCAACGTGAGCGGAGCCATTAGGATTATAGTATGCGCCGGCAACATGTGACCGATGTCCGGCGGATAATTGTCGCGCATAATCGCCACACACATCCTACAAGAACAGAGTAATTTATAAATGCGTTAAACCGTTCTACTCGGACGCAACGGTCACCTACCTAAATATATTATTATGATTAGCTCTACATGTAATACGATTTTCTAGAACTTCCAGTGGTTTCCTTACTGTTGTCCAATCTATCGTCTCCGTGCAATATTGGAACAAGTAATTCATGTTTAGGGGTTTCAGGCACATTTGCACACTGGTGTGCGTCAATGGCACCGATATGGTGGACTGTGCGGGTACCTGGAAGATTCTGTCGCTGACCGGCGAGATCAGAGATAGATCTGAAACGATTCAGCGTTTGAAAAGCGACTCAAATTTCGTATTAGGTTTGCAAATCAGCTCGGTGACTTTTTATTCGATCGAATTTATTTGCACGCCTAATAGAAACACCTGGACTTACATTCGAACTGGTGCAAGGACTTCTCCATCTTAATCTCCACCGTGTGCGCCAGCTTGTTCGATATTTGCAAAGCCGATCGAACAGTTACCAGCTTCCTAGCTGATCCTTCCAACTCGACAGCGAACACAATCCTAGCTTGGGGCGCAACCACCTGAAAGTAAATCGACGCGATTAATAAACTGCTAATCAGAAACGGCATTGAAAATAAGAATATAGACGAACGTTCACTCACCTGTAAACTAGCGCAGCTCAAATAAGCGTGCCTGAAGTATATGCCAACGCGATCAACGGTAACAGGCTCCACAGCCTCTAGTCCCTCCACGAGTACCGTGATCTGATGTCTTCTAACGCTGTGAGTAGCATGATGTCTTAGCTTTCCTCTGCCTTCGAACGTAAACGGCACTGTGCCTCCTGGAACGACCTCAATCCACGTATCGTCCTTCTGAAAATTATTCTTCTGCTTGAAGTTCGGCCCCACATCCTTGGTGTCGTTCGTGGTAGCAATGATGGTCTTGAACCACAGATTACAGCCTGTCTCGTTCTTCAACGCGAACGGGATGAATGGTAGCCTGCGTCGATAGGATTGCCCATTCGCTGGCTTGTTCACATTCCCATCCTTGATCGAGGTCAAGTAAAAATCCTGCATCCAGTTGTTCTTGACCAGTTCTATCAGCTCGACCAACGTCGACGTAACATTAACGTCTACAGAGTTCTGAGAGTCTACGGACATCTGCAGCCTCTTCGACTTCAGATTGTTCGTCAAAGTCTGCTCCCATTGGATGGTAGCTTGCCAGGGCTCTACGAACGGCTCCCAGCCACTCAGCACTCGATTATAGTAATCGATACCGAACATAGAGGACACCAAACCGGGTCCCATGCAGACCTGCCTCAGACTGAAATCCGTCAACGTGACCTCCAACAACGGAACATCGGCGTCCCTGCAGTCGTCGATGATGCAGATCCTTGCACATGCAGTCTGCAGCTCGATAGTATGAAAGACGAAATCTTGCTTCGTGCCCTCGTCGGAGTTTGGCACCGCGTTCTGCGTCAACCACAAGGCTGCTTCGTCCAGTTGACCGTTGCAGCGGTCCAATGCTGATCTGCAATCCGAGTCTGCGAATCCTAGACCAGCTAACTTCTGCACCTGTCTCTCCGTGGGAGTCAGCACCTCGCTGGATCTTTGTTTAGCTACTAGAGTCTGCTTGGGCAGGGAACTCAGCATCCTGGA
The DNA here is from genome assembly GCA_028455605.1 of Lasioglossum malachurum. Classification (NCBI taxonomy): domain Eukaryota; kingdom Metazoa; phylum Arthropoda; class Insecta; order Hymenoptera; family Halictidae; genus Lasioglossum; species Lasioglossum malachurum. The sequence continues at coordinate 4,743,070 of CM052315.1, forward strand.
GAACATGGTCACGTCATGGTAACTTAGTCTGACGCACAATGGCTGCAGCTGGATTTCCAGACACTTGTCCTGCGTCAGATCTAAACTTGCTCCCACGGGATCGATGATGGATAGAGCAGTCTCCTCCTCGAAGCCAGGGATGCAGGAGAAGAGTTCGCAGTGAGACAGATTGCAAGACAGAGGCTTCTCTCCTTTTTGAGGAAGGGACCTGTACGACAGGACCGCTGTGCTCTTCAAGATCACAGCGTTCGTGTCCTTCACCGAGGTGTCCTCTACGATCACCAACTCGGAATCGGTGATGTTGATCTTCAGTTCTAAAGGTATAGTGGTAGAAGCGCTGTTATCTTGATTACTCTCCGCGGTTACCTGCGCTATACCGATGATGGGTTCAGGTTCCGGTGAATTCAGAACTAGGAAGTCCCTCACTGCTTCCCACCAGTCCAAGATCGCCGTCAGCCGCATGCTGTGCACCAAGATTGTCGTCGCTGCGTTTGCTTTTCGTCTTCTGTGATGCACCTCAGCCTGTACACGGTTTTCGTTGTTCGCGTTCCTCAGAGGCTGCAGGATCCCCGTAAACACGTTCGACTGCATGCTGGATGGTTCGTCCTGGAACCGCGTATCCGTGATCAGTATCTCCTGAGACACTAGATCTATATCCTGCGAACCGTCGCTCAAAGCGTCCAAGGTCAATCGGGATTTTATAAAATTGACGCAAGCCAGAGCAGCGATGTTGTGATTAGGATGCAGCTTCACAGTGACGTTCACCAACTCGAGCGTTATACAAGACTTCTTCCAGATCTTCTCTCGAGTATCCACGCTGACCATAGAGTACTTGACCGTCTGGTCCAGATCTTGCATGAACTGTCGCAGGTCCTCCAAGTTCTCTCCGATGTTGTAAGACAATAGTCCTCGGATAAGCATGTATTGAGCAGGGTCCAGAGCGCAGTCCATCGTCGACAGGGTCCCGTGTATACTCAAATCGGGTATGTCCCTGCTGACGTAAGTGTCCAGGTTCCTCTCGATGCGCAGCTTCAGGTGGCACATCTCCGTGAGCAACGAAGAGCCTAACTTCTTGATGAGGAACCCGCCGACGATCAACGCGTCCATGTTGTCGCTTTGATCGTCGTAGGGCACCCTCCTCGCGGCGTACACGTCCATATTGACTAGTTCCAGGAACATTATATCCAGCATGCACTTGTCGATGACCTCCGATGCCGCGAACTTGTTGTGAGCTGTGAGTTCCCCCAGGTCCAACAGTATCAGTTCGTCGGACCTGGAGCTGACCGGCAAGAGTATCACAGGAGCCCCTGCATGAAGCTCCAAGGACAACCTCATGCTCCGTTTGCTGGTGTCGATGACGGCTCCTAACCCAGCCCTCAGGTTAGCCATGATGGTCCAGAGCTGAGAGAAGTGTATGAAGAACGCCTGCAGCTCCGAGACGAACCTTTGAGTGTGCACATAGTGGACAGCGGACATCTCTAGCTTTAGTTGAGCGTCGTAGGGCCTTTTCTCGGAGTCCACGTAGCTGGAGTACTGGAAGTTCAGTGCCTTCCTTCCGGAAGACAGGAACCTCTCCCTGTAAAACCTTCCGTGAGGCGTCAGGTCCAACAGGGACATCGATCCCAAGGACCCGAACACCATCGTCTTTCCGTTCACCTTCAGTATATGCATAGTAGCGTTGGATACGTTGGCCTTGGCAATTTCTCTCTCTGTCTGTATTAGCACCAAGGTCAGGGACCTCACCTCAATCTCGGTTTCCGATCGTATAGGCAAACCCGCTTTGTCCAGCTGGTCCACGTCACTGGAGGTCATCATGGTAACTTTAGGGTTCGCTCCGGAGGGTCCAGCGAAGCCGAAGAAGTCGAAGACCACCATCCAAGACTCCACGCTGATCACCAGATCCAGGCAGTTGAAATCTACGGTGATGTTCTTCTTCTGGAACTGGTCCTTTTCCTGATCGGGATCTGGTTCGGTTATAGTGATGCTCATCAACACCAGATTTTCTTCGCTTGTAGAAGCCCCAGGCGATGGAGGTGGAGTGTTAGGTGTGTCTGCTAAAGAAACAGGCTGCCTGCGCCAGTGAGCAGGAATCGCGCCGTACAGGGTATCGGTTTCTAGCCTATCGGGCAAGCTTCCTCGTCCAAACTCGCTCCGGAACTGCTGGATGAAGGCCAGGTCTGGACAGGACTTGGATACGCCAGCTGGGAGCTTGGCTCGACTGGGTGCGGAGGACTGCATCATGCATCGATGCCTGGAGCCAACGGGACACAGCAGATCCTCCATCAGCAGAGATCGCAGGGCGACCTGGATGGTGGACTCGTTCCTCTGCAATTTTTCATACTTCGCTACGAAGTCTCTCATGGACAGCTCAACCAACGGCTGCTCCAGGAGCCCCTGCTTCAGCTCCACGTTCAGCGTGGGCAGTTCGAACAGGACTTTCATGGATACATCAAGCTTGTCGGAGTAGTTGGGGAGCTTGTTCATCACGTGGGACTTCTGGGCAACAGGCACCGCTACTGGCATCGAGAACATCCTATTGATGGTGTCCAACAGCTGTTCGTATTGACCTCGTGACAAGGATACCTTCAATGGCTTGGTCACCACACCGTGGACCTGGACTACGGGACCATTCGAAAAATCGTTGTCTAGGAAGAAGCTGGGCGTCTGCACCAACGTGTTCTCTATCTCCACTACGATCTTTAATACTGTGTCGTGTAGGACCGGCTTCCCGGACTCTTTGCACGAGTATATCTCCTCCGCTCTTTGGGGAAGATTATTCTGACCTTGACCAACGTTAGGGGACACCTCGAGGGAGTACAGATTCATGTCCCGCACCTCTAGAGTTAACGTGTGCTTCGCCATGGAGTCGAGATGGGGCTCGTGCTGCAAGGACATCGTGCCAAGGTGGGCAACGAACACCTGCACACTGTGCGATGAGCGAGGTATCACCAACACGGGACTGTCTAAGAGGATGTCTAGCTTCAGAGATACGCTGCTCGAGTTCTCAAGGTCTACAGAGAGACTCGGCAAGCGTCTACGTTGAGGAATGGACCAGTCCTCTGCGTTGACAAGGCCGATGGCCATGTCTGTGGCCGCTGCGCTGATTTGCCGAGCTAGGTTCTTCAAGTACTGCTTAAATTCGTCAGCACAGGAGCGTAATTCGGACAGCAGGTGGGGAGCATGGGTGTACCACACGCTGCCTATACGGATCGTCAAATCCACCAATGTTTCCACTTCATCCTGATGTTGCCCGTTCTGCTTCGTGCATCTGTTCGCCGAGAATCTCAACGCCTCGGGCTGATTCGATAGATTGCTGAAGTGCTCTAGCGGTTGCTGATGAGGGTCCGCGATAGGATCCCTTCCCACGCTGACGATCCGCTGGTGAATCTTCCCGGTCAACGTCTGGTCCAAGACCTGCAGGCCTCCGAGGGACCCGGAGATCGATGTGTTCCCTGCCAAGGTCGCCTGTATCCGAGCGTCGCACATCGTCGCTGTAGCGATTTTCTGACCCACCAGATGATTATCGTGCATCACCGCCCTCAAGAGTAGAACGTTCAGTCTGTGAAAGTCGAAGGTGATCTCGGTTCTAGTGGACACTTTGGACTCTATAGTCTGACTGGAAAGCGACTCCTGCCTCTCTATGTGTCCGGGTCGCATCTTCGGCGACGGGAATATCCTTCTGAAGAAGCCCATCAGCTCTACTATCGTCTCCTGGTTCGCGATGATGTCCAGGTTATTGAACTGTATGTTGGCGACCCTCAAGTTCTCCAAGGTGTCGTATACTAGGGTCAACTCCACCACGATTAGAGCCTCGGAGTCCATCTTGTCTAGCTCGATGAAAGAATTGTTTCTCGGGGATTGAAGATTCTTCGATCGACTGGCTAAATTGGATAACGCGTTGGTCAAAGCGATCGGAGAGGTTAGACGTTTCGGTAGATTTGGATCAGGAGAGCCAGGGGACACTGGTGACACCGGTGAGGTAGGTTCGGAGTCCCTCAAGCTCCCAGAGACACTGTCCATGCCGACATGTTTATGGCTAGCGACCAGCAGTTCAAAGTCCGGGCCGAATTCTTGAAGAGCGTCGACCAGGAGCAGACCGTGAACGGATAAAGAAATACCAACGTCCGCTGTCCTTTTACTGAGGGCTGCCCTGACCCCGGAGACCTGTAGTTCAGCCACACTGCGTCCTCTAGACTGTAGCTCGAAGGTCATTTGATCAATAATAAACTGGACCATCACCGCGTGACTTAAAGATTTATCCGTCGTCTCCTCCTTCTTCGGACTCTCAGGCTCGTCGTTGACCACGCTGTTCTGCGAGATTCCCGTCGACTTGGAGAAGTTTGAGAGTAGATTATACATCAGCCTAATCGCCTCCACCTTTTGTTCGTTTACATGTACCACCAGTCGTGGGAGGTTCCCGGACACCGTTACAGACGGGAAGTTAGGGTCTGATGTGTTGAACACGCGTCTCTCGATCTGCAGAGATATGTTGAAGCGCTCTAGGACGTGCAAACTCGACATGCCTCTGGTCCTCCCGTGCTTCCAATTGTCCTTCACCTTGCCCACTAGAATCTGCAGGTCCACTAAGTTGATGGAATAATGATCGTACAGCTTCTGGTGCAGAGCTGTCTCGGATATAGTCTGGAAGTCCTGCACGGACCCATTTTCTTGACTGCCAGGTGGAGTCGAGCACGGTGTCTCGAACCTTTCATCCTCGTCGTCGCTATTGGTACCAGACCCTGGCTTGATGATCACCACATCGTCCTGGACACTGTTCGTCAAATGAAGCTTTCCGAAATCAACAACCACAACCGCGGCGTTTGAGTCTGTGAAATTCTCTACCAGCAAAATCTGCGGCGCAGAGATGTTGAACTGCAGGTCCCAGGAAGACCTATAGACGAAATCTCCTTCAAGAATTTGCTCCCAGTTCTTGATCAGCTGCCTGTGTGTTCTGCGTTTCATCGCCTGTATCCTCTGGGTGGTGGATGTCCTGTGTGGCTCACACATGAAGTCGATGAGCCAGGAGATTACGACAGGGTTGTATACCACGTCCAGCGACCTTGAGTTCACGTGCAACGAGTGGTCAGCCGTTATGTGCAGCGGTCGCTTCTCGTAAGTCATTTCGAATAAATGTTGCGGTAGCTGATTGGCAAGCTTCTCCGAGGAACTACGAGCTCTGGAGACTATGGTGGACAGTACCTGCGGCTGCACGAGGATTGGAAAGGTCGAATCTTCCGTGAGGTAATCGTGTAAATACAAAGAACCCAAGCTGATCGCAAATTTATGCGATCCTGATCTAGGCCTTGACTCATAGTTCAAGTTTACTCGCTCGAACTGCAGTTGTATCACGGTTTTAGCTTGCTCGGTGTCTGGTTTTACTGTACAGAGGGATATAGCTCCCTTGGATAACGTGAAATTGAACTGGCCGAACACCATGTCCCGACGTAACAATGTGTCGTCGTCAATGGTGTCGGCTAGGACGTCTAGAAGTTCTCCATCGAAGGTTGAGGACGTGCCCTGGGTGTTTGTATTGGGGGCCTTCGAGTACCAGCCCCACCATTGTGGGAACCATTGCTCTAACATCCCACGACCTTGAGGCATGTTCACTTTCTCGTTTGGAACAGACTTCGGCGGCCTGACTCTGTACATCGCTATTTCCCTGAGGACTCTCAGCTCGTCGAAGCTGCGCTCCTGCTCCACCTTCTCCTTTATCTGCTTTACGTCTAGCGGTAGAATACTTGTTGGCGTACCTGTAATGCGATTATGATTGATATTAGATACCGTGGGTATTCATAACACGGTGATCTTCAAAC